>CM046832.1:60167086-60517607 GCA_025618425.1 Heliocidaris tuberculata | reverse complement strand
GTATTTTCCTCACTTGCATCCACACTGTATTTAAACCAATAAGAAAGAAAACAAATCATTATTTGAACCACTTCGTCAGATACAAGTTGAAATAATATCTAAAATTTACAAGCAGGAATAGCCATGTATAAAGTATGCAGGTCTACAATTATAGTTAGCAAAATACTTTGCGTGTGACTTTGCTATGCTGTACTATTAACTATTAATGAGAGATTTTGATACAACTACTACTGTCAGGATATAAAAGACATGGGTACAGTGAAAAAAAAAAATAAGATGCAATCACAAGCGTTTGCCTATTAAAGTACATGTATTGATCCTTCACAATATTCCTATATTTTGGTGCAGAAAGAAAAGATGCTATAGTTCCCATTTCTTTTTCTTTTATTTTGATGTCCTCTTGCATCAAAAATTCACAAACATTTTTTGAAAAAAAAAAAACAAACTATTTTTTCATATTCAATAAGCAATGTACTTTGAACTGTACCTTCGTAAGTTTATATAGAATTTTATTAAAATCCCTAAAACATCACTAAAATTATTCAACAAAAACCTATTCTCACATATTGAACGAGCTATGACCTTTGACGCACGTAGTCCGAAATCGTTTTATTTTGATACCATATGTACCATCATATCTAATAAAATTTCATTAACTCCCAGATATATTACTAAGTTATTGAATAAAAACCTTTTTTTTTTTTTTTGCTTACACAGCCATGACTTACAAGTAGCTTTTACCTTTGATATATTTGATGGATAGTGTTAGCTAGTTTTGTTTAATGAGCTATACATCCATGAACTTTGAACTTTGATGTATATACTGCAAAATCAAGCTTAGGCTGTATTTTAGGAATATTAAGGAATACTGTCCATTTCAATAATGGTTTGGCCTGAGACATCCCTAGCTGTTATGATAGGGTTTGTATCTGGGCAGAAAGCAAGTCTTGCCATTTGCTGCACCCCATGCTCATCAACAAATTTTCTCACTCCCTGCCCCCCCCCCCACTCGGTGCCACCAATCACAAACAACCAGGGCCCATATTCATAAAACCCTGCTAAGCTAGTTGCCAACTAAGCCCTAGTTGGCAACTAAAACCCCTAGTAGGCAACTAAATCCCCCTAGTTGCCAACTATGTCGCTCAGCTAGTTGGTAACTAGCCATTGTTTGCCTTCTGGCATTGTCTGGTGGAGTCGGCTTTGGTGGAATTAATGAATACAGAGTACATGGCTTTGTAAAGTTAATTTACGTAATCCTTTGTGCAGCACTGACAGTCTTTTAAGTCCAGTTTGCCATCTAAATCAGTATTCATGGGAAGATTTAAATGCCAACTAGAGAATTGACTGCTGTGCTCTCGGTTAGAATAGATTTGATGGAAAGGAAAAAAAAATGTGTAGATTGTATACTTTGCCAGGCCAGTTTCCACAGAGCACGAGTTTTATTTCCCAAACATTAACGGCCACTAATCGATGCCCTTTACTTAAATACATTTGTGGGGTTTGATGATTTTAATAGTTATCCCTCATGACTGGTGTTAAAACTTTCGTCTTTCATACTTTCCTTATTCTCTGTCATTCGCTCGTTTTCTCTTTCTCTGTAGTGTATATTTCTTTTAATTTTCTAAGGTTTTTTTTCTGCATCCCTCTTTATACCTTTCTTCCACATTCTCTTCCTCTTTTTTTTTTTTCAGAAGGCTTCAAGTGCTTTAAGGATATTATTCCTCACACATATCCACCCATGGGTGTCTTCTTGTCAAAATACTAGTAGGCCTATTATATCCATGACAAACACTGACAAACAAATCTGTAAGGAAAATGCAAAGTGCAAAAAGTCACATGACACACTATTGTATTCTTTATGGGGAGGGAGGCAAGTACAAAATTTAATTTTTGCAGAATGACTGAAACAATGATTTATTTTCCCTTTTGTGGTAATGCTATTTATGACGTAAATCATAATTCATATAATGTTAGATAACGTCATTTTCTTGGGGAAAATCTACAGCACTTTAGAAAATCTGCATAATGTATGCAGGCGCGCTTCTAGAGGATCAACTTTTTTTTCGGGGGGGGGGGGGCTATTGGGGGCTTGAAGCAAATTGCACCTTTGTCGTCAATTGAGCCCCCCCCCCCCCCCCCCCCCCCCCCGTGGAACCACGCCTGAAGGTACGTGTGATCCCTATTTCTCTCAAAATCTACCCTCTTCATTTCTCCCGCGAATCACTTCTCTTCCATGTAATTTCGGACCATGTCATTCCCCTGACAATTAGCGATGTATAACGCTTAGTTGCCAACTAGTGATTTAGAGGTACTCTACATCAACTCTAACTTTTCAATGAAATTTAGTTGCCAACTAAGCTAATGAATATGCATTTCGGTCTAGTTGCCAACTAGGGTAGATTTAGTTGACAACTAGAGACGATTTACTTGCCAACTAGGCATTATGAATAGGGCTTAGTTGCCAACTATGACTTAGTAGGGTTTTATGAATACCTACTAGTGCCTAGTTGACAACTTAGGAGCATTTTAGTTGCCAACTAGCTTAGCAGGGTTTTATGAATATGGGCCCACACGAATAGAAAAACACATACATGTAAATTGGGTGTGAACATATCTGAAATTCTGAAATACTTGGAAACAATGCATAGTAACACTGTTTAATGCGTTTGAAATTTTAAAAAGAATGAAACTAGGGATATTCGTTGGACAAAAATCTCTGAATTCAGAAAAAAAAAATGAACTCTCAAGGCCTTGCACATGCACAGACAGGGAAAGTGATCACATTGTATCTTTCTGAATGTTGTTCACGCAAGAAAAAAAAAAGGCACAAAACAAATTAGTCTCATATTGCACAGAATCAG
The DNA here is from genome assembly GCA_025618425.1 of Heliocidaris tuberculata. Taxonomy (NCBI): domain Eukaryota; kingdom Metazoa; phylum Echinodermata; class Echinoidea; order Camarodonta; family Echinometridae; genus Heliocidaris; species Heliocidaris tuberculata. Next base: position 60,514,746 of record CM046832.1, on the reverse strand, counting down.
TCATTGATCTCGATCAGGTGACACAAATTTGATGAAATAATTGACCTCAAATGCTGTGGTTTACTACAAGAACCCCAGGGGCTTGGTGCTCACTTGAACACGCATCTGCCTTCCTTTCAAAGCAAGGAGGGGGGGGGGGGAATATTCCTCTATGAATAGAATAAGTCCCTCTATGTACTGTATGGTAACAATCAATTGAGCCAAAAACTTTAGATAAGTTTTCAAAGGTTTTATTTTTTCTTTGGCTAAACAACTCCCCCCCCCCCCACACCCAATGGAGTTGAGGAAGAAGGTCCTGATGCCCCACTTTATCAGCTTTAAAACTGCTTCTCCTAATGATCATTCCTGCCAAGTTTAGCATTTCAAGCAAGAAAATAAACTATTACCTCAGTTGCCCTGATGCCCGGGTTGGATGCATGTACATGTAAGATGGCCCCACATGATTTACACTAGAGTTGCTTTCGCTAATGATTGCTCATTCTCAATTAGTGTGATTTAAATCCTGTAATGAACCCTACAGACAGAGGCTGAACATGCATTTTAGTATGATTTTACCCATCAAGCCCCCCCCCCTTCCCCTGGCCATTTGGTATGAGGGGGTAGGGGGGGAGCTATGCTCCTGACACCCATGAGGATGATAATATGTCTCTCCCCCCCCCCCCCCCCCCCCCCAATGATTAAGTCCATCCTGTACAGACGATTTCTAAGTTTGGTTAGAATAGGGTCATGCATTTTGTAATAATGGAGAGGTCAAAAATCAGGGGCATTAATCAACAGGGGGGATGGGGGATGCACCCAAAAAAAAAATTTAAGGTGGGGGGATGCTGTGTACAATCATCCCCCAGGTTTCAAGATAGAAAAACTACTTTTTTTTGGGGGGGGGTAATAATTCGTTTTTATATCATAAATTCAGTATTATTCTTATAGTTATTATTTTTTCTCCTATTATTACCATTAATATCATTATGAATATAAAATCCTGTGATTTTTTTTTTTGATTTTTTTTTCAGAATCATTTTCAATACATGTATTTGCTAATATTGTGATCTGTTGTGATTGGAAAATTAATAAAACATATAATTTAAAAAAAATATGAATATAAAATTGTTATTGATAAAAGAGATTTGTTTTTTCTCGCTCGCATTATAAGGAATATCTCTCCTCAAATTGCTGAATCATTCCCCCAGGATGGAGGACCTGTCTACACCACTGTCACAAATATGTTCTGTAATATGAGGAGAGCCCCTCAACTTGTACTATGCCCTTGGGCAAATGGCGTGACCCGGAAGAGAGAGAGGGGGGGGGGGGGGTGGTCAATGAAGAAATATATTTCATTATCCGTACACATAAGCACTCAATATACTGGGCTCTGGCATGCCTTGGTGTAGCAAAGATTCCTGATAAACATGAAGTAATTGGTACAAGGGCTTTGCCCCTAACCCCTCCCAGACAAATCCAATTTGAAGTCCATTCTCTTAATGATGACTTTCATAAAGTTTGGTTGAAAACTTACCATAGTTTTTTTCCTCTCCAAGCAAATTCATATCGGAACACACTTTCTACTTGTTTTTCCCTCCTTTCCAGTTCTTGTTCTGTAATGAGTTGACCTGCATATTCGGTGATGAATTCCCCCCTTTCAATATGCCTAGTGGCCACTACACCACGACCTGACAATGAAAAATACAAATGTTAAAATATGACTTCATTAGAGTTTGATGTGTATTCATTTATTCAGGCAAGCATTAACAAGGTTGCAATAGAGATGAGGGGGGAGGGGGTCCTGAAAAATATCTTTAGTAGATATGAAGTTACAAATACTTAAAATACAAGCTGGAAATAAGTATGATAAAATAAAAGCAAAAAAAAAAATAACCATCAAACAACAAACCAGTAAAATCACGAATCTAGAATCTTGACAAATCTATGGCTGTTTGATTTGATTTGAGCTCCTCTCTGATTTGCAATAAAGTCCAACTGTGTTGTAGTTTGCTACATGTACATGTAACGGCTGGTTCTTCAAGGGCACTTCTGAGTAGATTTTCTGCCATCAAGACACTATTATTAATCAGACTCCACTAGAACTTCTTAATTGTACAGCTTGCTTCCATGAGACTATCCTGTCTGTAAGAGTTACTGTAGCATAGATTATGTAAAGATAACATATAGGCAATTGGCTACCTGGAGTTATGATATTATAGGCACTGATAAGCATATCATGCACCCAATGAGGCAATATTCATAAGCCAACAGTTGTGAGGCCATCAGTGGCGTAATGAGCCAAAAATTTTGAGGGGGCTGATCCCCATTTTTTTCAGTCAATGATAGCAGTGCATTCTGTGTTGTGCAAGCAACGGAAGCGAGCGAGCTAAAAGTTTTAGAAATAAAAGTAATGAAAAAACATGATTTGCCATGAAAACTAGTTTTGCAAAAAGTTGTGAGCGAACAAAGTGAGCGAGCAAAAATCCCATAAACAATAGCAAAAAAGCTCAATTTTGCCAGGAAAATTAGAAATTTTTTACTTTCTACAAAATGTTTGGTAGATTTGGCTTTAATAATAATAGGTAATGTCACATTATTAAAAAACCCATGGTCAAAATTTATTTGGGGGTGGGGCCTGTGCCCCTCCCCCCCCCCTTCAGGCTTCAGTACGCTAGTGGAGGCCATGCTTCCTTGAGTCCACTTTCGAGAATTCAGGCCTTCGTTAAAAGTTAGATTCAAGTTATTCCTAATAAACTTAAGTCTAAATAATTAGTCACTTTAAACTTTTAATGTTTAATGTTTAACGTTAGCTAGTTAGATCTCACTGTTGAGGTCTAGCCGAGGCTAGATTTTACTTTTAGTCTGGATCATGATCTCATGTTCTAGGGGCAGGGCTTAGCCCAATAGCCTAACGTTAGGCCTATTCACTGTTTGACATGTTTGACTAACGTTAGGCCTAGGGCAATTCGTTCAATTGTTAAACTTAAAAGGTCTACCGTAGACGTAGGTGTAGATCCCGTAGACATTATAGAGCGTTTACTTTTTTACCCTTAAATGAGCTACCGACTATGTCGGCATTTTAGACCCCTCTCACGTTAGTTCTAACGTTACTTTTATTGTTATTTAATACTATACTATAATAGCAAGTAGCAAATCAGTCGCTCATTGAGTCACTCGCTCATTGAATCATACCGCATAGTCATGCACTTTAACTCTTAATTAGCCCACCTTTAGTAGAATTGATCCATTTTTCGGCAATATATCCAGGATCTTGGCCAGCCTGGACGTAGCGTTTAGCAACATTCTCGGCTTTTTCTCTTGATCTTGAAGTTGATGTCCTGTACATAGCTTCGTTTACATTCTAACGTTACAATAGCAGCGAGTCTGTAAAAATGGCAGAGGTCGAGAGATCAGAACGCTTAACGCTTGCGCTTGCCGCGCCGCGCCGCCCGCGACCGGCCGGACCGGCGCGGCGCGCTCCGGGCCAGCTGCAGCATGCAGGCACCGCTAGCGCATAGGCACCGCGCGCGCTGCACTGTACTGGCCGCATGCGCTTTTCGCTGTTCTCGTTCACACTACATGCTAACGCTGTACAGTTGTACGCTTATCATATCAGCGAAACATTCAGAGATATGTTACAGTTTTCAAAAAATCAGGGGCACATTTTAGGATCAAAAGCATTCATTTTTTATACAGTTTGTATATTGTAATGAAGTTTTGGGATAACGTAGGTGATGGATGGAGTAAAATTTACATAGATAGATAATGCTGATATATACCCGATTCTGCAAAGATTATCAGGATATACATCAATTCGCCTAAACAACCAGTTTTCCTCCACATGGTATATAGACACAATTTCATTCACGATTATAATGCCAGATTATTTTTGACCTGATTTGACTCAAGGTTTGTAGGAAGTAAGATTGAATACTGCCCTCTACTTAAGTAGATTTTAAACATTGTGTTGAACCCCAGCCATTGAGAATTTCAGCTTGGAAACGTTGAGGCGAATCCAAATATTCCCTTTGACGTCGAGTTCCCCCTTCCGTTGATTATTTAGCATAAAAATTCTCCCTAAGTAGGATTTAGGTATATATATATATGTATATATATATATATATATATATATATATATATATATATGTATATATATATATGTATCTATATATATATATATATATATATATATATGTATATATATATATGTATAATATATATATATGTATATATTATGGTACAGTGCATATAAAAAAAAGTACACACTTTGAATGTGTCCAAAATCATAATTTCACAATATAGATATGATTTTATTCTTCTACAATTATGGATGAGGGTCTGTTTCATTGGATGACACTATAGTACTGGCATATTTTACGCTTATGAGTACTGGCTACTTTGTGAAACTCGCAAAAATGCCTAGGTCTTGAATTTGATCAAGTGAGTATCAAGCAGTAACTGCATGTTCTCTCTTAAGTATCAATTGATATTTATTCAGTCCTTAACCCTATACCTAGTAGTGCACACCCACAATGATGTGTCCAGAGGAGGGGCCGGGTGCTCCCAAGACAGGGGTTAAATGTCGGCCTGTCTGGCCAGCTCCATTCTTGTATAAAAATATAGCATAGCAAGTTTATATATTTTTTTCCCTGGGCCTTCAAGAAGAAGCTGCACAAGCTTCACCAATGGCTGGATACGCACTGCCCCCCCCCCACAACTGCCATCACCATGCAGGTGGTGTCTTTCCAGCACAAATCATCTGCATCAATACCCAATTTTGCCTGCAGAGTGTTGGAAAGATTGAATGTAATAACGGAAGGAGAACCCTAACATTTACATTTTTTTCCTCTTCAAATTTCTTATTCCTCTTAAAGTGATTGATTAACTTTGTGAAAAATTCTAAAAATCAGCTCAAATGCCAGTGATTTGTGCAGTCCTCTAACTACATATATAATTAGGATATGTGAAAGTATGAGAGAAAATGGAACCCGTTTACTATCCTAAAAAAGAAAAATCGCGATCAATCGCTAGCGCAAGTCCTCGGCTTCTTCGCTGCGCTGCAGTCACAAAACCAAGCACCAGCGCTTGGCGATTTCAGAGCGGGTTTCCAGACCTACGGTATTCGTGATAGAGCAGGTATGCCAACCGTAAGAGTTCATTAGGGTTCGGTGGTACTCTATACCACATCAATGTCATTCATATTCTTGCATATTCGGACTCCACATCATACACCGATCATGCAGCGTAAATATCTTGATATATAAAACATCAGCATAAAACTCAGGCGATTTTGCTGAGAAGTTTGCAATTATGATTACAGCATTAGCTGAACAGTGATTTTTTTTTTCAATCCTCAAAGTTTCTTATTCCTCTTAAAAGTTAAAAGACCCCATAAACAACGTCTTGTATGATGAATAAGAATTTAAAAGAGAAGCAAATTTATTGATTGAAATAGTGTTTTAATATTTCTTCAGTTAAACATGTACATGTAAAAGATATCATCATGCAGTACAGTGCATCCTTTCGTCATGCTCCAGACAGTGACGCATCCTCAGCTGGTTGGAAGAGATGGGGGAAAAGAAAGGAACCAAATAAACTGTTCAAAACCAGATTTTTTTCTCTCTCTCCCTTCTTGAAAATTGCAGAAGGCCTTAATCTGCGATGTTTTGGGTAGGGTGTTTGAGTGTGTGTGGGGGGAAGTGTGTACGTGTTAATGATACGCACTGTATAGTGAGCTATTATTTCATTACTGTATAAGTGGTTATTTTCGCGGTGGTTTTATTTTCGCGATTTTCGCGAGTCGGTCCTCGCGAAAATTTCCACTTCAATATATGGCTGTTTATAGTAACAAAAACATCACAAAAATCGCGAAATTAAACCCTCGCGAATTTCCCTACCTAGTCCAAAATCGCGAAAATATCTGTACGCGAAAAAAACAGCTTATACAGTATTTAAAAGAAGTCTTGTGATCAAGTTGGTGTGTTTTGAAAACAAAGCTGCACTATTGCAATTTCAGTTAACCCAGATAGGGAGAAGTATGTTTCATATTTCAAATGAAATCCTGTTCAGATGGTAATACTCTTGTTGTAGGACTTTGTTATGCATTTGTTGGTCAGAGTGTAATGCCATTCTGTGATAATGATAAACGAGAGGAAAAACGAAGGATTGTTTCATAATGAGAATTCCTTTGTACTCCTTTTAAAGTTTACTATGACATAGCAAAGAATACTCTAATGAAAACATCATATGATAAGCGAACACATGGAAGTAAAAGAGATAACTTTGTGGTGTGCCCTCTTTCTTTTTGACCCATCCCTGATTAACATCATGTGGTGATTCAGTTGTGACATGACCTGCAAGAAGTAGGCTCTTCTGTAAAACATCTTCTAAATATGACCCAGAACAACACAGGTATCACTTGCACTTTAGACTGAGCTCAGACGAAATATTATTCTCGGATTCCACAATACATAAGCAGAAAGAAATCCTTAGGTTACATATTTCACAATCATGTCCGTTTTGTTGTGGGTAGGCTCATGACTAGAATCGCCTTAAGTGCCCTTAGAGCCAAAGGGGCATAAACTCAACACCTGTCTAGCTCTCAGCAGACAAGATGGTAATACCTGCCTGCTGCTTGACGTGTTTGTTCTACATTTAGCTAGTGTTCTGATTTTCATTTGATAGGGTGGCATTGGTATTCAAAACTAATTTTCTGCCCAATCAATTAAATTTCGAATTAATGAATTAGATATTCCAAAGAATTTCACTATCTAGGAGGTGTAGTTAAAATAAAATTTCATGTATACAAAAGAAACAGACAAAAGTGAACAAATCAAAGCACATGAACACAATTACATGTACATGTACATGTACGTGTACAAACACATTGTTCGGTGATTTAAAAGTTTGGCGTCTTAATGATTTTTTTTCAGTAATTTATCGGTTTACTCTTTATGTTCACTGTATTCATTAATCATGAAACTGTATTCACAAACACATGTGTGACTAAACCTAAAAAAATGAATAATGTATAATTTTCTTTGTAAATTCAAATTTCATTTACCGGTAATGATGCTCATGTGATGATCATGTTGAAACAGTAAATATATCAAAACATCTATGAAAGCATCTTACTTCTATAGCTCTTAATATGCAGATTTGGTGATGTAATTCGATGCTGACTTGAATCAGTGGTACAATTATGGTAATTGTAATGAAAAACAGCAAGCAATGAATAAAATCACTTTTAATATCATTTATCTCTATTTGTGATTAGAATATGTTTAAATATCACCAGCCCAGTATATAGGTGTCTTTCGGTCTGTGCACTGGTGTCACATCTTGAATTCTAATAAGAACTCCAGAGATGGCAGTTTTTGAATTCTCTTGGAGCATTGAGGATGGGCTCTGTGATGAAAAGATGAGCAGTCTCTTAATGTCTATCTCGCTATCCATCAAACTCAATATGATAACGATAGACAAAGGAGGGAAATTGAAAAGCACAGGCTCATTACTCATCTTTTCCAAAGCACTTTATTGATAAACTGAAGATCATATTCCAAGAAAATGCTCTTTAACATTTTACTGTGTTAGAAGGGAATTATGTAGCTTTATTTTTTCATTGCATTTAGCAATCATCCAGGGATAAAAATGGGTTTAATTATTAGTATTTTATTTTGATTGCGCTCCATTGGTCCTGGACACTGTTCCATCTTTACTGACATAGTTATTTTTGTATTACCTGATTATTGCTCTGTTAAAGGCTAGGAATCTTAAATCTAACCCTAAACTTAACCCTTAATCTAGCTCTAACCTTAACCCAAAACCTAACCCTAACCCTAACCCTAACCCTAACCCTTACCCTAAACCTAAACCTAAATGTAATCCTAAACCTAATCCAAAACCTAATCCAAAACTTAAGCCTAAATCTAACCCTAACCCTAAACCTAATCCAAAACCTAACCCTAAACCTAGACGTAATCCTAAACCTTCCAAAACCTAAGCCTAAACCTAAGCCTGAACCTGACCCTAACTCTAAACCTAATCCTAATTCTAAACCTAATCCTAAAGCTAACCATAAAACCTACCCGTAAACTCAACCCTAAACCTAACCCTTAACCTACCCTAAATCTAATCCAAAACCTAGCTCTAAACCTAACAGTAAACCTAACTGTAAACTAAACCCTTATTAAGGAATTGAGTATGTTAATTTAGCATAGGAACAATGGGGTGTCACATTTTATTTTTTCTGTTCAAAGCAAGTAGATAGGACTTTTAAGAGAAGGTTGACTTCTGGGAAGGGTGAAAATTCATTTGTGAGCTTTTTCATTCCTTTTATGTCAGTTTAGAAGAACATCTTAGTAGAGAAATGTTCCCTGAAAAGGATTGCTCTTCAAATGCCCTCATATTCGAAATATGACAAGAAATAGCTGAAGTGTACAGGCCGCGAACATTCATGTGGCATGTGTGTTCAGTCCCATTTACCCATTTCTGTGTGCAGTGCATGTGCTTTTCAATGAGATTGGGTCAATTTCTTAACATTTTGATGATTCCAAAACCTCACAATATACATGCACCAATTCTTAATTACATAGACATGATCAACCTTTCCCAGTTGCTTTGAGACAGTTTCGTTCACAATGTAATTGCATGACCAATTAAATTCATGCCCTTTCTGCTTTGAGTTTGAGCAGACAATTAATTTCTTAGTTATCTTACCTACTCCATATAACATATAACACTTTGGATAACCTTGACTTTGTGGTGTAGCAGGAATCAAATTACAGTGCAAAAATTAGCGAGTCATTATTCCCTTTTTATTGAGATATAGCATGCTGTTATCAAATGTCTTTTTGATGAATACGTAATGATATCTGTTTTCATATCCTATATCATGTTTCATATCCTATATCATGTTTCATATCCTATATCATGTTTCATATAGAACGGAGGTTGAATATGTAAGAAATTATAAATAAAGGCCCAGTTTGCAGGTGTCTTCCCTCACACCTTTTGTTGACTATTACAGCTCTGTTTCAATTTTGCTGGTAGTGTGGATATCGTGTCCTGATCATCTCATCTCATGTCAGTCCACATCTTCATCATCCTGTTCCCATCCTTGTCTGTTTTCAGCTTCACAGATCCCCACCCCAACAACATCGACTAATCCATTCCTTCGAACACCTGCCATGTGCTTGCACTGTATATTTATGAGCTGTTTTCCTGAATTAAGTTACTTGTAGTTTGATACCACATCGTTGCAGTCATGATTTTTGTTCTTAGTGTGAGCAGCAACAGAACACAAAAGTGATGGAATCCATTCAGAAACCATTAGCCAAGAGCTGGAAGTGTACTAACTCTATGTAAAATCTGAAAAGTTGATGCCTGTCGAAGAGTTGATCCCTGTCTGGCTCTTTGCAGACAAAATTTTTCTTCTTTCCTCCCTCATCATTCAAGGAAATGAGTGTCAAGTAGACACCCCATCTCAATTTGTATGGACTAAACTGATTCTTTCTGAAATTTAAGAATACAGGCATATGACAAAGATGGGGCCTCTTTTTATTCATGGATAATATTCTGATAGCTCAGTTTATAGCAACCAATTAAAGCTGTCTGTTGGAAAGTCAGTTGAAATGTGAACACTCGATAAAATCAAATGGCCTCGTTAATGCCGTGCTGTAACAACCAGGCTTGATGTGAGAGCCAAGAAAAGCATTTTCATATCAGTATTAAAAAGAATCTTTTTTTCTTCTTCATCTAGCATGGTCCCTGTATTAAAACCTGTATGGGAATGAAAGAAATTTATCATCAACTGATTTAAGAAGCGTCATCTTTGTCCTTATTAAGCCTAAAATTAAAGCAAACAATTAAAGCATCTAATAACAATAAGGAGTCATATCAGGTCTACACCTTTTCTTTCCTTCTGTATACAACTGTACTTCTCACAATAAGCATGCATGCACAAAAATGAGATGATAATACATCATCACATGAATTTCAGTAGTGTCCGCCCCTTCTTCTGCTTCTGTGATACATGCAGCAGTGACAATTGCTCCACCGTCCATTTCCTACACCGACCAACTTCCTAATTTCAACCACAGCCCTAAAGGAAACCAGGGCCCTGTTTTATAAAACTTGTTATCAATGACAAGTTGCAGTAGCTGTTATGAGCTACTGAAATCCTTGCATCTGATTGGCTGAGAACAAATTTGTCGGTAAAAATGACCGACAAGACACTTGATGAAACGCCCCCCTGGGCCCTCTTTCATAAAACTTGTTATCAATGACAAGTTGCAATAACTGTTATAAGCTACTGAAATCTTTGCATCTGATTGGCTGAGAGCAAATTTGTCAGTAAAAATCACTGACAAGACACTTGATGAAGTGCCCCCCTGGAACACAATTTGCAACCTTAACCTGAACACTATGGCCCGTATTCTTGAAAGTGGACTCAATTGAGACCATGGTTTATGCAGATTTTGTGGTATAAGTGCGCTTGATTTAGCGCATACACTTAAAAAGATCCAATAATGAACGCGCATGATTGGCAAAGGGGTGCGTAAATTTACATAAACCATGGTCTAAACCATGGTAACTAATGTGAATTTCGTGCCCTTTGCCAATCACGCACGGTTATTATTGGATCTTTTTAAGTGTATGTGCTAAATCAAGCACACTTATACCACGAAATCTGCATAAACCATGGTCTCAATTGAGTCCACTTTCGAGAATACGGGCCTATATCTTTGATGAAATTTAGTCTGAAAATGTCGCTGGAGGAAATGTTCATCTCCTGCATGGGTTCGTAAGAAGGGTACCAGTGTGTTTTATACAGGTTGAAATCGGAGCTTTCTTACAAGAGTATATTATTCTATAATCATCTACTTGCTGGTACTTGTAAAAGACTTCATCATAAATCACTACAGTGCTCTGAACCTGGAAATTTGGCAAGTTCCCAAGTTGTGAACTTGGAAATGTGGCAAGTTCCCAAGTTCATGTGTAAACATTTTCATCTTACAGTTTTTTTGTTTCATGAACAGCAAGCCTCTTTCTATCTTTATCTTGAACGATAATCTTTTGACATCTATCAAAATGTATTTCCAGCCTTTCATTGTAACAAGTGGAACTGTATGAGCAAAAAGTTGGTAAAAGTTCGAAAAATTTGGACAATTTATGAATGTTTAGAAGCCGAGACCACCACAATCTATGAAAATCTCAAATTGGCAGATTGGTCATTGGATTGTAATGTCATTTTGGGACAACTCTCCATTTGTTATAGACTTAAGTTAAAATATCATGAATTTCCATTTCTGTTCCAAGTAACTTTTTGATCTGGGCTGTACTCACGATGAGTCAAGATATGGATAGTGTGTTGTTCTGTGTCTTCGAATAGAGAAAGAACCTGCTCAGTGATGAAATTAGAAATATATGACACTATATAAAGTCACAAAGTTCGAATTCTTGAATAACTTTCGTATTAAATGCGATTTCATACAAACTTTCACCAATTAGTTTCTCCTACATAGCAACCCAATATGCTACTGTTTGATTTTCCTTAATATGATTTATATAGATATATATATATATATATGATCACTATGTATCATAACTATTTTTCTGTAAATTTTGTGCTGTGTGATTATTTATTGGGAGGGGTGTAGCATTGATAAGAATATAAATTGCCAAATATAAAGGCAGTTATTGAAAGAGTTTAGTCCTAAACTCTTGTTATTCACAATGCTATTCATCTGATTAGGAGACATGCAGTTTTCAATATTGATTTAAAAAAAATCCCAATCAGTTCATGCAACTGCCGCAACAAACATAATTTCTGTTCGTATGAATTAAAAGAAGTTGAGGTATGTTTCATATAACTGTGTTTTAGATATTTTCGAAGTTTGTTCACATTCATAATTCTTCTACCAGTGGTTGGGTAGAAATATATTTAATATAATGATAGGTCATATTCTTGTGCATAGTAACTAACTGCAGAAATAATAAATTTGAAGTCAACATTTGGAAAATTGCCATAGATTTATGACTTCAGAAATTCATAGTATAATGATAACACATAAATGATACTAGTGTGCATTTCTATTTATCAATCATTCAGCAGTAGCATGATTAATTATGACTTAAGAGCTTACTAATAAATGTCCTTCACCGTACAATGCGGTTGCCCCTAATTGAACTGCCCTCAAATTTAGTTGATCCTATACAGAATCTCGGCTCACATGTGACTCATTGATAGTTGTGAGATTGATGAATGATTGGTATGAAAAGATTAATCAGTAAAGCTTGATTTCATATACAAATCTGGAGATAATTAATAACCATTACAGCTTGCATTAACTGAACTGTCAAACTGCGTTTTTGTTCCCTTTCAGTTGGATTTTTGTTTCTTTTTTAATCACAATATGCTGACTGAATACAATACAAAGGGCTAATTAAAGATAGATTCAGCCATCTTTAAAACACATGTCCAGGATCACGTTTATGGGGAACCCATTTGGATTAAAGTGTTCCGTCTTCTATGGAGTTTATTCTCTGGCACAAGATCTAGGTTTATTCTCTGGCACAAGATCTAGGTTTATTCATTATGGATTGAAATAAAGTGATATGCAAACACCAAAATAGTATTGGATTAGATGACTATTATAATACGATGGTATTGTTCTGTCAATTTTTTTTCTCTTATGTATAGCAGATATGAGCCTTGCGTAAGATCTACATACATGTATGTAGTGACAGGAATTTTGTATGTAATGTGCAGTGAAATGAAAGTCAACAGAAAGAGGCATTGTTGGACCGAAGATTTTAATTAACTCCATGAGAGGCAATTTTTAAGAAGTAATTATAATCATGCACCCATTCAGGCTAGTAATAGGGAATTTCTACAAAGCCTGATGAGCATCGGTACTGGTTCTTTTGACGTTAACCTCATCCAAATTGGCCATCATGTCCGATCAGAGCTATGTATAGCCATCCATGAGGGAGAGAATGAAGAGAGTGATGCCGGCAGTCGAGGACAAAAGTTCACACACCCCATTATCTGAGGGGGGGGGGGGGGGGGCGAGTCTCACTTTTCATGCTTGCCTGATCCCAATCAGCGATCTAATGGACATTACACAGAGAATGTAATCACGACCTGCTTCACAGCGAGCGAGTCATTCATAAAGACAAATAACACTGATCCCCCCTGCATTGATGAATAACCTTCCCTCATATTCGGAAATAATTTTCCAGCCAGCTTGTAGCCGCAGCGATTATGCCCTTTGCTTTCACTCATATTTTGCCCTCGTTAAGTGGGATTTTGACCAGTAAATGGAACACTCTGCATGAGTTGGGCCATTGTAGTTTGGCAAATTGAAAAATGCTCTGTATGTGATAACAGCGTCTGATGATGACGGTCCGTTATGCCGGTAATCTGTATAATGGCTTTTTAATCTGGTGGGATGTTAAAAGGTCATGTGTTTGTAATCGGCATGCACACTCACACAATGCCAAAGAATTTATGCATCACCATCCAATTTGTATAGCATATATATTTTAATGTTCATATTAGTGTGAGATAATATCATCATACCCTAGCACATTAACTGTCTGTTCTAACTTTAAACTCTCTTCCTCAAAATAAACAAAATTATAAGCCATTACTAGATTGATCCACATTATATTTTCTTTTTATCTTATCAAGTTAACTTTTCACAAATCTATTTTACAATGCTTAAAAAAAAGAATGTTGAGAAGTTCAAGGAAGTTACATTTTTGTGTGTGTTTAAAGAGAATTGGCCTGTATTAAAAAAAAAAAATCTCCTATGTCAGTTTGGCAGAGCATGTGTTCGAATGTGACTGAAAGTTTTTCTTGATTATCCTTCTGTCATAAGACTTTGGATGGATTTTGCATCATACCCATAATTCATATTATAAACACAACATGTAAAGAAAGGTAGACAGATTAAGGAAATGTGTAACATATGCGATATCTTACAAAGATGACTCAATCCATAAAAAGCAGTCAGCCATAGTTTGCCTGCCTGAGTGCTAATGGTGCTTAACCATTCCTACTTGTATTCTTGAAGTCCTGTTAAGGTCAGACTACATGGAATATTTGAGCTTTTCCTATTAATGATCAGTAACACTTTACTATTAATCATTAATTTATTCCAATATTTTCATTACCTGGTTATTAAGTCCCACTCCCCCTATCTACCACCAGACTGATTCAAGCTACCTTTCTAAATTTCTGTGAGAGGATATTGATTTCCTTTTTCATCAAACTGTCATGTCACAGGCATAATTAAGTACCAATCAAGTAATGGAGATTTTTCTTTTCTCATCCCCATGAAGTCTATTCTTCAGTCAGTTGCATGACAAATCTACTTAACTGTTTTCATCTTTTCAGGCAATTTCATAGCATTTATTAAAATCAATAAATCATTCATTTATTACAGTGGTGGATAATAGATTCTCAGACCACATAATCCATGATGCTAAGAATAGTTTAGAAGAATATACTATTGTGCATTTTGTAAACCATAAAAGTATACACTGTTAATAATCAACCAATTAGGTCTCACCAATATGCAACATTGCCTGTCATTAGCTCTGTGGTTTTTCAGTACATCTGATAATTCTTTTTAAGTACATACTGCTTCGGCAAGGTCTTACTCAGATTTCTAGTGCAAAAAAAAAAAAAAAAAATTGTAAGGATTTGACAAGTGTCTCTGATGAAAATGCAAAGGGTCCTTTCACATCTACTTCAGATCGTCACAAGACACCATAGTACTTGACGGTGTGAAGTAGTTGAAGGTTAAAGGCATTGCCTAGTATGTACAAACGTTGACTCATCCAGGACAAGGATATAGTCTAAAGGCCATTATGGATCATCTTATCCCACTGCAAAATTGGCAACACTTGTAGTTTTTTCTGTAAATGCAACAACTAAAGGCATGTTCACATATGACGCCGTACACTGTAGCATTTATTTCCTTTATATCTAAATGAATGGCAAGTGGCGATGAAAAAGATTTGCTGTGAACAACAAAGATACCATGCATATTTTTTTATTTGTGTACTGTAATACTACAAATACATATATGTGAAGGGAATTATGCTTATTTTCCCTGGGGCTAAATAATTTTTCCCTTTACATTTCCATTTACACATGTGGGGGGTGTTTCACAAAGAGTTAAGTTTGACTTAAAGTCGCACTTAAATTCCTAGTTGCATGTGGTATATTAATAATGTTTCCCTTTACATTTCCATTTACATATCTGGGGGTGTTTCACAAAGAGTTAAGTTTGACTTAAAGTCGCATTTAATTTCTAGTTGCGTTGCGGTAAATGACACATCACCGCATAGGTCAGATCATGCTCAGGGGACACGCACTATTGGGTAATCTACCAATGAGTTTACGAGTTTAATACCGTATGCACATTTCACAAAGAGTTAAGTTTGACTTAAAGTCGCACTTAAATTCCTAGTTGCATGCATGAAACACCCCCCTGATGTTATTTTGCGTTATCTCTTTCCCACTTATTTCTCATATAATTAAATGTAATATTGGTTTATGTTGTTCAAGTATAATGAGTATGATTCTATACAATAAAGCCTCTCTAATTTCAAGAGAGAAAGGGTTCATGAATGAAAAACCTATTTATTTTCTTTTTTTCCTTCTTTCTTTTTCTCCTTGTTCAGATTGGTTGTTTTGTTGCCCTTTGTATAGAGCTACTCCGTCGTGATAGTCTGGTTGTTTTATACGTTGGATCAGGTATCTTTGGTCTATTCCTGAGTAGTATCTACCCGTCGTCTGTAGCCTTCGCTGAACAACACATCAAAATGTCAGGTATGTTTTCTGATTCCTCGCCCTCTTTTAAGTGTGTGTGTTCATTAGAAAGTAAGGCATATTCCTATGCCCATAATGTGTGGTTATGAGCTTGAATTTGGACTTGAAACTTCAGTGATAATCAGAGATGTGAGAACACTCGCCCTAATGGGCCAGCAATTCAGGTAGAATTATAATCAAGTTGTACAAATTTTTACTTGCCTTATTTTACTTAACTGATTTTTTTTTCTGAAATGTGTAAAAGAACATTTTTTCATTGTAAACTGAATAAATAGATAAAGTGAACTAATTGTTTGAATGTTTTGAATTAATGTGACTTACCCTAACTGGTAATTTCACTGGTTGTTAGAAAAGAACTTTCTTTATTTGAACTAAATAAATGAACAAAGTATACATATGTGGAAGATAAATTTAACATAGGTTCTATATATAACTCAGTTAATGTGAATTGCCTAACACGTACATGTACGCTAATTGAAAAAAATAATTGTGTATTAAAAAAGAAAATGAATACATAAACAAAGCGACCAAATACTGACTGTGTAACTGTTGATGAGCTCCTGTTGGACTACCTCTAATACCCAATGTTCTTTTTGACATGATCTTGTAGGTGTGGTAACAAGTTGTATTGTCATTGGAGCAGCCACAGGAGAAATGACATTCCCTGTCATAGTGGGTAGGGTAAGTATCTTCCCCTTACCCCTTCAGCCATAAAACCATAACATTTCAGAGTTTTCTTTGTGCAGTGTGTTACAGTTCACTCACACTGGACTTGGTAGAATTTTAAATTAATCTGCGTACAATCTCGCACGCAGCGAGAAAAAAAAAACCTGGGACATTTTTTTCATTCGGGATTACTCGGAGCATGTCCAACAAGAGACAGAAGAGCATTCAGTCTGATTGTTTGGGAGAGCAATACATTTTTCGTAGACTTCCCTCCCGGAGCCAGTTTTTTTAAACTCTTTTAACAGCATTTTGAAAGACCGGTCTGTTGTAAAAGTGAAATGTACTTTCAGTGATCGATTTAACATCCATGCAGTTCGCAGTAAGGGAAAGACTTAAGCACACTGTTAAAATGTAACTTTGCTTCTCAGAAATGATACTAAATCCCAAAGTTTCACTAGGATTAAGTAGCCAGGGGGGAGCATGTCCAACAAGAGACAGAAGAGCATTCAGTCTGATTGTTTGGGAGAGCAATACATTTTTCGTAGACTTCCCTCCCGGAGCCAGTTTTTTTGAACTCTTTTAACAGCATTTTGAAAGACCGGTCTGTTGTAAAAGTGAAATGTACTTTCAGTGATCGATTTAACATCCATGCAGTTCGCAGTAAGGGAAAGACTTAAGCACACTGTTAAAATGTAACTTTGCTTCTCAGAAATGATACTAAACCCCAAAGTTTCACTAGGATTAAGTAACCAGGGGGGACAGGAGGACATGTCCCCCCCCCCCACTATTTTGAAGATCACAAATTCAGGAATAGGACCTTTTTTTTGTTATGGAGAAAAAGTAGACCCCAAAAGTGTGATAACCTTTTCTTTCTTTTTTTCTTGCTTGTCAGAGAATTTTGGAGGAAAACTAGACCCCCTCAATTTTTTTTTTTTTTTTTTTTTTTTTTGGGGGGGGGGGGTTGTCAGAAAATTTTCAGACATTTCGGACAGGTACAAAAGTTAAATCATGTGGTGACCCCCCCCCCTCCCCCGTATTTCAAAATGGATTTGCGTCACTGAGTAGCCATTCATTGAGTAAATATCCATGGAATATTTTATTCCCATTGTTGCCATATTTTTTTGTTATTATGATTATTATCTACAGCAGTGGAATGATACAAAGAAGTCATTTTATTGTTAAAAGAGGAATTTACTGCTTTTGTTTTTCTTTGATTTCCATCAATGAAATCAACAAAAATTCTCTCATTATCTTCACATATTTTAAAAGAAATTCTTTCCTTTTTTATTGTTGGTTATTTTGCAGAACTTTATATTTTGTATTGAAATAATGTCACAGACCAAAGAAAAGATTAAAAATCATTGATGCTTGAGCATTCTTTGGGCAGTAGCCTTTGCCATATATACTGAAGTTTTCTCAAATATACTCAGTTTCCTATGGATGTTCATCAACTGGGAGTTGTTGAGTTATTTCAATTTTTCCACGTATTTCAATCATCTAGACTTGTATTACCCTCACTTTATAATGGAGTGAATATACCATGAGATATTTTTGTGGTTAAGGAGATAAAGAAAAAGATTGTTTGGCCTTGTTGACATATTTCGCGATCAACTACTGAAAAATTAGTCCATGCATTTGTTTTATGCCACATTGATTTCTGTAACAGCCTTTTTTTTTCTGTTTACCACAGCGACAAATCAGAAAACTACAGACTATTCAAAATTCAGCTGCAAGATTAGTGACTCGAACTCGAAAATATGAAGCAATCACCCCTGTCTTACGAAATTTACATTGGCTTCCTGTCCATCCCCATATTTTGTTTAAAATAAGTTTTTGCATATGAATCCTTCCAAGAGTTTGCCCCATCCTATTTGACTGAATTATTAACATTATATCGGCCTACTCGTACTTTAAGATCAAGCACGAGGAGTTTGTTTGTTGTTCCTCCGATCTTAACCAAAACATATGGTGAGCGTTCTTTTGCACACGCCTCCTCAGTTTTATGGAATGCACTTCCAAATTCTATGAGAAATCTTAATGATTTAGATAAGTTTAAGGCTTCTCTTGAAAAGCATTTATTTAATGCTTAAGGTGTGTATACATGAACTCAGTGCCCAACACTATTATGTACTTTTTTGTATTTTTCATATTTGTGGTTTCTTCTGTTTTCATTTTAAGCACATAGGGACATGCTATCCTGCAATGTGTTAAGCACTATAAAAGAATCGAGTATTATTATCATTATTATTAACTACCTCAAGAAAACTGCCGTGGCATAATAAAAATCACATCAGCATAGTGAGCAGCACAAATCAGTGTATTACAACAAACGGATGTTTATGCCAAAATTTCCGTTCATATACATTAGAAATTAATTTTTGTTGCCCCGGCAGGTTTTTTTTTTGGGGGGGGGAAGGTAGTTGCCTTAAACTGACATTCCTTTATAGTGCCATCTTTTAACAGGATTTAGGAAACATATATGGGTCTCATTTTCCCAACATGCACCATTCTCCTTTGTAGAAGCTTAAAATGTACTTGCAGGCAATTTCCTATATTTGCAAGTCAAAAGTAATAGTTTGAAATAAAAAAAATGTGCTTATTTTGCAAGCAAGTTGTTAGTTAATATTCAAAATAAAATGCAACTAATCCATAATTAAAATCTTTATTTAGGAATGACTGTAACATGGCCCTGTTTGAATTCTACCAGACTGAGGCAGCTTTAACACACTAAGTGTGAACAAGGTTTTGGGAGTATTATGGGTGCATGAAGATTGTTCTGATCTGTTCAATGTAAACCACCCACACATATAGTCAAGTATTAATCAAAGAAAAATCAAAATGAGCCAGACTTTGAATGAGATTTACTACTGCAAAGCAAAATTGATGAATGTCATAAATCACTGTCTTAATGCCCTGTAGGGAAGATCAGTTTTATACTTTGAAAAATTAGAATATACACTGATAGAAAGGAAGAGAGCAGGTTGCTAGGACTTTAAAACTATTTTTTGTATATTGATGATAAAAAAAGATGTATGATCAGGGCCCTGTTTCATAAAACTTATTATCAATAACAACTACCCAATTTCTATGACAAATTTGCTCTCAGCCAATCAGATTGAAGGATTTCAGTAGCTTATAACAATTATTGCAACTTATTATTGATAACAAGTTAAAAAATGTGGCCCTGATGTGAGCCAAAAGGACGTAAACTCATTATTTTACATAGAGTCAATATTCTTCGGGCTCTCAACAGATAATTTCATCTGGAGATTATTTTGCCACCAAATTTTTAAAAAATTACCATTCGCAAGTTTAAAATATGTGATGGAACATCATATAGATCAGAATGTAAAAAGCATTTGTAAGATTAAAGGAAGGTTAAAAGAATACAGTGTATGCTAGTCAGAGATGAGAAAAGCGATTGGAATTATTAACTTATTTATTTAGCTATTAATTTGCTTATTGAGCTGTATTTAGCCAGGGGGCCTCATCAGTGGTTACAACATTGTTTTACGTGAGGGCCCTCTGTTGTCATTTTCATCAGAGAAGCATATTATCATCTTATGTTTCATTCCTTTTTATTTTAATGGTTAAACACAGATATGTGCAAAAATCAGTATTTGGAGCTTAACAACATTGTTGTTCATGTCTTTCTCTCTCTCTGTGCAGTTGATCTTTCCCATCCAGCCCATGTTCTTCTTGGCCTTCTGTGCTGGAGCTTGCTGTCTGGGTATCTTGGTATTTGGAATCCTTCAGGTCATATCTTACTGTTCAGCTGACAAAGGTAACTATCACAGTCCCTCAGATAGGTCTTGAAGCCATGGGTCCTTTGGTTGCTTTACCTGTAATCATTTCACATTTCATTACCTTCACACTTCACAGCTCGGTAGTTTGCTGTTTGGAGCCATGGTGGTTAAAGAAGCTGTATTTCAGGGTTAACAAATAGTTGGTTATGTGGTTGGTTGATTCCCAAGGTTTTTTTGGTGTTGACTTTTATCATCAAACAAATTAAAAGCAGAATACACAAGCAGCCAAAGAATGGGTTGATTGTGTGGTTAGTTGAATCCCATTGAGTTTTTTTCGGTGTTGATTTTTCTAATCAACCAAATTAAAAGCAGACTAGGCAAGCAGGCAAAGAAAGGCATTATTCCTCACATATTGGTGACTATACCCATTGGATGTAGGAATGCAGGGTTTGCATGGATCTGTGTACAGTGTGAGTCAATAAAAAGAAAACCCAGATTTAACCCTAAATATCATTGCAATCAGTACATACAGATTTAATCAAAGCTATCCATCTTGTAGCTGATCGTGTTTTCTTGAATTTGGTACCTTAATCCATAAAATCCGACATTGGACAGCGAACAGTAGCATTTTCCCTGGTTCATGTCAGATGTACCTCTGCCCAAGTTTTGAATAAAGTGGATGGTCAACCCAAGGTTGGTTGAGTAGTCTCCATTCCAGTTGAATACACTCACACATAATGAAAATACCTCCAATACCATTCATCCCAAATTTGAGCAATTGTGATTCTTACATGGTTTTTAATAAAAGGTCAGTGCTCAGTCATTCACAAATGCATTTTTGATGATCAGCTCATCCAATTAAAGAAAAATTATGATACCATTATGATACATTTCAGTGATTTGACTTGGTTTTTAGGGTATTGGGGTTTGATTATGGGTTTCCTTTTTATTGACTCACACTGTATATACGTTTTCCCCCATTTTCCATTGTAGTAAATTACATTGGAATCCCTGTAATCAGAGGGAATATTCAACATTGGCTGTGAATGTAGTTCCATTGTCTATTGATTTGTCTAAGAATTCATTAGTTCTTTTAAAAAATGGTCAACTTCATTAATGAAGAATGAAATCAATTTTGATTTTCAGTCCCTTCTGTGCTGCTGGATGTAAATCCCACCTGAGAAGCATTGAACAAATGTCTTTCGAAACTAAAAATGGCTACAGTTTTCCCTGTGAAAACCAAAACACATACCTTCATGGAGCAGTTTATTCCAGTGGATAATGTATGCCCAATTTAACAGTGAAACCTTGCAAACAAATCAAAATTGAACTCCTATAATTTAATTATTAATTATTAATTATTAATTAATGATTGTTGAAAAAAATTGGTGGCACAGGTAGGGTAAATTTAAGAATTCTCTTTGTGCTATGATTTGACTGGAAAAAAAAATCATACATTTCATCAGAACTGGAAGAGTAGTATTGCTTTCTATATCATTGTGTACTGATCTCAACTTATTTGAGGGGAGAAATTGAATAGTATCCTTACAGTTATTTTTATGCAAACATTCCCAATGGCTCCCTGCTGCACTGATGTATTAAAACATGACATGATATTGTCATGTTGTATTGTTATGGCTGCTGCTTCTAAAATCAGTTATGTGTATCAGATATTCATGGTCACAAAAGCTTTGTAGTGATTTGGCCGCCCTAAATGTTTTTGCAATAAATTTTGTACCAAGGATATTTATTATAAAGGATTAGGAAGTGGGAAAAATCTTTTACAAGTCACCCAAGTTGGATTCCATGTTGAGTTAGTTTGTACCAAAATGATAGGTATGGTGATAGAATTGAGAAAGTTAATTTATTCATTTTTTTTTTTACAATGCTTCTTCAAACATGTAATAAATTTGTGCTGACATGTGCTTATATTCAACCAGAACTGGGACATACATGTTACATGTTCCAATTACATTCAAAATAGTGGCCTGTTGTTCACGGATAATGTGGCACATAAACAAGGGTGGATGTTTTTCGAGATCAATTTTAATTCAGGGATCTTTCTCTCCCACCCACCCCTTCATGAGTTTTAATGACAAACTTTCAATTCACCTATTTAGAGTATTGAATGGTACCAATCACCAAAAAGTATTTTGCTTTTTGGTTCCTTGTTGCTATACTGTATTAAAAATATGAACTCTGGATAATACGTCTATTTATATTGCAAGTTTAAATAAAGTCTCAGTAGAACTAAAAGCAACTTGTGAGTAGACTAGTCGATACACCCATACACGCTCATTGAGAATACAGCTCATGGAATCAGTTCAATTTACGGATCTCTCTCTTGTATCCTCCGCCTCATGAGCTTTATTCAGTATGCCTGTTGAAAGTGTTAGCAGTGCATTCTTATGTTCATAATACCAGTCATAAACTTTACTTCATAATTGATTCTGTTTTAGATCAGTGCCTGGGAGATAGAGTAACCTAAGGAGATATTTTTTTTTAAATGCAGAGATAATCGTGCTACGTAACAATGGTGGATCTAGGATTCTTTGGTAGAGGGCCACAAATCTGATAATTTTCTAACAAGCAAAAATTAAAATTAAAAAAGGTCATCAGATTTTGTGGTGCCTGTTTCCTTAAAAAATTCTTGACAAGCAAAAAAAAAAGAGAAAGAGGGTCATCAAAATTTTGTTGCATGCTTTATTTCACTTAAATTCTCTGACAAGCAAAAGGAAAATGAAAGAAAAAAGCATGCAGGGGGGGGGGGCACATGAATGGGAGAACATTTTCTGTTTATTTTGGATTGGCACCCCTGTGGATCTGCCATTGCAAATGCACCAAAGGACTTCTGTCTTCCAGTATAAAGAGACTTCAAACATTATATTTCAAATTATTTTTACATGTAGGGATTTGTTTGACATGATTCTTATTCATATCTGTTTTATGAATATGTAATTTTGTAATCTGTGTTGTATTTAGTTTTGTGTTCAAATAATCTTGCTTATGTTTAATAATAGAGGACTCCTTTAACATAACTTTCAATCAATATGATTGGTATTTCAATCCGCAATAAATCTTTACAGGAGTAATATTTGAAACTGAAAGTATAGAACCAAGGAATCCCCAAATAGCAAAATCTGTTTTAGTTATCTGGACCCTGGAAACTCTCCCTGCTATCCCTAGAATTGTAGTTAGAAATGATTGAGTTTGTAAATGTAATGTCAATCTGGACTCTGTCATGTTATATGTCAGTCTCACATGCAATTATATGTCTGTCTTCTGTTTTTTTCACAAGAGTGTGAAACGGAAGAGCGTTGTTTGATTTCTCTTTCCCCACTGCCCGCAGAGCCTGAGGATTAAATCTTCCAAGGTACCTATCCCATCACTTATTTTCCACATATCCTACTTCAATGGCATTTTGCTCCTCAAATCACCTTTGCCCTTTCTGAAGATGTTTGGGACTCCTGTGGCCGCACCCTTGCATCATTTCAAGTTCCACCTTCAAAGTGGTCTATTGGGACACTTTACTTTAAAACGTGCAGAAATACTTCAACTTAATATTGATTTCGCATGACCTTTCTTGTCAGAACATGGAATCTTTGAGATTAAAACAACACATGAGATTATTTGCCCATCATCCTATAGAAACTACAATGACTGTATAGTTTTAATTTCTAAACCTTACTGTGTCATAATTTTTGTTAAATGTGTATCATAACTAAAACTTGAATAGAAAAAATTTTAATCATGGTTTCAGACTTAATAACTTATAAGCCTGTTTTAATTTCAAGAAGAAGAAAAAAAGAATACATTCTTTTCTTAGTAAACTAAAAAATATTTGACACAGTATTAAGATAGGGCATTTAAAATCATGTGGAGGGTTAATCCACCTGTAGAATGAATTCACTTGACATAGTCTGCAGGCAAGCGCAGACTCTATATGGCACTTAACTAAATTCCAAGCCTTGTGGATAGCATATACATGCACATCTGTCAGTCCAAGGAGCTTCTTCATCAGTCTCTGCTTGTGGTCATTTGCACAGTACATACTGTGGCATGCAATCTTTTTTTCTTCCAGTTCAGAACCTATGTCAGGGTTTGAGCCTGCAAACTACACTTGATCAGGCATGATTATCCCCTTTTCACACAATTTCTTCTCCTCAATTCTGTCATGCAAGATCAGTGATATCCCATTATAGGACTTCAAACAAAATAAATGGGACTGTCTTTGTTACTATTGACTGAGTAGTTTCTTCTCCTTAGTGCATGAAATGCATGAAAGAAGAGAAATCACATTTAGTGGACTGATTATTATATGTATGTAAGTTGAAAATAGGTGAATGTATGTAACAGTAGTTTTGATTATGCCCAAATGGAAATTTGAAATGTAATAAACATTTACATTGACCAATGATTTCTTGATAACCCTGTTTGAATATCTGCAAATAACCCCCAAGGAAAATTCTCTAATATCCGGCAGTTTTAATGGTGATATTAATTCTAAAGAAAAGAAAGGGATAATTCCCGGGGGGGGGGGGGGGGGCACTCAACCCCAAAAGTGGTAGGTATGTCATGTGCCACTGGCAAGACAAAAAAAGGGGGCTTCAGAACGAGCGTATCATGAAAAGGATGGTCTTTGGAACTACTAAAATTTTGGATAAAGGGGGTCTTTGGAACTGGATTAAATACAAATATGATGCTACGGAACTGGTTCCCACAAGCTCCCATTAGCTAAATACGCTGTGTGTCATGGAAAGTCTATGGTGTGTGTATTCATAGTAAGCGGGGTTAATTCGCTTCATGCAGTGCACTCCGCATGAATGAAAACTGAATTCCCTGGGGTGGATTGGAACCAGATTGAAAGCCCGGAGGAATTAAGCACCTGGAATGAAACTTGTTTTCAACTTTTCACCAAAAATGATATTCTTCGAAACGGGCGGGCCAGAACGGCCAGAACGACCGAATGAAAAACAAAGTGGTGCTTTGGTACGATTTCCTCTCTTCTTTTTCTTAACAAGAAAAAAATGGTATGCTTTAAAATGGAAATTTGAGTGTAACATGCCTTCTATGTAGACAGATGCAGAACCACTCATATTTGAATTATTCTTACTAGCTTGCAATAGAAGCTTGATGCATGACACAGAACAAGCAAAAAAAATTAATTCAAAATGTGTGCATTGAAATCTGGCTCTGTTGGGTTAAAAGCTTGTATTGGGATTGTGATTTCGTACTGTGACAGTTCTTTATCCTTTTATTTGGTCACAACTTTAAAGTGCATTTGAATGGTTTATTCCTCCTTTCAAACCTGACTGTGATTAAGCTTGGGGGGGAAGGAATTAGAAGCCCTGAAAGATAGAGGGCATCATACATAGTTTGTTGATGTGATGTACTCATCTCTCTCTCTAATATATTCAAAGAGATTATGGATACACAGACAGACATTTTACAATAGGAAGTTACATAACTAGCAGACTAGTACTACTTATGATTCTTGATGATATTCATTCTATTCCTGGAATTGAACACCTACTAGCTTCGTTTCTGTTCTCTTTGAATTCTAAAAGAAAATATCCTTTTTTGTCGTTAAGTCTTTGAATATAAGCTGTCTTCCAGATCTCGTTTTGTTTGCCTGCAACCAACCAATTGAACCCAGTGGCCGATTAGCCTTATGCTAAACTACTACTACTACTACTACTACTACTACTACTACTACTACTACTACTACTACTACTACTACTACTACTACTACTACTACTACTACTACTACTACTACTACTACTACTACTACTACTACTACTACTACTACTACTACTACTACTACTACTACTACTACTACTACTACTACTACTACTACTACTACTACTACTACTACTACTACTACTACTACTACTACTACTACTACTACTACTACTACTACTACTACTACTACTACTACTACTACTACTACTACTACTACTACTACTACTACTACTACTACTACTACTACTACTACTACTACTACTACTACTACTACTACTACTACTACTACTACTACTACTACTACTACTACTACTACTACTACTACTACTACTACTACTACTACTACTACTACTACTACTACTACTACTACTACTACTACTACTACTACTACTACTACTACTACTACTACTACTACTACTACTACTACTACTACTACTACTACTACTACTACTACTACTACTACTACTACTACTACTACTACTACTACTACTACTACTACTACTACTACTACATGAATGATATTAAATGTTTGGTGTTATACATAGAACAATAACATCTACTTTCAGAGTATTCATAACGGGCTTATGAATATAATCACTATGATACTGGTATTATGTAATTGGGAAGTAATGATTTTTTTCTTTCTTTTGCACTTTAATTGTTGTAATACTAGGTACATGTTCTCTTTATAATATCTCTTACTCCAGCCAAACCAATACCGCTAGCAGAAGGGGCTTACATGTGGTGTCGTAGCTGCTGCGTAGCATCACGAGAGAGTCTGCTGTTTGGTGATTCCAAGTACTACACGACTCTGACAGACACCAATTCGGCCTACAAAGTCATCGCTACCAAGGAACAGTTTCAGATGAAGTCCTCGGCAAAACCATCAGAGCCAGAGGTCAAAGGTCATGACCAAGGAGATGAGGATGCTTCTAGATAATGAGAAATTTGCTCCTGCGAATGTGGACATTTTTGAGGGATGTATTTTTTTTGTCGGGGTGTGCTTTAAGAGAACCAGATTTTTGATTTTCAAAAGAACATTAACATGGAAGGCAATGACAAACTGTGGGATAGGGTTACATTCTGCACCTGTATTACAACAACATTGCAGTGTTTGAGGCAGCAGATTACGTCACATTTTCATCATTTTGTGGATGCAGGCACGAACTGGAAGAACAATTCTCATGTCAACAGTATATTAATAACTAAACCTTGCTCTAGTCTAATTTAGAATACAATAATATGTACATGTGATTGGCTGTGGGATGAATTAGTTGAGGTGAATTTTATTGGAAAAAAAGGAATATATAGGAGAGCATGAAAGAATATATAAATTTTATTTTTGACCAATAGACTTTTTGAAGAATAGAATTTTGTGAATTGTGATGAGTATTACAGGTAGTGTGTCCCCTTTGCAAAGCTTTTTGAACATTCTGAAATTTGGCATGGATCAGCGTTATCCAATTACGATAACACATATGAAATCTTACAATCATAGGTTCCATAGTATTTTCATGAAAAATGAAAATCAGGGGATGTTGATCATGGGGCACCAAGTGTAACACCTGCGATTCTGCATCAAATTGAATAATTTTGAGATAAAATCATGCAGTGTGACTAATTTCTTTTGATGGACGATATCAATATCAATATCAAAACTGATTTCAAGGATATTGTTCAGGTTAGTTTTATAACAGATCATAATACACTTGGTTCCCCATTGCCAAATAATATTTGGCGACCCACCTAAAACTCAATTTGAAATCTAATGGTTGATTATTCCACAAAAAGTTTCCAGTTCCTTTATTTGGAGGAGAGTTCAGCCTACCATGATATTCATACAATTCTATATTTAAGCTTGTAAAAGGGATACAGTACCTTTGAAGCCACTGTTCTGCTTCTTTCTCTGAATGTTATATAGAATTTAGACTGATTTTCTTAGCTCAATATACCCGCTGTAGATTATAAAAATCAAATTTGAAGTAATGATTTTATTTTTGTACTTCACATTTTATGTTTGTATGAAAAAGTTTAATGAATATGTATGTGTTTCATATGTGCATTTATGTAGATTGTTACTTTAGACTACCATGCAGTGAAGCAAGGAAGCCTTCAACTGATTTGAAAATGTTAATGAATTGTAAGAATATTATAGTAAAATTACCAAATATATCTACATGTATTTGGGCGTTTGCAATACCCAATTGATTGCAAGGCTGCTGTAATTTTCCACCTTCAAAAGAAGAAGTACCGGTACTTGATTATTGTATCTTACGATTGCCCAGCTTTTTTCCAGAAGTACGTGTAGCAGGAGCACATGTTATGTCTTGCTGGATTTGATCCTGTATTTCAAAGAGTTGGATATTTGTTATTATGACCACTGTTTGACCATCATTATGTAGCAGTCATGTATGTGTAGAAAAAGGCTGAAACAAGAGAATACCAGTAACAGAATGTCACAAAATGAAAAGTGGGATGAAAGAAAATGCTTTTGGTGGATGAAAGTTAAACATTAAAATCTGGAGATTTGTAAGAAAGACATTCTCTATGCTAATTGCACAAACTATTCTAAATTCATATTTTCAAGATGATAGGCTTCTATTACCATGGTCTTACTGAGTATTATTAGCACTGTATGCTTAATAGCAAAAATCTTTTAAAATGAAATTCATGGTACTGAGATCTGATTTGTATGTGCCCTGGTTCCTTCTTTTTAGGAAGACAGTTTTATTCATTTTATCATGTATAAAATCCCTACATATGCGTGATTCAAATGAAATAAAATCATCAAAGAGGATTATTTGACTGATCAAAGAAAAACAAAGTGGGAAAAGCTTTCTTGCGCGAAACACGTGTATGATTCAAAACCCCTGCACAGTATGTGTAAGTCTCTATCTCCTCCCTTTCACCTGATATGACATTCTAAACATGTTAAATCTTTATTTAAAAAAGAGCTGATTTCGAGTAAACCGTTGGACCTGTATTCTACTCATTCACTTAAACCCAACGTGAGGTCTAACTCTTGGTAACGAAAAGGGAAAACTTCGACCTCTGTCTAACTTTCTGTGCATGTTAAACTCGACTTTAGACCAGGCTTTAACCCAATGTCAGGTTTAAATTTTAGTGGAATATAGACCTTGGACTATATATATATCATTTGAAAATGAACATGATTTCAATGTACATGTATTTTCTTATATATTGTAAGAATGGACAGTGATATATTGCCTGCTTAGAGCCAGAAAGGTGTAAACTCCACATTAAAGCATAATGACTTATTGGCTCTCATAGGATGATATCATGAGGGCAAGGAGGCATTAATTCCATGGAACTCCTTTTTTGCTCAGAGGGTATGTGATAAAAAAAAAACTGTTGTGTTATTCATGCCAAATGAGAGCATTCTTCCATCAAAAACAATTATTCTGAATAGTATTCTGATAGATTTCATAGATTATATAGATTTTTATGAAAATTTGTGCAATGAAATGTTACGTGCAGAATTGAAAAGGAGTATACAAAGTCTTCATTTTAATGTTTATTATGTATAATTGAGTAGTTCTTTGTATATTAAGAGCATTTCATTCTTTATACTTTCATGATGTCAGCGATGAAAATCATGAGAGCTCATTAATCTAAAGGCTTGTTCCTTCAAAGATTTGGTATCCTGCAGGGTTCTTTACTTTAACCCATTAAATACTAAGCCTGAGATAATCTGGGCATGAGTCTATAGAAAATGTGTGTTATAACAAAAATCAAATCTTATCCAACTTGTTTAGGTTTGGTAGTTTGAAAGGTGACAATACAAGATACAAATGTAATTACATATTGATAATATCATGTGTATCAATATGTTTGAGATTACAAGAAAAGCCTGCCCTCGAAGTTAAAATGGAGCATTGTTTAGTACCCCTCCCCCCACATGAAAAACACAACAACAACAAAACAAAATGATGTTGATTCTCAGTGAAATTCTACTTTTTGGGGGGTACACATGTATCTCCAGAATCATACATATCATCATCGCTAGAAGAGTGATTTAAAATAAATTCTATTAGATTGTTACCTACCATATTATCTTGCTCCTCTTGACCTTTTAGATTCACCTTGCTACATCTATTTCAAGAACCTGATTGTAACCCTTAATATAATTAAGGAAGATATGGATTAATACATCAAAAATTAAAGGGAAAGTCCACCCTGGTATAAAGTTGATTTGAATAAAAGAAGAAAAAGGAGAAAAACTTTTAGTGTAAGTTTTATCAAAATCCGATAAGAAATAAGAAAGTAATGAAATTTTGAAGTTGTAATCAATCAAAAACAAATTGGCAACTCTGTGACGTATCTTGCAAGCGCCTCTCACATTTGCTCAGTACAGAAAATCTCATAAATTTTCATTTTCTTAGTTTTTGATGAAGGAATAGATTTGTTTCATACAGATTTTGTGTAAAAACATATGAGCAATGATTATATCTAAGGTGCATGTATGATTGAATATTTTCTTTAGAGAAAATGGAAATTAATGATTTTTGGGGTACAGGGCAAATGCATGAGAGAGGAGCTCGCAAGATACGTCACGGAGTTGCCAATTTGTGTTTGATTGATTACAACTTCAAAAATTCATAACTTTCTTATTTCTTATTGTATTTTGCTCAAACCTTCACTAATCTGTTTTGTTCATTTTTCTTCTTCTTTTAAAACCAACTTGTAATTAGGGTGGACTTCCCCTTTAAGTATTCAATGAGTTAATGACCTCCCTGGTGTAGAATATACTTCATGTGTTGAGAGTAACCCTTACCGTGTTCACAAGGGGATTTGCGTGTTTCAAGATTTTATGGGAATATCAATGATTCTTATTTTTCAGTCACTAACACTTCATTATTAACCATGCCTGGTGTAGCAAATTATTGTGGACAAAAGAAGAAGGAAATTGCATGCCCTTTCGAATGTGACCAAATGTTTTTATTTTAGTTAATTTTATATATGAAACTTATTTGAAAATGAAATTGAGTTTTGTTTTAGTCTATATATTCTGTTCTTATCTGTTTAGTATTGATTAAAGTTAAACAAAGAAAAGATCCGGTACAAATTCTGCAAATTCCTCCCAAATTTTGTTATGGTATCATATATAGTATTTGTTTGATATTGAGAATGTGTTTGCTCAAGACATTAATGTAAACTCCACATACAGATTTCCCGATGGAGTAATATGGGATTTAACATCACATAACTTTGTTTAAAGATAAAGTTGAGTTCTAGTCATGTGATTACATTGCGAAAGAAACTGTCTGGAAGCAATTAGGAAAGGTTGATCATGTCTAAATAATGATTGGTGTATACTGTGAGGTTTTGGAATCATCAAAATGATTTTAAAAATCAACCCAAACTCGCTCAAAAGCGCATGCACCGCACACAGAAATGGATATATGGGACTGCACACAGATATGGCATGAATGTTCGGCCCGAACACCAGCTATTTTTCATCATATTTCGAATACAAGGGCATTCGCAGAGAAATCCTTTGCAGGGGACATTTCTACTATGATGTTCTTCCAAACTGACATAAAAGGAATGAGAAAGCTCACAAATTATTTTTCACCTTTCCCAGAACTCAACCTTCCCTTTAACAATGAGATGTGGTCAGAAGATCTTTTATTCCTCCTGGAGACTTGAGTTTCTATTTGAAAAGTGAAAAAAGGGTAAAACTTGATTAAATGTCATTCAAGCTATTGTGTGCTTTTTTTAAATCATAATCTCAGTAGTCACTGCTGTTTATCTGTTCTTATGCTGTAAACACTCTGTAATCTTAAAGTATTGTCTGTGATACTTACATGTATTTGCACTAGATTATTCACTGTCGCTAAAGTTTTATTTACAAAATAGTTATTAAGACTAATAAAGTGGTATTTATGTAAATGCAAGATATGTTGTGTTGGAAAATATTGATAGTATTATGAAAAAGAAGAGTCAATAAATATTGAAACTTTTGATGTAATTTTTCTGATATTTTAGTGATGTTCTTTCGTCATCTAAACATTATATTGTAGTGTCTGTTTGGAGCCAGAAGGAAGTTATAAGCAATGTACAAATGATGGGACTTAACGCCCTTCTTGCTTCAAACAGACGATATATTGGTTGCTACTTTTGGGAACTGACTTAGTCAGACCTCAATCATAATTCTTAATCCTTAATCTCTCTAATCTCATGGAGAACTTTTGAAGTGACCTTGCAGTCACAAACCCTTGTCCATCATAGTGCATACCATAGGGTCTGGACTGTATTAAAGACTATAGTCTGCACCCCAGTGTTGTGACACATGTGTTTGAAAACTAGGTTAGGCTTTACTCAAGATTTATATAGTTATGAAAATTTTAAATTAAAATCTGTGCTTGCAGACTAATGACCAGTTACTGAAAGTAATGCGAGAAATATGAGAGGAAGATAATCATAATATGTGCTCATTAATAAATGAAAAATAATATCAAATGCAATTTTATAGGTTGTTTATTTGAGGATTAATGAATGAAAGATTGGAAAGGGTATGTTTTGACAGTAGGATGGGGTCATGGTTCTGGCACCCTAAAACCAAAACATACTAACACAATAACCATAAAATATTATTCAAAAGTAAATTAATTTTGCTGTAGGGTGCTTTAAAAAAGCTAAGAAAATAATCTCTACAATTTTTAGAAAATAGGACTTCTTTAGAGAATATGATGAGTGCTGAAAAAGAAAACAAATGTAAAGAAAGAGATAAAAATAGGAAATTGTATAAAGGAAGAGATGTGGATGGGAATCAAATGGAAATTAATCATAAAAGCCCATCAATATGAGCTCATATTGTATGAGACAAGATAGATTTCCAAATTGAAGCCAAGAAATACATTTTTTCAAGATGGGGTTCTCTCACAAAAAAAAGGTTAAATTATTGTCTCATGTAGGCTATGCAAGTATGGTATACAGTATGGTGAAAGTAATTGGGTAGAACTATTTTCAAAAGAAGATTTACTATGATATTGCATTTTATGAAATTCAAGATAATTTTTTGAAAGGGGAGGGGGGCAAATGCCCTTGGGCGGCACTTGAAGTTGCCGTTAAAAAAAAAATGCAAAAAAGAGAAAGGGGAGAAAAAGTGCATTTTTTGAGAGTTGAAAAAGCGAAAATTTTCTAAAGCTCGGCCACTTTGCTCCCTCGCATATAATATTGTTTCAGGATCTCATAATTCAGCGCCCCCAATAGATATAATTTATAAATAGTGTTTTTAAATTGTTCAAAATTTGAAGAAAACATTTATAATTGCTTTGCTCCCTATTATATAAGTCTCTTTAAATATTGCGCTCCCCGATATAGTATAACGTGTATAAAATAGTATTTTCAAAGGTTCAACATTCGGAAGAAAATAACCTTCCGTTGCCTTGCTAAATACCTGGGGTGGTATTCTGAGATTGATTTTATCTTGATTTTAGTGAAAAGATTTTAATTGTCATAACAAATTTTGAATTGCAACATTTCATTGGTGTTTGCGCAGATGAATTCCGCGTATACCACTTTTGCGCAGTCATTAACCAATGATGCGCCATAAGTGTACATTTTGTTATGACAATTAAAATTATTTCACTAAAATCAAGAAAGTGGGAGCTGAAAATGTAGACTCATCGTTGATGGGGTAAATATAATTCTCATTCGGAGGGCATACTGGTATGATCGAATCTCTTTGTTCTGCGCAAAAAGGAAAATGAATTTTGAAATCTGTACTCGGCATTAGAGCAGGGATGGATCAAGATACATGTATTTGTAAAAGGGGGCACAATGCTGAAAATTGCACAATTAAGGGGGAAAAAAGGTATGCCAATTGAGTTTCGGGGGGGGGGGGGGGGGGGGGGGGGCAAGGGCCGGTTGTGCCCATTGCATTAGAGTAGCTATAATTTCATGATCGATGCGGGGGGGGGGGGGGGGTATACTGAATGAAAATTATAAGTTCATGTTTGCTGAAAGAAGCGCAGATATAAATCCGGCACTTTGATGAGATGGGTAATCGGGGCAATATTACTGTCCCTCATGCCTGCCCCTTTTGCGACACTAATGGCCGTCGTGTAAGCTCCGGAGAGTTGGTGACTCTATCAGGTACATTTTCAAACTATTTTTTATTACCCTCTCGAAACCTCTACTTGTTAAAAACTTCCATGAACATAATATTATGATGGCTCTAGGATAGAGCCATTGACCCACTGTATTCTGAACTCTGGTAACTTCAATCCAGTCTAGTGCATGTGATTTAACTTTGTACCGAAATTTATACTGGACTTGCGGTTTAACTCTGGTTTCATTTAGACTGGAGTTTAAGTTAAACCGGGGTTCAGAATACGGGCCATTGAGTTTTCAAAGCATATAATGCCCCAAACAAGCCGCCACCCCACTCAAAGAAAATGATCTGACACTGTTTTGTCTATCTGTGCAGAGGCTGTCTGCATTGTCTCTATACCATATGATATAAACTTAAAGGGCGATCCGGCCTTTGTAATAAATTGATTTATGTGAAAGCAGAAAAATCAGAGAAGCAGATTGGTGAGATTTTGAACGAAATCGGACAAGCAATAAGAAAGTTCAAAGTTATGATCATTGTTTAAATGTTGTAATCACTATAATCGTGAATGCGTCACAATCGATTCCCAAAATTGCCAATTTGAAATTCGCATATAGATATTGTGATCTCATTTTTCAAACATTCATAACTTTCTTTTGATTCTTTGTCCGATTTCTTTCAAACTTTCACTATCCTGAATTGTAGGTTTAGTTTTTCAGGGTTACACCATGTAATTCTTTCAAGGAATAAGAGCCCTGAAAAGGGTTGGTGAGCTCCGCTAAGAGCTCTGTGGTTCTCGACGTTTCGATCAGTATGCTCTGATCGTCATCAGGAGAATGACTAGAACACTGCCCAGTGGAGGCTATTTATTGCCTACGGAGGAGGGATCCGATTCACAGCCTGATGGGCGCCAATCGGAAATACCCGCGAATTCTATTCACGGCTGCATTCTCATTCTGGTCACTGATGGCGCTATAATTCCTCTAAACAGAGAAAGCTACGGACGGTGCCATTGTTTTCTCTGAATAAAGAACAAGGGCCAGATTTTTCGCTGAATGATTGCTCCCTTTAGAGCCGGTATTTAGTGAAATATCAGCGACACTTTCATGGTGGAAAAACTGAATTGTAGGTTTAGTTTTTCAGGGTTACACCATGTAATTCTTTCAAGGAATAAGAGCCCTGAAAAGGGCTGGTGAGCTCCGCTAAGAGCTCTGTGGTTCTCGACTTTTCGAGAATCGGATCCCTCCGTAAGCAATAAATAGCCTCCACTGGGCAGTGTTCTAGTCATTCTCCTGATGACGATCAGAGCATACTGATCGAAACGTCGAGAACCACAGAGCTCTTAGCGGAGCTCACCAGCCCTTTTCAGGGCTCTTATTCCTTGAAAGAATTACATGGTGTAACCCTGAAAAACTAAACCTACAATTCAGTTTCTCCACCATGAAAGTGTCGCTGATACTTCACTTTCACTATCCTGTTTCTCTTATTTTTCTCCTTTCACACAAATCAGCTTTTTACAAACAAGGTTCGATTGCCGTTAAAGCCTTACCCGTACGTAACTATTTTCACTCTTTTAAAAAGTAATTTTTCGAAAATATAATCAGGAGTCATACGAATATTTTTTCCTCAACCAAAGATTTAAAAAAGAAAAAAAATCTTAGTTGATAAAGCATTGTATCATAGGTTTTTTCATCTTTTATTCTTTGGGCGTGGGGAGAGGTATACAAGCGAGCGAGGAAAAAATTGGCATAACAGTGAACATGTAATTCCGTCACCAATACCGGTACCGGGTAGTTGATGAAATGTTTTTTTTTTAATATAAAAAAAAGGGGGGGGGGGGAGGGAAAAAATGAATGTAAGAAAAAAAACCCCTGCAGGTTACCTTTCCGCCCGAAATTCGCCCGACTGTTGGTATAGATACCCCTTTCTGAAGCCCCATCTCGTAGAGCTCAGCATATTGTATAGTAAGTTGTAAATATTCATGGCAGTGGACCTTTGGATAGGTGAATATCATTGATGGGGGGGGGGGGGGGGGCGGAGACAGATTGATAGGTTGATAGATTGATTGAATTTTATTGACGGATAATTGTTCTATTGCTTGTCTGATTGATTGATTTATTCAGCGTGGCGATCCATGAAACGGAGGGACACATTCCCTGGAAGCTTCCTCGAATGTTACACCCCCTTCCCATCGGTCTGATGGCGCCGGCCCCTGGATTGATAGATAGATTGATTGATGAAATGATTGATTAATTATTGCTTGATTTATTTATTGATCCCGATCAGAGCCTATAAAGGTCCAACACGCAATGGATGGAATTTCGATACAGTAAATAAAAAGTTGCAATAAAAGCTTGATAATAATGATACATAAATAGTGTCCTATCATATATTCGCATTAGTCATTAATTTTTCAAAGATATATGTGAAGTAACACTGATTGCTCTTGCAACGGAATTATTGTTGTTGTTCAGACAACTGCCCCACGGCTCTTGATTGATTAGACGATTGATTAAAAGTTCGATGGATTGATCAGTGAATGTAGTATATACATGGATGGATATATTAGTCTATGGCTCCGGGGGGAGGGGGGGGGGGGGGGAGTTATCTGTCATTGAGGCCTGTACGGCATCTGCGTCCATGATACGAGTAAAAAGGGTTGTATTTTCACCACCAGGCGGGTATATGGTAACCCGGGGATCTCGTATAGGGTATCAAAAACAAACAAATTCTGAAAAAAGGGTATCATGCAAATTCACTAGTGATGATCTAGCAAACATGGACCCCCCCCCCCCTCGTCCCATTCCCCAATCTCTCTCTCTCTCTCTCTCCCTTTCTCTTTCTCTTTCTCTCTCTTTCCCTCTATATGATTTAGTTTTCTTTTCCTGATCTCAATCAAGGAAAGTGGATTTTCATACTAAAGATGTAGGGCTTCTATAGACTTTTGGTTTAATTCAAAGTTCTTAATGAAGCCTCTCTTTGACTGGACTGCATGTACAGCTGAATTAAACGCCAGCCCTGCCTTTACAGAAGAAGGTAATTCTTAGTACCTGCAGGGATGAAGGAATCACTGAATAGCCTACAGCGACTAAAATATGTTAAAGACCATATGATTGTCCCCCAACCAAGTTGTATAGCTCTTCTAAAGGACAATAGAAAGCCTACCTATCATCGTTTGAATGTTGAAAAGAAGTTTTAAAACTGGAAAAAGCTAGGATGGGACTGCAGTGACTGATTGAGGCAAGAAAAGTAAACTAGAAGATATCTGATACGAAAAAATCCTTACAGAAATAAAGGGGAATGTTTAAAATATGTAAGAGCTAGGGACAGAGCTTTTGGGCTGTCGCTGACGTCTGGGCGCAGCTAGCTGACGTCTGGGCGCTCTTTCTCTTATTTTTCTCCTTTCACACAAATCAGCTTTTTACAAACAAGGTTCGATTGCCGTTAAAGCCTTACCCGTACGTAACTATTTTCACTCTTTTAAAAAGTAATTTTTCGAAAATATAATCAGGAGTCATACGAATATTTTTTCCTCAACCAAAGATTTAAAAAAGAAAAAAATCTTAGTTGATAAAGCATTGTATCATAGGTTTTTTCATCTTTTATTCTTTGGGGGTGGGGAGAGGTATACAAGCTAGCTGACGTCTGGGCGCAGCTACACCCTCATTTTTTTTTCTCACCATAACCCCTTGACTGCTTCCCCCGAAGCTTCCCCGTCTATTGTCACGTATTAGTAGCCCTAACCTTGTACGCCCACCCCACACGCCCCCCCCACATACCCAATATTTCATGATTTTTTTTCAATATATATTTTCCCTCTGAATTTAGCTGGCGCTTTCGCAAAAGCATTTTCATAAGGAGACCCCCTCCCGTCCCGTTCAAATCGCATCGCCCATGCATGCAGGTACAGAGATATAGAGAGAGAGAAAAAATCGAAAGAAAGAAGTAGGGGGAGAGAGAAAGAGAGAGAGAGAGAGAGAGAGAGAGAAGGGGTGGGGAGGGGGCAAGGGGACATCAAGGGCGGATCCAGGTTTTAAAAAAAGGGGGGGTCCAAAGGGTGAGAAGTTATCATTCTGGCAAACGCAAGCGCCGAAGGCGCTAAGCGCCTCTATAGGCATATATATATATATATATATATATATATATATATATATATTGCCTGTTTGACTATTTTAATGTTGAAATATTTGATAATACGAGCCTGAAAATGTCTTAGTTTGTACTGAAATTACATTTAATCTATTAATATTACATGGAATTATTGTTTATTTGAGATGGAAAATACATATATAATGATTGCAAATTACCATCTTTTATCAAAAAGTGCGGGTATATTTGTACAGGCCACCCCCCCCCCCCCCGTACATCAGAACTGGGAGGGGGGTTAATGCATACCCCCACCCCCTCCGGGATTTGCGCCATTGGACTGTATTAATATATGTATGTATATATATATATTTTTTTAAAGTTTTCCCAGATTTTCCAGTCTGCATTGCTGTACAGGACCTCAGATGGCATGTGGCATCAACACAAACAGTCCAGTGAGACAAATAAGAATAAAATCTGGAGATTTATTACTTGAGATTGGTTCTTCAATGTTGAAGTACTATCTTGATAACCTAGGAATTGGGTGTGCGCATGCTGTACAAACACACTTAGTAAATTTTAGTGATACATGTACACATTTT
Organism: Heliocidaris tuberculata; assembly: GCA_025618425.1. Classification (NCBI taxonomy): domain Eukaryota; kingdom Metazoa; phylum Echinodermata; class Echinoidea; order Camarodonta; family Echinometridae; genus Heliocidaris; species Heliocidaris tuberculata. Next base: position 60,475,998 of record CM046832.1, on the reverse strand, counting down.
ACAGCAATGAAGAATTATTCACTAAATATCATCTATATTATCTCCTCCCATCCCTGAGATAACAATTCGCAAGTGTTTACATCATCACGAGTTATAAATCACAAATCACAAAAGAACACAAAAAAGGGAAAGTTCCTTAGATTCAGGAGTTCACAATCAAGGCCGATCAACAACAGTACCAATACCAGTTTTGCTGAAAATTCACAGGATTTAACAATCAACCACAGCATCTACTCATTAGGCAAAATAAATAAGTTTTGTATCACAAAACTAGTCATGGTGCAATGTATCAGATTCAAGCGTTCCCAATCAACAACAAGAAAAAATATATCAAAAAGGCAAAAGAAAATGTTGGGGGGGGGGGCAAGGGCGGACAAAAAAAAATTTGACACTTTTTGTAGTGAAAATGTACAGAATATTCGGCTATAAACCTACCCAGATATGAGGACATTTTGAGCATCTAGCTGAACTGCCCGATTATAAAGAGGTGTTAGTTATATACTGCGAGTGAGCGAAGCGAGCGAGCAAAAATTTTGACATTTTTCGTAGTAAAAATGTACAGAAATTACATATTCGGCTATAAAACTACCCCAATATGAGGAAATTTGATCATCTCACGGCCTGATTATGTGGTGGGAGTTATAGGCCTGTATTGCGAGCGAGCGAAGCGAGCGAGCAAAAATTTTGACACTATTATAGTGGAAATGTACAGAAATTATTCAGCTATAAAACTACCCAAATATGAGGATATTTACACGAGCTGAGCAAACAAATTTGCCACATGCCCCCCCCCCCCACCTTGATGCCGCCACTGCTTTCCAAGTTTCCGTTTTCTTTCTTTTTCCTTCTTTTCTCCATTCCTTTTTCACTTTTTTCTTTCCTTTTCTTTTCTTTTTCATTTTCCACCCTTTTATTTTTTTTCACTCCGAAAATTATTGGGGCGGCAACTGGGGGGGCAAAGCTTCTGACTGGGGGGGGGGGCAAATGCCCCCCATCGCCCCCCCCCCCTTGGTGCCGCCACTGCCCACTACTTAATCAACTGCACTAGCGCCGAAAGTTTTTATCAATTAACCTGCTGCAGAGCTGCATTTATATATTTGGGCCAAGCAAAAATTATTTACCTATATGGATACTTGTGCTTTGGTATTGTCTAGAATGACGAGCTGCCTCGAATGAGTGACTTGAAGTTGAATGATGCCGCGTGCAGCCTGCCTCCTCGAGGGTTGCAAGCATAGTTGCAAGACAGCGTACGTACGATCAAAAATCGCATGCATAAACCTATGCGTGGCGCGCCGCATATCTGATCTGGAATGGCAGTACAGGCCTACTTTGCGACGGAGAATGAAACAATGGGTAATGAATAGGGCCTACGCAGTATCTTGCATGATCAGGTCGGCAGAATTTCTTGGGGGGGAAAAAAAAAAAAAAAAAAAAAAAAAAAAAACGCGCCAAAAAGGGGGGGGGGGGGTCCGGACCCCCGCGACCCCCCCTGGATCCGCCTATGGACATATAGGCCTACGCACAGAAACATGAATGTATCCCGCCATTCAGCCTACGCCGGCCCCTCCCTTCAAATAGAATATAATAGTGATTCTCCACCTGAAAATCGGTTTAATGACTAACATCTCATTTGTCATTCAAAATACGGCTCTGTTTGAGATCTTGCAAAGGTTTTCCCTTTTGACCCCGGTTTTACCACCCCCCCCCCCCCCCGGCCGCGAGAAAAGATCCTCGAAATGAGGGAACTGAAATTTGACAGTCAGACTAGCATAATAAGTGGCACTGAAAATCTTCCCGAGGATATTTTTTCATGAATCCATAGAGATTCTTTTCTATTCTTTCAATGAAAATATCATGTGTTGAATTTTGTACTATGCAAGATCTTAAAAAATCCCTAAAATCAGATTTTTTTTTGCGGGTCTCCCTGAATATAGGGTATCAAAAACCTCTCGACTTAAATCCTCGTTTAGGGTGCTTTTCAGAAAGTCATGGACGCCTCAATAAGACTTCCCCCCCCCCCCCCCCGCGGGCTGCGCATGGCTATGCTCTGGATATATGCATGCTCACAACACTGATCTCTACGGGAAAAAAATTTCCGTAGAGATCATGATCCTCGTATCCGGACAACTACCCCCTGGACAATTACCCCCCGGACAACCACCCCCCGGAAAACCACCCCCTGGACGACTAACCCCTAGGACAACTACCCCCCAGGACAACTACCCCCCGGACAACTACCCCCAGGACAATTACCCCCAGGACAACTACCCCCCAGGACAATTCCCCCCGGACAACTACCCCCCGACAACTACCCCCTGGACAGCTACCCCCGGAAAAATTGTCCTGGGGGTAATTGTCCTGGGGGTAGTTGTCCTGGGGGGTAGTTGTCCTGGGGGGTAATTGTCCTGGGGGGTAATTGTCCTGGGGGTAGTTGTCCTGGGGGGTAGTTGTCCTGGGGGTAGATGTCCTAGGGGGTAGTCGTCCAGGGGGTGGTTTTCCGGGGGGTAGTTGTCCGGGGGGTAGTTGTCTAGGGGGTAGTTGTCCTAGAATCCATGATCCTTGCAACAACCAATTGCAAGAAGTTATCACTAGCAGCATTTCATACATTTTTAGATGGTCTTAAAAACAAACCGTTTTAGAAATGTTTATTAAAAATAATATCAGAAATGAAAGTAACTGTTGTGTTCCCTCAAAATCTGGTTTATTTTCATAGAAGTTTGGAATATTAAAAAAATAAAAGAAGAAAATAGCCCTTAAATGATGGATACAAAATACAAATAACTTCGATTGATCACAAAAAAAGTTAAAGATTAGTTGATAGTCGACTCTTTTTCAAAACTACAAATGGAGGAGGTACCGTACCGGAGCACGGGAACAGCTGATGGAGAAAGAAGTCATGGACGGACCACAGCTGCTAAAATATTCAGATGCAATTCATCCAGATATGCTAAAGGAAAGAGATTCTGCATCATTCAATAAAGATGAACTGACTCTGCTTTTGTTTGATGGCTCAGAAGCATTGGAGAGGAAGAAATATATTGGTAATCCTATTCTTCTATCTTGACATGACAGATAACGACCCCAACTACACTACAGTGAAGACAGGTACAGGCAAAGTGTCAGCCCGCCGCAGTGTCTGGCCGGCTGGGCCGGGCGGCGGGAGTCCGCGACTGGCCTAGCCCTCTTGCATAAAAAGTTGCGATTAAACGCAACTCAAAATATTAAACGCAACTTGATTTTCACCATCGGGTATTTTGGACTTTTGTTTAATTTTTGAGTTGTAACTGTGTTCAATCGCAACATTTTATGCAAGAGGGCCGGTCTCGCAATGCAGTCGATGAGTCATGACATAATCTGAATCAACTTGGCTACTTGGCGTAGCCTAGCCACACAGGCTTGATGTTCTATAAAAATTTGACATTGAACATCAAGCCACATAGGGGAAGCAATCTCCCGTACTTAGAAACAATTAAAAAAAAAAAAAGTATATACTGCCATCTGTGACGGTGCAAGATATTAACATAAATAAATTTAGCTTGCTGCATCGGAACCGCTCAGCATTGCACTGCCTTGTACTCCGTTCATCTACAGCGCACATTACGTGCCGATCGTGCCGTCGTTGTAATGCTAATCGCACAGCGAAAGCTACATGTGAACAGTAAGTAAATCTATATCGATGTCGCCATAAATTGTATTTTTTCATGTTTCTCATGATCTGATCGTTGAAGTGGTCGGATGAGCAGTGAAAGAGGAAGATTTTAGCAAACTCCGAAGGTGGTTTGCAAGGTTCACCATACGTGGAAATGGATGAATTTTGCCCACTTATTTTTTTGTTTACTTGTCTCTCTGTACGGGAGATTACTTCCCTTGTGTGGCTTGATGTTCAGTGTCAAATTTTTATAAAACATCAAGCCCATGTGGCTAGGCGTAGCCCCACTCACACATATGTGAGGTTATAGATAACTTCGCACTCCCTACTTTCATACTACAGAGAATTGCCTCCCATAGAGATTTTGTAATCTTCAGCACATATGTGTGTTAAAAGGAGCAAGATTGCAGGACAAAACCAGCCTGAAAATTTCACTTGATAATTAAAGGTGATAAAGATCCTATTAAAGTACCGTAATGTCACCAGTCGTGACGCACCCTTGTAATACAGCTTCATAGCTGCAACGCCCTGTGTCAATTGCCCTAGTCTCTCCTGAGGGAAATGAACAGATGTGATTGGCTTTCAGATATTGTACCAAAATAGATAACAGCTTTGCGGCGTTTCACTCACTGCTGATCATGCAAAGAATGACGGCAGTCAAAATTCATTTCCAAGGAGAATTATCCGCTAATTTCTGCTAATTTTTTTGTAAAACAAGAACTTCCGCTTTAGCAGACTGAAACAAAATAAATAATTTATGTAACATATTTTGTGTTTCGATGTAACAGAGCTTGAGTTTCATAGATGTTGGCCTGACAAATTTTTTGCATGAAAAATACTTTGGAAATCAATTATCTTTGTTCAAAGTTGGCTGTCTTGCCGAGAATGCCTATGCTACAGTCATGACGCGCCATTCCTACATCACACAAATCATGACGTAGGCAGCCTGACAAGCACATCACACAGTACGCATGAGCAATCCCGCAAAGACAATGCAATAGCCAGCTAGCTTCCTGCGTATAGTTTCATAGCGTGCTGTGTACCAAGTGTATATACATGTGTATTTTACACCAGAGTGATTTATCTGAATTATTGATAGTTCCTTTTAATATTATTTTAGCGCTTATTGGGCTGCTATGCCATGATTGGTGTGTTGTAGGAATGGTGAGTCATGACTGGAGCATAGCGTTCTCAGCAAGACATCCAACTTTGAACGAAGATAACTTAGTATTTTTTCAGGCCAAAAATTTGTTTGGCCAATGTCTATGGAACTTAGCTCTGTTACATCGATAAACAGAAAATGTGTTACAGATTATTTATCTTGTTTTACTCTTCTATTAAAAGAGGAAGTCTTGTTTTACAAAAAATTTGCAATATTGTTAATTAAGCTCCGTGGATAATACTCTTTGGAAACGAACTTAGCCTGCCATCATTCTCTGCGCGACCAGCAGCAAGCAAAACGGTGATACTTGTTCCTTGTTTATTTTGGTACAATATTGGCGAGCCAATGGCATCCATTCATTATGCACCGGAGAGACCGGGGCAGTTGACATACATGTAGGTCGTTGCAGCAATGAAGCTCTATGACATTGGTGATGACTGGTGACATTACAGTAAACAAATAATTCAGTGGGCAAATATCCATTCCCATGAATGGTGAACCTGCAAATCACCCTCAGAGTTTGGTAAAATCTTTATCTTCCATCCCATGTCATGGTAACACTTCAACAATCAGATCATGAGAAATATGACCAAAATTACAATTTATGGCGGCAACGATGTGGATTTACTTACCGTTCATGTGGAGCTTTCGCTGTGCGATTAGCATTACAAAGACGGCAAGATTGGGCACGGAATGCGCTGTAGATGAACGGAGTGCAACTACAAGGCAGTGCACGCATAGACGGCATGATATACACGTGCAAGATATTAGCACAATTGGATTTAGCATGCCGAGTCGGAACAGCTCAGGATTGCACTGCCTTGTACCCAGTTCATCTACAGCACATTCCATGCCAATCTTGCTGTCGTCATACTGCTAATCGCACAGCGAAAGGTACACATGAACAGTATGTATGCTGGGGATGGGAGCTGGAGCCCCATGCCATGGCGTAAGTTTTAACTCATTATAGAAACTATCATATCCTAAATAAGAATGTAGTCGATGAACTGCTGCATTTTACATAGAAGGCGGTTTAGAATCATAAGAAAGTCTGGAAAATCACTTTATCGTTAGCCAGCTTCTTTTATCACTTAACGTTAATAGACTACTCGTATTGAAGAATATTACAAACCTGTTCCCCGATTCCCCGATTCTCTGATTCCTTAACCTGAAATTAAAAAAAGGAATGAAAAGAAATGTGGAAACATTGAAGAAAAATAGAAATCATTTGAGCTCATCATAAAAATCCTCGCTGTGAGTGTGGCTTGCTCGTTTCTCTTCTCATTTTCTTTCACACAGATGCTTTTTTTACTTTTCAAGTTGAAATGAGATGACCCATATTTCATCTGAATTTGCAGAGTCTATTATTGCGAGTGATCCTCACTTTGATCAGACTGGTCGATGTACGCTGAGTCCTGCTGAAGCTTTTGATCGTTCCATCAAAAGATCTGTACGATTGGTTGCCATCAAAGAGAAGTACAACCTTAATCAACCGGATGATATGGCTGTTGTGGCCAGGTGTGATACTGCTTCAATGCTTTATTATTTTAGTGTTGTAGGTATTTAAGAATCTGGTCTAGGTCTGATTTTGCATGATACCCCTGCATGCATTGCCAAAGATGACATGATTCCCCCCCCCCCCCCCTCACCATCAGTTTTGACAAAAACATGCCCTAATTTTGACATTGCATTTGATAGTTTGGACGAGGAAAAGCTTGTCCTTCCTCTTGGAATTCAAAATTGGTTCATACATTATGAAGATAGATATCGTGTGTTGAGTGCCAGAAGGATGTAACTTGTAATGCCCTTTTGGTTTCAACAGACAAAATTGTTGAATAATGTTTACATCAAGAGGAACAATGTAAAGGTGTTACATTTTAAAATTTGTGATACCTGTTCGTACATCAGGTGGTATTGAAAGGGTTAAATGTTGTGCTAACCCTTCTAGGAAAAAGATTTTCTTCTGAAGCTTTGAAGTGGTTTTCTTCAGATTTGCATGATTGATGATTTTTTTCCCTAAATAGGCCTATGCAAAAATATGCAACTTCAATGCAGTGCTTCAATTGCTTTTAATAGTTTAAATATACAGTATATATTTATATATATATATATATATATATATACTGTATATTAAAACTATATATATATATATATATATATATATATATATATATGTACCAAGATTCTACTAAAAGGCGAATATTATTTTTTTATTGTATAACGTATATCAGCGCAAAAAGGACGTTACAGAGAATTAATGGATTCAAAATGTTAGTATATGTTTAGAATTAATTTGATTCAGTATGCATTTATGGCAAAAAGAATCGTATAACAACTTCCTTTTGTGTGCGATAAGGTATTTTTAGTAAATCCCCAAACTATTGATATAATCAAGATAAACAGACATCGCCCTAAGTCCAACCTCAGGACGTTAGATCCCCAAGAGTTATACATATATAGATTTTCCACGTTATATTATACGAAAATGAGTTCTCCCTACCAAACAAAACTTTGTAGTTATATAAGTAATTTGGCGCCCTCTACGTTTATATCGATAGAATGCCTCCTACCCCTACGGAAATGAGAAAAAAAAGTGCCGAAAACATTAAGGCGAATCGAAAAATTCGACTTAACGTCGGCTTCCCCCTTCCGTCGAATATTTCGCAAAAAAAATTCACCTTAAGTAGGAATTATGTATATATATTTATATATACAGTGTGTCCCAGAAAAAACGAAACCGAGATGTATCGATGAATTATTATATTTTAATCATAATTATGATCAATAATCAATACATATTTTTAAAGCTTAGTCCCTCTTCTTTCATCACGTACTACTTCTATGACACATGCTTCACGCATGAGTGAATGAGAACAATATGAAACAGGGCTTCCAAAAAGTCCACTGCACAACGATACCTAGAATTCCAAGTAATATATTAGAAAACATATTTATCATTGCAATATGAAATTAATACTCCTTAATAGATAATTTTCTTCTCTTTAATTTGACACCTCAATGGATAAAAATGAGCCAGGAATGAGTAAGTTCTGTTTGTTTAAAGTGATGCTTGCATTTCCATAATGAATGAATTCGTTTGTACTCGCTGCCTGCCATAGCAGTGAACAAAGAAGACAAAAGACTGCATGCGTGGTTGATCGTCAACAAAATGGAGTGGTCAGTATAAAACGTCTCCAAAATGATAAACGCTCATTGATCATGAAGAAGGTCTTCATTTATGAATGACATTCATGGAAAATAAAGTTATTTTGTACTGAGAGTGTTGACGGGTATGCCGAGTTTACGACTTATTAATTAGATAAACAAACAGCCATAACATCAACACACACACTCACACACACCTACAAATATACGGAGGGAGAGAATGGAAGTGTACATGAGGGATGAAGAGTTTTTAGTGTTCCGAGTGGTGTAGGGGATGGAAGTGGAAATGAGTGAGGGAGGGATAGCTGGTTTGATCATGCAAGTTAAACGATTATGCAGTGGTGTTTGCTTAAATCTAACTAAAGATCATTGGACCATACACAAACATCCTCTCTCTCTCTCTAACACACATCCACACACGCACAACCACACCCACACACACACACACACTCCACACATAAAGTGGGAGAGGAAAAGAGAGGGGGAACTTGGGGGAGTGTAGGGTTTGAGGTTCCGGGAAAGATTGGCATGATGGGGAGGGGGGGGGGGGGGGGGGGGAGGTGGTGGTAATAATAGGCAATGAGGATGAGGAGGGTGGGATAATATTGGTTTCTACTCGAAAGCTTTTAGACCATCCATGACTTTCTCCGCATCCATTCATGCAGAAAACCGATGCGGAGTTATGGAACAAAGGATTTTTAAAGATCATCGAAATGCAATCAATATTTAAATTCTAGTTATCTCTGTCATCCGTTGGTCATTTTTCAAGATTAAGGTGTCAAAAGAAAGGGCGGAAAATGAATTTTTTAGACATGTGATTATCTTTTTAAAATTCAAACATCGTTGGCCAAATTAATTTTTGACATCCCAACTTCACATTGTTATTATTCACTCATGCGTGAAATATGTATCATATGAGTGGTATCGCAGGAAAGAAGAGACTCTAAGCTTTACAAATATGTGCCACTTATTAATCATAATTGTGATAAAGATATGATTATGTATCGATCAATCTCGGTTTCGTTTTTTCTGGGACACACTGTATAGTTCATTTGGCAAAACTGTGGGCTTCTGGTAATTTTTAGTGCTATTGCTAATGGAAAGATAATGAAGGTCTTCAATAGAGATTTGATCAAATCTGAAGACAGGCAGTTGTCTTCAAGACTTTCATACATATTCAGTACCTCATAAGTGTTTTCTTTTTTTATGGTGATATATATACCTATATGTAGGTGTATGAACCAGGACATGGGACTATTTATACACCAGCTGATGTTCATTCCAACTATTGAAAGACTAGGCACTGAAGAGCAGAAAGCAAAATGGCTTCCTATTGCTAGACAGTATAAAATCATAGGCACGTATGGACAGACAGAGATGGGACATGGTGAGCATATATAGTATCCTTAAACTTTGTTTCATTTATTATTAATCCATTCATGATTGATCCCAAGATTACTCTGAATTAATCAAACACCGATGCAGTCAATAATTATTTATAAATCAAAGTTCAGCCCAGGATCACAGTTTTGAAACACCTCGATAGTTTAAAACACATTTTTTGTTTACACTGGTCATAAATTCAGGGTTCCAGCGATCATGGAAAACCTGGAAAAGTCATGGAATTTTGAAAATGTTTTTCCAGGCCTGGAAAAGTCATGGAAAATGCATAATTATAAATAGGTCATGGAAAAGTCATGGAATTTTATAAATTTGTATTTTTTTTTTTATCTTCTGTTTACAATGGAAATACTTTTCATCGAATAACATCAGACTAATTCGTCCACCACAGACGGTGTGTTTGGTGTTTCTTTATTTCTATCATCGGTCTCCCGATCTCTCTTTTAAATCATGCTTCACATACAACTCTCGACGTAGCCGCTTTGATCGAGCAAGACACTGGCCTTACCGGGGCTGTACGCTGTGAATGCAACTCGCAAATTAAGGCACAATCACAAATGAAATTGGAAAGGAAATGTTTCCACCACTCTAAAAAGTCATTAAGAGATAGCTTACATTGGTGCATATTCCATGAAAAGTTCCCTAATTGATTTGCAAAGACAGAAAAATACAAACAGCATGATGGTTTTGAATAGGAAAATGAAAACCTTATCACAATGATTTGCATGCTGAAACATGTTCTTGCCATGACCTAGGACATGACCTAGGAGGTCAATCTAACTCGCATGCCACGTGCGCTATGAAAATCCACTGCGATGACTGTCCATTCTCCATACAAAATACATCACCGCGAAGGATCCTGCGAGGATACGACCACGCTGAGGTGGAGGGGTGCTATCGATCTCTACGAGGGGTGTGTTACGCATTACAGAGGGCTTATAGAGTGCTGTAACGTCCATTGCAATAGCTCATACTACAGAAAATACATTTGCCTCTTTGATACTACCATAAAATAAGACTCGGGAAGAAAATTTGGGTATTTGTTTAGGCTGATTTCAGCACGTTACTCGAGCTCAATCGAGCTTCGTACAAGTGCTTTGTCAACCTGGGACTACCATACGAGGCCGTGTTTGTGATTATATATATGAGATATTTATTTATTAGTTCTGAATGATATATTTATGAATGAAAATATTTCAATACTTAAAAGATAATTACATCAGTAGAGATAGAGCACAGGCTAACTGTAGTCCCGTCCATTCCAATACGTGTGGTTTAGACCAGGGTTGTGGAGGTGGTTCATTTTTGTCTGTTGCGGATAGGCCGCACCCAGACTTTGCGATCATATTTTGTGTGAAAATACTGCCGCCTTTACGCCGGAAAATACGGTATATACACTGACACTGTATAGGTATATGTATACTATTTATCTAACAATGTAGTAATTTCCATTCATTTAACACTAACCACTTAAGTTTTCATGAAGTTCCTGCGCAAAAAAGGGTCCTGGATTTCTCAAATTTATCATGGAAAAGTCATGGAAAAGTCATTGAATTTATTTTTGTAAAAGGTGCAGGAACCCTGTAAATTAAAAATGGTTGGATCATTGATTTAAATCACAGAAAAGGGTTCCTTTTGAAACTGTCTTTACCAAAATTAGGCTGTGTAAAATCTTATGAAAGGCAACCGCAATCTCAAATATGCTTAAATGAAGTTGAGCAGACATTACTAATAACATGATATAAAATTATTCTTGGAGAATCTGCAGATACAGAAGTATCTTTGAAGTATAATGTATTCTTTCTTGATTTACCCTAACAATGCAGGCACCAACTTGAATGGTTTAGAAACAACAGCCACCTATGACGAGAAGACCCAGGAGTTTGTTCTCAACTCTCCAACTTTGACAGCTATGAAGTGGTGGCCAGGAGGATGTGAGTGTGACCTTCTGCAGTACATACTCCATTGATGATTGCTATGCATACAATTTCTACCACTAACCAACAAACACCAACTTCATCCCCCGAACTCACACTATACTTAACCCCAACTGTACCCCTAAAGGGCCTAAACCCAAATTAACCCATTGCCTACGGGAACCCGGTTCTCCCTGTATTAAACATATGGAAATTAGAGAATTCAGTAGTCATCGGGTTAACAATCGCAACCCTAACACTATCTCTTTGACCAACCATAGGATTGTCATACATTACTCTGCGTTAACAAAATAAAAAAGGCCAAGAGCTATTCTCACCTGAGCATGTTTTGGATCACCCACCGACATTTTAGCCTTTTATGGAATATCTATAAAATATTCCAAACAACGATAACCGTAATCCCAAATAAGGAATTATCTTAGGCAGGACTCCAAGAGTCCATACTAATCCTTTTCCTGTGAATCTGGAGTAAAATTTGGGGGGGGGGGATCTTTGTACACCAGGCCTCTATTTAGGTTTTCACACTTTTAGGGTCCTAATTGAAAATTTTAGGGTCTGTGTATACTGAACCCTTGCTACTAAATGTTATGGCCTGTTCTTGGGGTGGGGGCATTGCCCTGAAAATGATAATTGCCCTAGAATTCAACATGTGTCACAGTTTCTTATTTGAAAACAGTGTCCTTCTGTTGGTAGAAGTTATAAGGTTTTAATGTTTACATATGGAGAAATAAATTCATATTTTATTAGAATAAACAAAATATGTTTCATATTAATCATGCTAGATTTTTTTTTTCTTTGATAGTAGTAAACCAATGCATGTGATTTTGTGTTTCATTTCGTCTGTTTGTAGTGGCTAAGTCATCCACACATGTTATTCTGATGGCTCAGCTGATTGTTAGAGGCAAAAGCTATGGTCCTCACTGCTTCATTGTTCAAGTCAGAAGCCTTGAGACGCATCAACCCCTCCCAGGTAAGGAAAATTTGCGATAAGGCCACAAACAACTTAGGAGTAGTCCCTAACTGCATTTTGTAAGAAATTGCAATAGGATTAGATATGGAATGTTAATTGTGTCCTACCGAGGTTCCGAATGGCCAAATGAATATTGATATCAAAATTGCCCGTTTTTAAGCTTTCCAGTTGCATAAAAAAATCCCAAATTGGCTTCAAGTCGGTGACCAGTTGTGCAAATTATCTGGTGTCACTTCAGTTCACAGCCAGTCAAGCCTTTCTCTGACTGGAAGGCTCACAACACCATGTAAATTTAATATTGCTATTCATAGGACAGCTCGGAACCTAAATCAGGGAAAATTCACTTTTTTTCTCTTTAATATATGCATCTTAATCCTTAACCATTTGAATTTCTCATATAGTTTTTTTTTAATGATTTTATGTCTTATAATGTACAGTGTGATTGGATACCTGTAGAGTGTAGTAGAGGGCAGTTACTCATGAATACTACATTGACTGTGTCAGGGTAAAGTGATCCGAAAGTCACAAACATAACCAGGCACATTTTTTTCATTTCAGGGAAAAATTACATTACAAGACATTAATATTTCTACATTACTCACTTTAAAAAGAGTTTCCCAAAAGAAATATTTTTTTGTATTTTTGTTTTTATTGAAAAAGAACACAAGAATATAACGTATTTACAATGATATCGTATGCATAAACTATTAAAAGACATAAAGCAACTTAAGACAAGACAAGACAAAACCCAAGAAATGCCACAACACATGACAAGACAAGACATACGGACAAACAAGAGATACATGACATGACAATGCACAACACCACAGGTAACAATACAACACAACACAACAAAAATGTCTCTCTGAAGATAAGGACAGCAGAGACCCACCATAACCATGGTAACCGGGACCATAAAAAAGACTAATGCCCAATACATTGATGGCATAATAAACTGCAAATGAAAAGTGCTCAAGTTTCATCAATAATACATTTAAAATCTTTACAATCCCAAAAAGGCAACGCTTTGTCTAGGGGTCGGTGGGGCTCTGCTGTAAACCCATTATTCACAAAAAATAATAGAAGTAAATCAACATAACTTGTCACTGACTGTAAGTATCACGGCAAGAGGGAGCGAAATGTATCAAAGCTCAATTAAATAAATGAAATCGACCATTTTCTAAAATGTGAGGTTAATTTTCCCCTTTTCTCTGATATCTTATACTCGATATTTTGTTTCATTTTAACAAAATTAATAAATGATTGAAACTTTAAATCTACCTGTTGAAATTTGCATCGAATGATATAAAATTTTAGACACAAGAATAAAAATGTAATACACCTGTCATGTCTGCTCCCAATGTCAACACCAAATAGATAGCTAAAATCTGAATATATTGTAGTCTCATTGATCTTGACATCAATAAAATCAGAGAGCTTCTTCCACATAGGGGCAACCTCTGTACAATCACAAAATATATGCTTCAAAGTTTCAGGAAACTTATTACAAAAATGACAAAGTGGTGAATCACTTCTACCTATTTTATATAAGAAAGCATTTAAGGCTACGGCATTATGAAAAACTTTGAAATAGAAAGACCTTAACTGGGTATCCAACGTGCACATAAAATTGTTTTTATGTATAGCGTACCAATCAATTTCATTTCTGTCTAAACCAAAACAGTCTTCCCATTTATTTTCAACTTTCTTTCGAGGCAAATCATCTGTAATTCGCAACAAAGAATATGCATATCTGGGTACTTTGCTTTTTTTTACCAACTCAAAAACAATCTTATCAAAAATTTTCTCATTGACATCTTTTCGGTTTAAAAACCAATTCATATATAAACCATTCATCAGGGAATCATATTTGCGACGATCTGTTATAGGGATATTATGTTCGATTACTAAATCTTCAAAAGTCTTCACAAAATTGCCACCCCTATAAAGATCAGAAACATACAGAATTCCTCTTTCATACCAAGCATGATAATAATAAAAAGGTCTATGCCTCAAACTCACATGTTTGTTGTACCAAATAATATCTTGCATATGAAAATCACTTAACTTCATTTCTTTCAATACTAAATTTCTATATTCATACCAAACCTTCAACGTTTCAATCATTTGGCAATTCTTTAATTTATTCAATACACATTGGGGGGCATCTGCTCTCCATAACATTAAAGGGTCATCATGAAAGGATTTAAACATTTCTAATTCTATTTCTTTCCAACCACTCGAATAACCATCATCTAAAAAATGCTTCACCCAAACCATTTTCTGTGACTTAGCAAAAGTACAAAGATCAATCATTTTCAAGCCACCTTCTTCATATGAATCACAAAGTAAAACCCTTTTAACACGATCATTGCCATTATTCCAAATAAATTTATATAATATAGAGTTCAGTCTTTTAAAAAAGGACTGAGGAATGTTTACACATAAAACCGAAAACAAGTACAAAAGCTGGGGCAATAACAAAGACTTAACAACTGTTATTTTCCCAATCAATGACAAATTCCTCTGCCTCCAGCAATTCATAACTTGTTCTATCCTTTTTAATTTCACAGGAAAATTCAGAGCATACAAGAGTTTAGTATTCCCAAAAGAAATATTGAAAGTAAGGTTTAGATCAATAGCTTTTCATGATTTTGGTCACACATTTGACTATTAAAGAGTGGCTCTTTCATGGCCTGGACAGCACACTAAAAATGGTAGCCTCAAGAAAGTTAATATGAAGTGCTAAAGTCGATGAATGATGTTTCTTTGAACAGGTATGACTCTAGGAGACATTGGGAGAAAGACATCATTTGATGCCATTGACAATGGTTTCTTGATCATGGACCATGCTCGTATCCCTCGTCTCAACATGTTGATGAAATACGCCGAGGTCAGTGATTCTCTTCTGTTATATTAAAAGGAATATTGATATTGTACATGATAATAAGCACATGATTACCCACTCCAAGGGCATTGGGACAAACCATCTTGCCTCTGTTATCTTTGGGGGGGGGGGGGAAGGGCTATACTATATTCCCTCCCTGTAAGTTGCTCGTCAAGGTAGTAGTCTTGAGATAGCCTCGGTGAGGACGGTTTGTACCCTCGCTTTCTTAGTCGGTAATTTACTATTGGTAAAGTTACTGTGACCTATTTCGACCCATATGATCTAAATTCCGCTATCATCAAAAAGAGATTACTACACATGTATACTATCTACAACTGCCAGTATGGGTGATCTATCCTTTGTCATGTGACCTCATTTTGACCAACTGCATTGCAAGATTCTTGATATGTGGGCTACAAAGCATGATAATTGAATATGCAGAATTTTGCATAGTCAATAATCATGCTTGATCACTTACTTAAATTGAGAGGTGCGATTTAAATAGCAGTTAAATGTATTATTATTATTATTATTCTATTTGTCTTGTAGGTTACTCCTGATGGCGTATATAATCGTCGTGGCAACCCTAAGGTCACTTACGGGAGTATGATTCTGGTCAGGACTAAGATTGTACAAGCCGCTTCCTATGAAATTGGAAAAGCTGTCACCGTAGCGACACGATACAGTGTCATCCGAAGACAAGGTTCTATTGAAAAGAAGTGAGTTTGTTGTGATACTAATATAATAAGTTGTCTAGATAGTACTAATTAAATACAAATGTAGGATGATAATTAGTGTATTCTAATCTTCTTATATTAAGCAATTGGCACTGTAACATCTTCAGTGCCACTGTCATTTTCAACTGTCATTGATGTACAATTTTGATATTCGATTCTTTTTATGCCTCCGCCCACCGAAGGTGGTGCCGGAGGCATATGTTTTCGGGTTGTCCGTCCGTCCGTCCGTCCGTCCATCCTGCTTTCTTGTTCAAGCGATAACTCAAGAACCACATGAGGTATGAACTTCATACTTGATGCTAGTATGTATCACGAGAGGAAGACGATCTGATCAGATTTTGGGGTATGTAGTTCAAACTTAGTGGTAGTATGTATCACCATAGGAAGATGATCTGATTAGATTTTGGGGTACGAAGGTCAAAGGCCAAGGTCACAGAGGCCAATTTCTGAAATTTCAGGTGTTAGCCTCATTCTCGCGATAACTAATGTATCACCATACTAAGACGATCTGATTAGATTTTGGGGTACGTAGGTCAAAGGCCAAGGTCACAGAGGCCAATTTCTGAAATTTCAGGTGTTAGCCTCATTCTCGCGATAACTCAAGAACCATTTTAGGTATGAACTTCAATCTTGGTGCCTAGTATGTATCACCATACTAAGACGATCTGATGAGATTTTGGGTACGTAGGTCAAAGGTCAAAGTCACAGGCCGATTTCTGAAATTTCAGTTGTTAGCCTCATTCTCGCAATAACTAAAGAACCATTTGAGGTATGAACTTCAAACTTGGTACTAGTATGTATCACCATAGGAAGAGGATCTGATTAGATTTTGGGGTATGTAGGTCAAAGGTCAAACGTCACAGGTCAATTTCTGAAATTTCAGGTTAGCCTTGTTAACGCGATATCTCAAGAACCATTAGATCCATTAACTTCAAACTTGGAACTAGAATGCATCACCACAATGAGACAAACTGATTAGATTTTTGTTCACGTAGGTCAAAGGTGACAGGTCATAGAGGCCATTATACAGGTGTATGTGAAATTAATGTTTTTTTTTACCTTCGTTATCACCATATCTCAACTATTTTGTATTCATGACTAGGTGGAGATGAAGTGATCAGACTTTTGGGTTATAAGGTGCATAAGGTGTAAGGTCAAATGTCAGAGAGGTCAATTACCATGTAATTAGAGGCTTTTTATTCTGGTTATCACAAGATTTCAAGAACAGTTTGAGCCATCAACTGAATTTAGCCGGAGGCATATAGGAGACGCAGTCGCATTCATCTTGTTTTATTTTGAATTCTGAATTTTGTTGACTTCCAGAACAATGTTTGTTGGACAGGATCCTATTCCACTTCAGAGAGGAAAACACTTGCTAACACTTGCTAACACTAGCTCTTCTGGAATTCTTGAGCAAGATTTGCTACCCATACATGGAAAAAGTCAACACTAATTGTTTTATTTGTTATATTTATTTTATTTGTTTTATTTATTTTATTTGTTATATTTATTTTATTTGTTTTATTTTTGGGGAGCAGTTCTTGTCATGTATCTGTTCATTTCTCTCTCTCCCAGTGGTCCTGAGGTACCTATTCTAGATTACCAGACCCAACAACACAAGCTCTTTCCTGGAATTGCTGCTGCTTATGCATTCAATTTTGTGAGCTTGCATCTCAAGCAGATCTATCTGGAGAATGAGGCCAATATGGAGAAGATGGACTTCACTTTACTCCCAGAAGTAAGTTGCCCAATGGTTTTATGTGGACGTTGTGTACTCTTTCTAAAGGGAGAAAAGCCCAGAGCACAGACTTTATTTTTCTTCCAGAATCCCATTTTGAAATAGTGTGTTTAGACTGAGAATGGCTGTTTTTCTTTGTGAAACAGAAACAGGTGTACTATCATTGTGAAATTTATTCCCATGGACTACAGTTTGTACCCGAGTTAACAATTTATGAATCAAAGTTGGATTTTTTTTTTAATGCCAGTTCAAAATGGTGGCGGCACAGAATTGATTAAAGCTTGAGACACTCGTACCACAGTCACACCAACAAGACCTATAACAGACCGAACAAAAAAAATACATTGCCACCAATGGCCAAGAATCAGTCTTTTTGGACTCGGTGTGAGGTCAGTTTGGTGGTGTGACTGTGGTATTAAAACAATAGAAGCAATGTGCTTCGCATTGAGACCCGTTGCTTGTGATTTTAATGAATTTATTAAATTCAACTATTTGATTTGATTAGATTTAATTTTCTTACTAAGGATAATTTGAATCGTAAAATCGCCTGCTTCTTTTTTTCAGCTTCATGCTCTCTGCTCCGGGCTGAAGGCACTGACAACAAGAGAGGCTGTGCTTCACATCGAGACCTGTCGCTTTGCTTGTGGGGGCCACGGTGTGATGCTACAGAGTGGGCTCCCTGACATATATAACAAATTCCAGGCCTCTTGTATCTATGAAGGCGAGAACACTGTTCTACTCCTACAGGTTGCTGGGTAAGGGTATACAGACAGTTTTTTTCCATGAGCTTTTGTTCTGGACAACTTTCCCTCATATTGATGGTTCCATTAGGCCCTTCGAACCTAATTTGAAAAAAAAAAAATAAAGAGTTATAAGTAGTGCCAATACATTTGTAAGCTTTATTAAAAATATTTCTGCATTAAATGCACTTCAAAATTGAAGGGATGAAAGAGTTAGATTTATCTTTTCAATCATTGAATTATAATTATTTTGTTAGAAACAATGTTAATGTGTCCTCCCCAATATGTTAACTATCAAATTTATGCATAATTTGAATTCTGTTATAAAAATAATTCAAACTGTACTTTTTAATTTTCAAACTTGGTGGAATAATATTCATGCCAACTTTTTGTTCAGGCACTTGATGAAGACCCTTAGTAAAGCACAGGCAGGAGAAGCTGTCAAGGGACTTGGGGCATATCTCACTGAAGAGCCACAGGCCTGCTGGTCATGTGACCAAGCGCAACAGTCACTGAATGCTGAACTCATTATAGATGCTTACAAGCACAGAGCCCAATGGCAAGTACCTTGAATTTGAGACAAATACATCAGTAGAGCTAATAAGTTTATTTCATAAAGTTAGCAAAAGCCTTTTGTAAGCTTTTGCTAGGTTTTTGCTTGTTCACTTTATGAATTTTCACAAGTTATAATCAAGTAGCAATGTGCTTTTGATTGCTTTGCAGAAAAATGAGAAAAGGAGATTTTCCTCCATTGATCTATATTTTAATGAATCCACTATTTTGATTTTTTTCCTATGAATTGCACAGCACAGCACTAACGTCCTTTGGCAAGACTCTAATCTACATTTGCCACTCTCCACCCAGGTGTAAATGGGTACCTGATATGCTTGAGCGCTAGTTACTTTGGCGGCTCGGCTATAACCAGGGTAATAATGTCTAAGCGCCATGAGCGTCACTGCGTGACGGATATGAGCGCTATATAAGTGGCCATTATTATTATTATTATTATTATTATTATAATACTTTCTTAAGTATTCAGAATGATTTCATAAACATTTTTTTTTTTAAACAGTGCAAGCAATGTATTGTGATGGGGGAATGAACTTGTACTGTTTTCCTTTGGTTCAGAGTTGATGAACACATGTGAGAAGAATATAAAGACCATGGGAGTACATCCGGTGTACTCTTTTAGTCTCTATATTCTTCTCTTAACATTCATACAATATGTAGAGAGTAGTTGCTTCTTTATGGAAGTTGTGTATTTTTCTTTGCAGGTTAACCCACAAAGCTGGAGAGCAGCTAGCTGTGAAGATGGGCCAAGGATTATCCCAACAACAAGCCTGGAACAAGTCTGGTCTTGACCTTGTCAAAGCTTCCCATGTAAGTATGGCATCAGAGCTCAGACTGTACGCCTGATCAGGTGTGGGAAACTTTCTTATGTCAAGAGAGTGTGTAAACTGTGTAAAAACATACAACTGTGTTAGTTATTTTGAAATCTGCATACTTTTTAACATTTTTCTTTTGTGCTGTGATTCAAAATCAGTCCTTATGGTTGTATGCTGTAAAACCAGAAATTTTCATGTGTATGAAACATTTTTGAATTTCACAACTGGTGGAGATTTGCGAAAGTTTCATGCCGCAAAATAATAAAATCACATTTGAAACAACATAAAATTACTGCAATTTGTGAAAGTTTCATGCTGCAAAATTGGCTGTCATTAACAATTTAATTTTGAATTTGAAAAGTTTAATGCTATTTGTTTTAAAGTTAGTCTCAAAATACAACCAGACTTTACCTTGCCACCTGTTAAACCATATCCTGATGTCTTTTTTGTTCCTTTGTTTACTTGTCTTCATGCTTTACATTTTTGTATAAATAACAAACAAAATTTATAGTGTGTTCAACTATATTTTGTATTAGAAACATGATTTCTGTATAGAAACATGTGGTGTTCAAGTGCAAAATTTTAGAACATATTCCCTCTTTGTCTCACATCTGGGAACTTGTGTCCTATGGAAGTGATACTTACCGGTATACAGAAAAGCCATCACCTTACTTCAATACTCTTTCACTTCTCAGGCTCATACTCACTATTTCATTGTGAAGTCATTTTTCGATGGTGTCCAACATGCCAAGGTATCGCAGGATACAGCAACAGTGCTAAATACTCTAAGCTTCCTGTATGCCATCTATCACATGGAACAAAACTCTGGAGAATTCATTGCTGTAAGACAAACCTCATGATATTATTTCATGATATTTTACTAACTTTATAACTCATGTGTAGTCCTTGTAAATCTTGTTAAATATTTACGCAGTGACCTTCAAGAAAATGGCATTTTAAAGCTGTCTATAGATAACCCCTCCTGTGCAGTAGTTGGCAGACCCTTCCCAATAATTTGAGTTTGAACAATGTGGTGAGACTGAAATTAGGCATGTTTTTCTTCCTAAAACAGAAAAAGATACCCTTATTGTGAAGTTTTTTACTATGTGATGTATTTTACACCAAATTTTGAAAAGAAAATGAGCATTATTAGTCACAATTTAACGATAGAAAGTTCATTCATGACAATTAAAAAAACAAACTGTGTGTTACAGAATAGGTTAAATAAGTAAACTTTCTCATTTTATATCCTCATATTGTGAGGATCATCATTGCTCTACATGGCCTTTGAATTTCAAATTCATGAAACCACGATTTCAAGTGATCAAGTCCCTAGTGTAATAATGGTTGTTGGAAACTCTGATAGATTTTAAATTGAGTGAATTAGGACTCTCATGTCATATCATTAATTGACAACTCTTCATTGTCTTGTGTAATCAGCTTGTAGAATGGTTTGTACATTATTAAGAAAATAGTACAAAATATTGATCAAATAGGAGTTGTAGCCACTGGTTCACTGGTGACTTACATGTACATTGTCCCTGCAAGCATCTAAACTTACCCTGAATACCCAGGGGTAAAAATGAGATCAGTTACTTGATATCTGTTATTTTTCTCTCTTGTTAGGATGGCTACATGTCCAATGAGCAGCTGAGTTGGCTTCACAATCATTACCTTGATCTCCTTGCTGTAATCAGGTATTCTACCTTGTCTAGTTAAGTCCTTTCTTAGTAGACCCCAGGGTTTTCCACAATTGAAAATTTAAACATGTAAACATGTGCGCAAAGCTAACAACATGAGCGCGAAGTGGGAAGTCCTTGCTTAAGGGCCCTGGAAGCTCTGTGGTTTCTAGATGCTCTCTGGTGCAATCTAGTCCTATTTTTGAACATTTCATGTTACATTAAGAATCAAGATTTGTGAGAATAATTTTTCCAATTCATTAAATTTAGTTTTCTTTTGCCCCTCAATGGAATGTGATGCAATAAATTTATTTGTTTTTGGCAACTCAAAGTGAGCAACTGAGTAATTTCTTTTATTGCAATAAAACAACATGAAAAAGAATGGTCACATACACACACACACACACGTATAATTCTTTTTTATTATTATTCTACAACACAAGCTTTGGGGGGACCTGAATAGAAATAAAAAAAATTAAAAAAAACTTTCTCTGGGCTGGCTGTAAGAATGAGCAGGTCTAATGCACACAATAACATTTTGTGGGAGCAGCGAAACGATGGAGAGTATACATACGTACATATACACGAGCTCCGTAAGCCAGTGGCGTTCCGCTGTGCATTTGGCGGACGTATTTTGAATCAAGATGATTGTGGAGCAAATAAAACTTGTGTTTCATCAGTTCTACCTTTCATAAAATGACTGAAACCTCATTGTATGTATTATTGTATGTTCAAAAGGTTTTAATAGTTGATTGTGGGAATTTCCGTGCAAATCTCTGTTAAGGATCTGTTTCAATGTCTTAAATTTGTAACCTGTCGCTCATGATTTTAAACATATCGGGCCGAACGCGAAACCTGTTAGCATTACATGTTAAAAGCCGTCGTGGAAAACCCTGGTAGACCCGCTCACTTATGTATTCCAAAATTTAGGACACTTTGTCTAAGACCTCAGTTAGGAATTGTCACGTACACCTATTATTGTATTTCTGTAGTCAGAATGCAGGTTTCACATATTAGTTTTTACTAGTCAGACAAGCTGCTGTCACTAGTGGTAGAAACATGCATAAAATTTGAATACATTTGTGAATCGTTTTACTGGAAGTCAACACATAGGCTAATGATGCCATTTTCTCCTCATATAAAGTTATTTCAGCAAAGCAAAATTATTCTTGAACTTGTATAATGATTAATCTTTTATGAAAGTAGTGATTTTTCACAACTGAAGGCTTTCGGTAACACCATGTGGGAGCCTCTGTGAAAAGGCTGTTGATATATTCTTTCGTGAAAAACAACCCACTTATTGGGCGTTTAGAGGAATTTTGGAAAAGTGAAAGGAAAGGAAAGAAATGAAAATGAAATGAAATTAAACACTTACACAATACCATTTTTGGTTTTTGTTTTTGGTGTTTATACACAAAAAATGAAGTGAAATGGAAAGAGGAAAGAAGAAAAGGGAAGAAAGAGTGATTGAGATTAGGAAAGTTCTGAGCAGGTCACAGAAGTTTGGAGACTGTAGTTCTGAAAAGGACTGTTTGTATTCCTCTGTAGAGTAGTTCTCAAAGAGAGTTTCCGTACTACGTAATCTTTTGGGAAAGGATTCAATTGTGAATACTCACTCACCATGGAAACCTACAGAGAACATCTAGTAGTGATTTTGTTTTCAGAATATTAATGTTACTGCCTTTGTTAATTTGAAAAAAATATGTAGGTCTGTTTATTATGGAACTTTAGGAGGAGTAGCGGAAATTAAAGTAAGCTTTACAAGGAAGAAAACAAATCAGATGTAAAAGGTGTATTTGAATATATTAGTTCATAGATCTATTCTTAACAAGTGTGGATATATGATTAGATGTTATTAAAACTGTTGATTCATATTTTTAAATTTTCTATTATTAGACCCAATGCCATGTCCCTGGTTGATGCTTTTGATATCCGGGATGAGTTTTTACAGTCTACCTTGGGATCCTACGATGGTAATGTCTATCAGAGGATGTATGACTATGCCAAGACCAGCCCAAGGAATAGAACAGAGGTATTAAAGAGAATGACAATCTTGCTTTAGAAATATTCTTTGTAGTATGTATCTGACTTTTGAGGATATTCAATAGCCGGCCCTTGCAAGTTATTCTCAAAGGCTTTAAATAAAAATTGTGTGGCAAAATTAAATGAGAGCAACCTAGTGCACTGTCAAAATTTATCATCTTTTTTTTCAGTACAGGGCAAATGGGAGAGCAGCTCGCATGAAACGTCAAGGAGTTTCCAATTTGTGTTTCACTGATTACAACTTCAAAAATTCATAACTTTCTTATTCTTATTAGATTTTGCTCAAACTTTCATTGATCTGTTTCTTGAAGTTTTCTGCTTCTTTTAAAACCAAGTTGATATAAGGGTGGACTTTCCCTTTAAGCCTATGGGAATGAGAAGATTTAGTAGTCACCAGGTTAAAATCGGTCTCTGAAAACATCCAATTTATTTGGTCAAACATATGATTACTCCATATAATGTTGAAAACCTAAATGCAGTCAGCTTTAATGTATCATTTATTAAAGGTATACTTCATAAACAGTTTATACCAGTAAAGCATTATCTTTTTGGTTGTGTTTTAAAATCATTTTTAAGGTACTTAAAGTTGTTGGCATGTGGTTTGATCACCTTTGAAATGTAGTTATTGATTCAGTATGGATATATTGTTATTATCGTTATCTTTCCATTCCTTTGTAGGTACACGAGACATACTACAAGTACATACGACCTCTACTCAAAGGAATGATAGCCAAGCTGTGAATATACACATGTATTTGGTCTTGCCAGTGGACGATTCTCTCCAAAATGATTTTTTAAAAGCCTATTTGAAAGTCTTTTATTACAAATGTAGATGTGGATGTTTCTACTTGCAGTTGTTGCAATGTTTAATGTGGACCAAGCAATGCTAAACCATTGACTCTTTCATGTCAGTTTATGCAATGACAAACACATAAGATGAGCACTTTATACATTGTATGTGTGTTATATAGAATAGTTAAACGATATTTAAAAACCTTTATAAAGGATAAACTATTACTTTAATTATTCTTCAAATCAAGAAAGAATGAAGTGAGATCCAACTACCGCAATACTAGTTTGATGAGGATGGTGCAGTCTTTCCATTGTATTTGCAGAAATTGGTATCGGTAAATTGTGATGAAGTGTGTGGAGATATTTCATTCTGTTTATTTATTCACAGAATGAGAGGTTTTGTTCTAATTCACTTAATAGTACCTTCAAGGTTTTGCCTAGACTTGTTAGGGGGGGGGGGGGGAAGGTTTAAAATAATTAAATGGAAAATGATAGTAATTTACCAAGTCAGAGAAAGCATGTGTGTCTTTGTGAAGGCAGATGCTTATTTTGACAGCCCCTGCGGGAATACCAAGACAGATGTTGGCTGGAACTCTGTTACCTTAAACTTTTACTTGTACCAATTTTTCCTTATTCCAAAGAGCTTATTACAGTGCTTTTGTGTGCATCTTACTTGTGACTGAAACAATGTTCGAATAAACTACTCATTTATTCAAAACGTCAGACCAATTCTGTGTGTTGTGCTACGTAATGTCTTTTGCTATGAAAACTACTCGTAAATGAACAGAGATGGGAAACAGCATTTTCTTCATAAAAATGGGCTTCAAACTTGTGCTATACTTGCTAGTAATGATATAATCTATTTTCTCTAATTTTACAGCATATATTTTTTACTCATTTATTAATTAAATTGACTTATATTCTATGAATGAACTTCAGCAGTTTCTGAGTATTGACCTTGTTGTGTATTGTAATGGGGTATTACATGTATTTGTGTATTGAGAATACAGTGGAACCTCGTTATAAAGAGCAGTGATATAACAAACTCTCGTTATAACAAGGTGATTTTCCTGGTCCCATCTCTTTGTATTCTATTGTATTTTGGCCCTGATATAACAAGGTTTCGATATAAAGAGGTAATTTCTCTGGTCCCAAGGACCTCGTTATAACGAGATTCCACTGTATAATGGTGCATCATAAGGATACCTATTTGCATTAAAGACGGGGGTTGACCCTTGTGGTCCTATATGCCAAATGGTATTCATTTGATATACCAATTGCCATATATGAGGATCACATGAGTCTGGATTTGAACTGAATTACAAAGAGTTCTAACAGTTTTAGCAGTGCAATTCTGAGTCTGTCACTGATAAAACACCAACTCTCTTCTATTGCCTAATACAAAATAAAACTCCAATTTTAAAATGATATATGGTTGACTGATTTAATAAATGGTTGAATTAAGTAGAAATATTTTCTAGATGACACACGATCATTCACTTGGTACATCACAATCTAGTGTAAATTGAAAACATATGCACACATGTACTTCAATATCAATATCAAGCAGTTTTCAAGATACATTTATTTGAATGAAAAGCAAGGTTTTATTGACAAGAGGTATTCTGCATTGAATGCTATAAAGTTGCATTATAAATAAAAGCAGTTATTGCAAGATGAGTTTTTATTGAAATAGTTTGGAAAAAAATCTACACCAGAGTAACAAAACAAGAATGCACATTACACAGCTTGGGATTACTACATGAATTAATGAAATTTTTGCATGTAAGCATTCAAGGTTTTAGATTTTAGAGAGTATGAATACAAAAAGGCGCAAAACGGGAATAGAAAGAAATCGTAAACAAATATGAATGAAAAAAACATTACTGGTATTTGTCGTTGCCAATACCAAAAACACAGAAAGTGATGGAAGGTCATTAACATATAGTTACTCCATGCACATACTTTGTTGCTTCTGTGCATCTTGTTCAAGGCAATAGGTGTGAGCACACATAAAATATGGGTAGTTTCTCATTGCAAATGTATATACTTACAAACATTGTAGTAGTTCTATTACTACATTGCTTCACTTTATCATAATAATGTAATAAACTTACTACACTGTACTAAATATGCATTCAAGGTTTGCAGTGAATAAGAAAAGGAGCAAGGCACTAATATGAAGAAAAATAAGTTGCAAGGAAATAAATTGGCATTTCGTTTTAAGAAAATTGGCATTTTGTTTTAAGAAAATCTGGCACAAAGTATGAACATGAATACTTTTTTTTCTTCTATAATTTAGAATGACAGGACAAAACACATCATTTTTTTTTGTCTCGCCTGCATAGCAGAACGAGACTATAGGTGTCACTGTTTCCGTCGGTGTCGTCAACAATCATGCTGTAATCACAATAACAAGTTTGAAGTCGAATCTGACCAAGGTAAAGGGTCAAAAGGTCACAAAAAGCACTGAAATCCTTTTGACTTTCTATGTATTTAAGGTAGAATTACATTATTCGTACCACATGCAAATCTCTAAGAGGTGCAGTTTAAGTTCGAAAATGAGTTTAATCTGACCAAGGTCAAAGGTCAAATGTCAAAAGGGCAATGAACTTTCTGCAACAAGCACTGTAATCACAATAACTTTCTATGTATTTGAGGTAGAATCGCAACTTTCGATCATACCACAGGTACATCTCTTAGAGGCGCAGGTCAAATTCGAAAAATGAGTTGAATCTGACCAAGGTCAAAGGTCAAGAGGTCAATGAACTTTGTGCAAAAAGCACTGCAATCACAGTGACTTTCTATAGATTTGAGGTAGAATCACAAAATTCATACCACAGGTACAAAACTCAGTTACCGTTAATGCAGGTAATGATCAGTGTATGTTGTAAATTGCAGGATGGAGGCAAGACAACGTTAGGCATTCCCCTTGTTTAACATGGAGATCCTACCCAAGCATCAGCCATTAAATATTTTTTTATCTATGTGAATATTTACATACACCATACAGCACCAACAAAATAAAAGCAAAGATGTTTGGTAAACCATGCACTTGTTTACACAACAAAAGTGAACTAGGACAAGAATCCTTGCGATATTTGCGTTGCTTTAAAAGGGAAGTCCACCCTGATTACAAGTTGGTTTTAAAGTAAGCAGAAAAAATACAGAAACAGATCAGTGAAGGTGTGAGCAAAACCTGATAAGAAATAAGAGAGTAATGAATTTCTGAAGTTGTAATCACTCAAACACTCCTATCCCATTTGCCCGGTATCCCCAAAATCATTGATTTCCATTTTCTCTAAAGAAAATATTCAGTCATACATGCAACTAAGATATAAACATTGCTCATGTTTTTATCCAAAACCTGTATGACAGAAATATATTCCTTCATCAAAAACCAAGAAAATTAAAATTTATGAGATTTTCTGTACTGAGCAAATGGGAGACAAGCTCACAAGATACGTCACAGAGTTGCCAATTTGTGTTTGATTGATTACAACTTCAAAAATTCATAACTTTCTTATTTCCTATTGGATTTTTTCAAACTTTCACTGATCTGTTTCTCTCATTTTTATTCATTTTATTCAAATCAACTTAATACCAGGGTGGACTTTCCCTTTGATGGTTTGTTCCAGTCTTTTATAAATAGTCACTGGGAGAAAAGGAAATGAATGATGGGAATACATTGTGTTTTTTTTAATATTAAGGCTGAAAATGAAAAACATAAATAAAAAACCAAAGCACCTTCTCACTACAAATATGAGAAATACATGTAAAAAATATTACAGCTGAAATTGTGACACTATAAAATAATTTACAGGATACCATATACAGAGTGTCATATGACTACAAAAATGAAGAAAAAGAAACCCCAAAACCAAAAAACAAACAACAACATAAAGCTGGCACAATCCCCTGGTATGAATTGTAAGAAATTTTTCCAGATTTTTTTTTCTGGATTCAGAAGTAATAAACAGTATGTAACAGAGTCATTATCGTATACAACTATACATTTACAACTCTTCATATTCAAGATACTCAAAGCATAGTATGAATGGTATTGC
The DNA here is from genome assembly GCA_025618425.1 of Heliocidaris tuberculata. Taxonomy (NCBI): domain Eukaryota; kingdom Metazoa; phylum Echinodermata; class Echinoidea; order Camarodonta; family Echinometridae; genus Heliocidaris; species Heliocidaris tuberculata. The sequence continues at coordinate 60,447,646 of CM046832.1, read as the reverse complement.
TGCAGAGCATCATGGAGAGAGTACATGGCTTATGCAGAATGTCACTAATTGCTCTACAACTCAGATTTGATTGAATTACTTCTGAACTTAAAAAGAAACAATCTAATAACCAATACAGTTTGACTGTTCATGTGTACCTAATTCTTAAAGATAGTAAATGGAATCTATATGTTGCAAGACTTTAAAACATTTCATGAATAAACTCTAAAAAGGTAGTGACGACCTCTGATCTTTCTTTCCATAGGCAAAAATGTCACTGATGTCACAGAGCATTTTTGCTTCTGATGTCACTGTTTATGACACACATGTAAGTAAACTACTTCTCTTTCAAATGATGATATATTTTTCACACATTATCTACCCCCCCCCCCAAAAAAAGGGGGGGGGGGTGTCAATTATAAAATCAAGGCACTACATCAATGCTTAAATTGGTCAAAACCCAGACTAGGTGGTATATATATATATATATATATATATATATATAAACTGTACATGTGTCAACAATTTGTTTTAGAGTCTTTCAAAGACTGGCTAATATATGACGGTAATACATGTATTTCTGGCACAATGATGAAAATTCAATGAAAATGTTTGGGACATTTAACTGATTGAAACATACACAGGGGAACTACTTGTCTAACAAACTGAAATATATAGGGAACTTACTGCCAAAGTGCGTTTTAACGAAACACACTCCGTAAACATACATATAATCTGCCTGAAACTTCTGAATATAAACTGTGAGCAGTTCATTCACGCAATAGTGAACAATTTTCAAAGGAATGTTTGAGTTTGTTGGTCCCTCTGGACAACTCCTCGCAATATTTCTTCAACACTTCATGTATTTATACAGGATCTACAGCATGAGCAATTGAATACATAATGATACAGTAAGCTCACTTCAGGTCAAACAGCATGAGGAATACTTCTATATAAAATTAAAAATTAATAACAGTTTTTACCCTGAGATTCGAATACACAAAGTCATTATTGTTGTTATATCCATTGAAAAAAGGACAGCAGACCCTAAGAAATGACAATGTATTTTGTGCCTTTTTATATTCAAAATCATATTGATTCTTGTTATTGCTAGGATCATTCCTGCCAGTTACAGCATCTATACCGTACATGATGCTTCTGAGCTTGAGTGCTACAACACACACACACACATGTTGATTGTGCCTTATTTGCATTGAACAAACTATTATAAGATTATCATCCTTGTAGAGAGGTATGGGAGGCTGTGAAAATATTTTCATAATTTAGTCAAAATGACCCAAGACCAAATTTCTCAAATTTCAATGACGGATATGATTCAATATAATTTTCAGCCTACAGGCCATGTTTCCAAATCCTCATGAAGTCCAGGAAACCAAATGGAAGAACAAATAACATGATCAGAATAAAAAATTGCAGCATGCTATAAATTAACTCAATAAAGTATATATGTATGTCTAAATAAGTTATTGTAACTTCACAAAAGATCTGGAATTAGGGCTAGATCCTGCATCCTGTATGGACGGGTGTCGTGGAGTGGTACAAGAAAAAAAAGGAGTGATGACTTCGCTCACCCTTCAGATTACTGCTGATTGTTTGAAATAATCACTTGATCAGCCAATAGAAAACAAACGTCCCAAGCACTACATAGTGACTGGCATAGCCAAGGTTGGACCATTTCTCAAGTGTGTGCTCCATAGTGTAACCCTGTAGGAGAATAGACAAATAAAACAAGAATTTCTACAAATAAAAAGATCCACCAACCATTTACTAAAAGCATGATGTGAAGGCAAGTATGGGCTATTCCAGATTTTTCTTCAAGGTTGATATTACCACACTTTTCTTTACTTTGGTAAAAATTGTGAAAATAATCAATACTATTAAAAAATTATCATTTGTTCAATTTTATTTTCAAATAACAATCTTATGGAGATACCCTTTTTTTGGGAATAATTTCCTATTCTTATATAAACAGCAGTGATATCAATTAATATCATTAGCAAACTATTGCATTAATCATGATCACTGTTCACTTTCATGAATATTTCATGGACACCAACAAAATGGCGACTCGAAGCTTTAAAACTTGTTCAGGCTAGACACGGTAAACTCCATGAAATACTGCTGTGCAAAAAATGCAAAAAGATGAAGAAATAAGTATAAATGCATGGCAGATGGAGGTGGAATGTGGCTTCATGCAACAAAGGCACCTACACGTAGGCATTCTTAACTTATTTATGACAGGGTTTGCACCCACTAAATATTAGCCTAATAAGTGCTGACCCTTGTACCCAGTCAAATATCAAATTGAAGGAAAAGAGAATTTTGAGTGGGCAAAAACAACTAGTAGCTAATACAGGGGAAACTCGATATAACAAGTCCGTCGGGACCAAAGGATTTTGTGCCTAGCCAAATGCCTCGATATCTCTTTACTATATGCTCTTGTGTGACTGTGTGCAGATTCTTCAGCTAAACGATTTTTGTCCATTTGAGGCGCAGTGAAATTTGCTTGCTCGTTATAACGAGAATGATTACCAATCTTTTTCTTTGTTTAAGAGGCATGAGATTTAGCTCGTTATAGCAGATATCTTGTTATAGCCGACCTCGCTATAAAGGTTTGTGCTGCCAAAGAATTACATGCAAGTAAATTTAGGACCGTGACAATATTCTTGTTATAGCTGTTACCTTGTTACAGGCGACCTTGTTATGTCGAGTTTTCCCTGTATAACATGTTCAGAATATAATCCGTGAGTCATGTGATAGAGAAATATGACCTGCACTAGGCTTTTATTTTATTTTGAAACTGCTGTTGCGTCTGTTCTTAAGGTAGTTTTACGGCATCATGTGTGAACAAGGCATTAGATGCTAATAAGAGATTGGTTTACCTCCTCTTGTATCTCTGAATCTGTGTTGAACATGACTCCCAGGTAGGCAAGATGGAACACAGCTAACAGACCAAATGAAAGATTGGCTATGATCACACATGGATGGGTCTGGTTGGTATGAATAGATGGAGGCATGGTGGGTCGTCCAGGAAAGGAGAGAGAGAGAGAGAGAGACAGAGACAGAGATAGAGAGATAGATTCAGAGAAAGGGTATGGGTGGGGACAAGTATGGAGTGAATGACAGAGAGACAAACAGAAAGAGAGAGAAAGAGAGAGGGATAAATAAAACAAAAGAAAGAAGTGATAGAAGGAGAAACAACAAGAATAATCAAAATCACAATTGATATGTAATTGAAAAATACTAAACTGACAACTTTCCTTTTCAAACTTCATATAAATTTGCAATGGAGTGAATAAGAGGTCAGCGGTGGTTCAAATCATTTTAAGTACCTGTACTGGTACATATACATGCATATGTAGTGTTCCAGTATTAAAACCTTTTGTTGCTCAGTCAATATTAAAATAAACTGAGTAAATATATAACAAATGGAATGACATTATACCAGCTTTGATGCTAACTTATCAAATTTGGTTAATACAGAAATCAAGAAGAAAAGAAATTACATGAGTCATTACGGCTGCAAGGGCAATTATAAATTTAATTATATTTAAGAAAATAAACTAATTAATATCTAACTATACTAACTGCACTAGAGTCATTACTGTTACTATTGGTTTGTATAGCAAACCTTGAAATTATCTGTTTTGTCATTTGTTGAATTTTTATTCTTGTAATTTGCAAGATGCAATTTGTCACTTTGATGCTACCATGAAGCCTTGTTAATTTATGCCGATTCTTCTACTGAATTACGCATTTGCAGATGCCACGTTTCCTTCGTTTGACATGTTTGAGAAAGACGTTTGGGAGACGAAAGTCTCTTATTTTGTTTCAAGTTGGCCAGGAAATGCCGCCAAAGAAGTGAGTTTAATGATTAAAACCTTATATTTGTTACATGTGCTAAAAGATAAAGATATTTTCTACTGACTAAGGAGAAAAAGTGAATTTAAGTTAGTGTAGAGATACTTGAAGTGTAATAAACACAAGTGTATGTGTAATGAACACGCTGTGTATGTAATGGACACAGGTATGTGTAATTAACACAGAGTGGAAGCGTAATGAACATAATCACTATGCACACTTGAAACGGGGTAGCTGTACTTTACGAAGTTAAATTTGTGAAGTCGTAAAAGTTGAATAGAGGTGATGATGGTTTTAAGTCACTTTGACATATAATTTGAGCAAAAGTAGTAGGAAAGTTGAAGGAATTATTGAGGTTATGAAGTAAACAAAAGTTGAGTTAGGAGTTTGATATTACGGTAGATATGCATGATTCTATAGCATGTTAGTGTAGTGTCATGGTTTGAGTAATGGTTTGTTACTTTCAATTCTGGCATAGATTTGTCAGAAATAATTTGACTAGATGTAAAATCAGGTATAAAGCAAATATAAGAGGTTGTCAAATTTGGAGTAAATTTGATTCTATTAGGTAGCCTTTAGTTTGGTAAATTTGTGATAGAGACGTGACTTGAATTTGTACTCAAGGTCACACTCAAGGTCAAACAATGTTTTTCTTTGTGCATTCAATTTAGTGTGCAACAGCTAGCATAGGAAAGATGCTTGTTTATTTGAACATACAAATTACATGTTTTAGTACTTTCTAATACATAACAGTTTGTTGGGTTTAAAATATTAATCTTGTTATAAGGTATCTTGATAATTTATTGCTAGACTCGTCTGTGCTGTAAATGAACTAGAAGCAAATTTAGTTATTTGTTTACCTTTCGCACTTAGGTAAAATACGTAACTTCATAGCAGGTTAGAAATTACTCCTTGTATAAACATAAAGTTAATTCAAGTTGAATTATCTGAAGCAATTCACTAGGCTTAATGCAAATTTATATATACATGCACATGTATTTTATTTAGTCTAGTCTTTTTTGAAGACTTTTCTATGCAAACATGGACTTCAATATGAATTGTCCATTCTTCTTTAGATGAAGGAATTATGTATTTGTTATACTGTCCACTCCTCTATGGATGAATGTTTAGATTCATATTGTTTATTGTTCTAAAAAAGAAAGGAACGATTTTTGGCATATTGTTATAACTCTGATAATTTATTTGTGTCAAAGCATTGGACATAATGTTTATGATCCCCTTTGTTTTGTTCTATCTTCACAGATTGAATAATAAAGGGTAGTGAGCCTGACTATACAATTCCAAGCGGCTTTTCTGGTCTCTGATATCTCTGAGTCTTCGACGATCCAACTATTACATAAAAATATATATCAAAAGATAATTTGTACTTATTGCATACTCTAGCATTTGTGAGAAATTGAAAAAAATGCTATGAAGAAAAGTACTCACACTCTTATAATGATGGGTGCACTCTCTACATCTTCTTGCCTTTATGCAGGCACTAAATATATCTGCTAATTTTTGTCTGAATACTGTGAGGGAGAAAGATATGAAGAAAAAAAGAAAAAAAACAAAAAAACAAAAGAACAACACTGCGTTAATAATCTATAAAACCCTCGTTTAATATTAGACAATGAAACATACATCACTCCAACATCTTATTCAAGTAATAACATGAAAGAAATCCTATTGTACATCAAATTTTGCAGCAGATAATCACTAAAGAGTTGGGTATTTTCCTTCACTTTTCAGAATCACTATCAAAATGATTAACCATGTCAGAAAAATGTGACTTCTCGCACAGAACCCATGTCTGTCATGCTGTGACACTCCTGGCACTCCCAATATTATTACCCTAGTTATAGCCCTGTCACCAATATGCCATGCTCAAGCATATAAAGTACCAATTCACACCTTGGTGGAGAGTTTTAAATGTAGGTTAATGTCTTACTGAAAGACATTAGCACTGAGCTGGGAACCAAACCTTCAACCTCTTGAGTGAGAGTCTATGAATGAACAACCACTACACTACAACACCTCCTGTATATCAACTCTGAAATTACTGCTTGAGGTCCCCACATTGGACATACAATGCAGTCTTTGCCATTTCAATTACAGTAACCAGTATTCAACAAAGTCTATAGATCATCAATCTAGCTCTTTGCCTCTACCATCACCTGGAAATAGAACATGATTAGTAGTGGTAGGAAAGTATAAAATGACTTAAGGACTGAAATAAGATTTTTAATACTGTGAAAGTAGAAATGTCTCACCATATTCTGAATAAGAATAGAACCCTAGAGAGAGAAGCACAGCTGCTAACTGAAAGTTCAGACCCTGAAAAAAAAGAAAAAAAAATTATTACATAGTTAGAATTTCATTGAATTCCTACTAGGCCACATGCGAATGCTAAACTTCAGTAGTAGCAGGTATCAAAGGCAGGTACTTTGATGAAGTATGATAATCAATGTCCAAGACTGCTATTTTATACAGTAGAACTTCGTTATGAAAGAACATGTTATGGAAAACTCTCATTAAAACAAGGAAATCTTGCTGGTGCCACTTTTTGTATTCTAATTGTGTTTCAGCCCTGCTATAACAAGGTGTTGATGTAACAAGATAATTTCCTCGGTCCCAAGGGCCGGAATTCACAAAGGTGGTTTCAATTGAGACCATGGTTTATGCAGATTTCGTGGTATAGATACGCTTGATTTAGCGCATACACTTAAAAGATCCAATAATGAACGCGCGACGGTTGCGCATGGTAGGCAAAAGCGCTAAATTTACGCTTGTTGCCATGGTTCAGACCATGGTTTATGTAAATTGATTTAAATAAACCATGATCTGAATTTACATAAACCATGGTCTGAACCATGGCAACAAGCGTAAATTTAGGGCTTTTGCCAACCATGCACAACCGGCGTGCATTCATTATTGAATCTTTTTAAGTGTATGCGCTAAATCAAGTGTATTTATACCACGAAATCTGCATAAATCATGGTCTGAATTGAAACCACCTTTGTGAATTGCAGCCAAGGAGTTTGTTAAAAAAAGGCTCCACTGTACCTCCATTTGAAAGATGGATCCTAGCATTGTTGTATCAGAGACCTTTCTTGCAAGAGACTAGTGATTTAGAAATGAGTATTTGCACTAACCTTTGGAAAAGAATGAACAGTAATTTTGTGAAACAAACGGAAGTACATCTTCAAAAAGGAAAGGGATTCTATACTGTTAAAGTACTCTTTGAAGGAAATGTTGGCCATTTGCAGTTACATGGAAATTATTTCTCACAAAATTAGTTCAATACAAACGCTATGAAGATCTCATAAACAAAAAAATAGGGTCTTTAAGCCAAGAAAAAGTATATTTCTTATACATAATTTTTAAAAATACTTTTCCTTCAACATTTTGAGATTTGTTTTTCTTCTTGTGGCTACTCTGATGTCATTCACCAGATTTATTTGAAACTTGAGGCCCTACACAAAAGTTCCAACACTTCCTTTAGAATAAATTTAAATAACTTACATGAAGCACTGAGCTGACAGCATATGTCATGAGTACTGCAACAAAGTTTCCAAGTTTCTTACTTGTTTTGAAAACATCTACAAATAATGTGGAAAATTAGAAAACAACAATTAGAATCCATTAATAAACACCTTTAATCAACATAAAAAAAATTCTAGATGTCTCTCTTACCCATATCAATCATATATTGTTCAAAATTGGTAAAAAAAGAGAGAGCTCACTAATTCATGAAAGCTGGGTATAAAGAACTAACAGTTAGCCCAGGCGTATTGATTTATCTACAGCCATTCCTATTAATAATAAACTATTTTTGTATAGCGCATAACACATTACGTAAGAAAGTCTCTATGTGCTTTAGGAAGAAAAAAAAAAAAAAAAAAATTACTGAGTTCCTTTATCTGCTTAACAATTGGAATAAGTATGTTTTAAGGGCAGACTTAAACGTATCTATGGTATTAATGTTTCTAAGAGAGTCGGGAAGGCTATTCCATAAAACCGGGGCAGCATGTGCAAATGAACGTTCACCATATGTCTTGGTATGAACAGGAGGAACAATAAATAAATTCTTCTTACGTGATCGGAGATTTCTTGTTGGTGTGTATGTAGTGAGTAAGTCATTTAGATAAGAGGGAGCTAATCCATGAAAACATTCATAAGCTAATAACAGTATCTTGAACTTGATGCGTGACTGGACTGGTAACCAATGTAAATTGTGTAAGACAGGGGATATTGAATCATGTTTCTTTGTACGTGTGACTAGTCGCGCGGCTGAATTCTGGATAGTTTGTAGTCTTTGAATTTGGCGAAGTGGTAACTGAAAAAGGAGACTATTACAAAAATCAAAATGACACATTACAAAAGCATGAACCAAACGTTCTGTTGTCCTTCTGTCAATAAAATCACGAATTTTACCAATTTTGTGTAGTGCAAATGAAGCTGCACGACATTTTTGTGTCACAAAAGTTTCAAAAGTAAGCTTGTTGTCAAATGTTACTCCAAGATTCCTGCATGTTTTGGTAGCTTCAATTTGCTATCTGAGAGGTTACATTAACAAGTCTTGACCGTTTGAATGCAATATACAGTTGAGTATCGTCAGCGTAAAACATCTTGAATATGTTATATTTATCAATCAAAGATTCTAGTGGAGAGGTATATAATGTAAAAAGAACCGGACCCAAAACGGATCCTTGCGGCACTCCCTTGGTGAGCACATGTCCTGAAGACCGATCATTTCCAATGACTACATTATGAGTGCGTTTTGATAAGTATTTGACTAACACAAAAAATATATGCATGCAAGAAGGGTGGGGGGGGGGGGGGGTCTATGAACCCACGAGTGATGCAAAAGCTAATATTGTAATAACTCCACTGTTGCATGCAAAAATTAAGGTTTAAATAAGAGGTACAAGATATTTACTCCTCATCACATCTTTAAAATTTTCACAAACAAGAAAAGCCATTATCTACATATTTTCTGAAGAAAAAGCGAATGGCACATGGAGCTTTTAATGCATCACATCTCTATGGGACTTACAATTTTTCAGCCAATAGTGCATGGGCAGGTTCCAATTAGTTACCACCTCAACCAGTGATCTTGGCACTTCTATGTGAAGGGGCTTGGCCACAGAAAACTCCCTATGAAGATACAGAGACATGTGTTACTCAACATGCAGAATAGCATGACAAACAAGCACACACAACACACATACACACACATACACACATACACACACAAGAAACAACAAATAAACAAACAACCAAACAAAACATTTCAAAGTCATATGTTCAGAAAAAATACAAGATGCAAACACTCAATCATTATCACTCTGCTTCAAACTTTCTCCAAATGTGTTTCCAATAATTTGAAATCAATGTTTGCACAAAAAATAATGATCAAATATGGTATTCTGGGGAATCTCAAGTTGGCCACTGCTATGTTATGCTACATTTACTAATCTCCAATTGTTTGTACAGAATTGCCCTAATTATCCCTTCCTCTAATGTTAATGAAGATACAAATCAATTTCTAGAAAAGAGATTGACTACAATCAAAAGATATTAGTCTTTAGCTCTTGGACATAGACATGACATTTTTCAACTTTATTTTATTATTTTATTTTTTCATAGAATAATAAAAATTCAAGGCATGTTACACACACAAAACTTGGAGAGCAATAAATTCATGACATCCCAGTCATATTTTTATTTCTATACAAATAAAAAATCTCTATAGTAATACCAATTTGTGTTGCCATCACTGTCTTTGATAGCACCATATCCAGCTAACACACTTGAGGCAGCAGACAGGTAACTCACAAAGTAATGACTATATCTGAATGAAGCTGCATCACTGTATGCAAGTAACCATCTGCAATAAATTGGACAAAGTGAAGGTATCATGAAGCATCATCAAATAACAAAATAATGAAATCAATGAGGCAATGACATTCAAATGTGCTACATGTAGTTTTCCAATAGATGTCATAGGCAAAATAAAGTTGGAGAAAGTACAAAATAAAGCTGAAGAAAATACCAAAAAATCCTGTTGTTCCAAGTACACAACACCATGCAAAACACTCTGTAATTGGAGGAGGTGCCACTAGGTTTACAAACAAGTATCCAAAATTAATATTTATTTGTAAACTTTCACTCATTGTGCTCTTTTCATTGTTTTCTTGATACAAACATTGTTCTAGAATATCTGACTTCACAATCAATAAACCCATTCTGAATTTCAAGATTAAAAAATTCTTTGTCCAAAATAAATAAAAACAACTCCAACAACATGGCCGTTCAAACTGCCTACATCACTGAAAGACTAAGATTTATGTAATGCCTACCTTGCTTTATAGCCAACAAAGAGAATGGGTGTTACACAAACCGATATGAGGAGACATAGGATAGCCAAGACCCAACTGGTGATTACATGAATCAGCCATTGCAGATTCTGTAAGTCAGACAGAGACATGGTTTCAAACAGTTCCATTGAACACACAGTTTCAAAGTGGTTTATCTCAAGCTTAGTGTAAATCACAAACTTTCTGACATTTGCCAATTTTTTGAATGGTCCAAGTTTGTAAAGGATTCATGCCTCTAAATAATTGATTAAAGGGCAATCCAACCTTGGTAATAAGATGATTTGTGTGAAAGCAGAAAAATAAGAAAAACAGGATGGTGAAAGTTTGAAAGAAATCGGACAAGGACTAAAGAAGTTATGGATGTTTGAAAAATGAGATCACTACATCTATGCGAATCTCAAATTGGCAATTTGGTGAGTCAATTGTGACATTTTTATGGACAACTCTCCCATTTGTCGTACACAAAAATATCATTAATTTGCGGTTTTCTTTGAGGCGCTTTTACCCTCGGGGCAGTACTCAAAATATATTAGAGATATCATATTGTTATAGGTCCTCATGAACAAAAAGATCCTACTAAGTTATGCATTTTGAAAAAAAGTGACATTTTAGTCATTTTGTGTGTTAGAGCGAATGGGGGAGTTGTCCACAGCTACATCACGGTGACATTACCTGTTTGGCCAATTTGAAATTCCCATATGCATAGTGATTACAACTTTCAAAAATTCATAACTTTCTTATTGCTTGTCCGATTTCGTTCAAACTTTCACCAATCTGCTTCTCTGATTTTTCCTCTTTCTTTAAAAGCAACTTGCTATTAAGGTTGGATTTCCCTTTAATGACAATGAATATGGTGGTATGGAAAAGATTTCTTGATGCGAAACAGCCAAATTTGCTAATAATTTGTAAAATTTTCAGGTCTTGCAAGTTTGTGGTTCTGATTAAGCTTTAGATGATGTATTGGACTATCTAATTGCTATAATAGAGTGTCATGGAAGGAATGATGACAGTTTGGGCAAATGAAACTGACCTGTGCTACACAAGCTCTGATAAAAGGATTAATTCCCAAGTAAAAAGTGACAGCTGTAAATTTCAAAAACATGTTTTGATATTTATTACTCTCTTTTTATGTATGGATATGTGTCAGCCCGAGAATACTGTGAAAACTTTGATCATTTTCACATGCCCATCGCTCTTAACAACAGTGCAGGAAGTACAGAGAATACAGTATATGTGATCAGGCACCACAAAACCACCAAAAAGTCACCAAATATGAAGTTTTAGTTTAGTTAAGGCCTGATTCTGAAAGAGGAGATTCTCAGCTTTTAAATGATATATAACTCATAAGCATTGGATGCTCCTAACCCACTGTACAAAGAGTAGAATGCCCAGTCCCAAAGAATGTTATTTTGAGAAATAAGGGTTTAAAGTTTGCAGTTTATGGAAGGACTCTGACTTGCGAGGTATTGTGCAAAGGTGACAAAAGGAGGATTAGAACTCGATGGAAATTTCTATGAAGGAATAATCAGATTGTCCTAAAACTTGGCATACTAATTAAGCACATCCTGCTCATCATAGTGGACAAGTATCAATACAAGAAGTTACTCTGCTTTAAAGTAATAGGAGTTCAAAATGAGACAAGTATTCAGGGTCATAAAAAAAGAAAGAAAATTAGTACAGTAAAATCCAAACAAGACAAACATAGGTCTACTAAAAACTGTCCAAAAATACCACTTTTACATTGTTTTGTGCCTCCAAATTTTTTAATTACTTAGGAAAAAGTATACTCCTTCAGGAAATACCCAAAATTAAAATCTGACCATGCCAACCAAAAACACCATTATTGAGCTCTAACTGGAAATCACACAATTTGACTTTATGGTTTTGTAGTGCCTGGTCACATATAAAGGGTGATACATGGTGCAATGCAAGCAAACATTCTTACAAACTGGTGTGGTTGCAGCATGGCCATGTAACTGCTGAAGCTAACCCATGGCCCAAAGATACAGGTCCCAACACAGAAGGTATAGCCCAAGTATTCATGTACACCAGGCAGACTGGACAATGTCCCTTGGTCTAGATCAAAGCCAAGTGATATCACCTTCATCATTAGGATCATCTGTGCACCTGCAGAAACAAAGAGGAAATAACAGCCATTAAAATATCTTGTAATTACAATACAAAGGGGTGGGTAGATAAAGGGCAATATTGTTTTGGTTTCAAAGATTCTGGATAAAGGCAACAAATATATCAAGTAATGAAATGATTCTAAAAATAAACTCACCTCTAACTTTATGCCAACTTAGTGGATCAGCCAAGAACAACTCCCTGCAGATAAAACAAGAAATGAATTTTGGAATAAATGAACAAAATGATAAAACTTTATAATGATACATATTTTGATCCCCCCTCCCTTTATCTATTCCCTCTTAAAGTTTTGCACTGATTTATCAAAGTATTTATCAGAGTACTGATGCATATCACATCAGATATGGATTCTTAAAAATATCAATGCTTCTTCCTCCTCCTGTTCCTCTTCCTTATTCTTCTTCCTCTTTCTTTCCTACTTTTCTTCTTCTTTCTTCTTCATCATCATCTTCTTATACTTCTTGTTCTTTCTCTTCATTCTTCTTATTCTACTTCTTAACTCTTTCAGGACAGGAATTATTTAAGGGGTAAATTGATCATATTTTGTTCTTCAAATTGGCAACAATAATATTTTTCTTTTAGTACTACATGGTTATAATAAGTTGTAATGTCTTTGAACAGAATATACATGGTTAATAATTTTGTCAAATAGTTAGAACAATTGCCAATTTTGATTTAAAAAATGATTTTAAACCTCTCAATGTGTTGCCAATTTAAGGATTTTAAAATTTCTTCTCCTTTTTAAAATTCCTGTCATCAAATGCAATATGGTCATGCAACAAAATGGACATAGTATATGTAGAAATTTTTGCTCTTTCTACTCATGCATCTGGTATAATTTTTTAGAACTCTAAATCAAGTTATTGAGCCAAACCACAAAATGTGGTTAATTGTCTTGAAAGGGTTAACCCGTTGCATACTGAATTATTTCATTTCCATAAGCTTAATACAGGGACCACCCGGTTCCTGTGGGCAATGGGTTACTCAGCTTTTGAGAATAAAGACAAAAAAAAAAAAAAAAGAAAAAAAAAAAAAGAAAAAGATCTAAGCCTTACCAGGAAATAACAGTTGCAATGCATAACACAGCAGAGATAGGTCCTTTCTGCTTTATACCACTGAGCACAAGGATCAGAAGAAGAAGGTAGGCAAATACAGCTAGTCCAACAATGTATGCACCTTCCATCTCGAATGTCAACCACATCAGATATAGACCAGAACATGCACACATCATGTGAAGAACACTCGTGGAGATTTCTAAATTCAGGCAGGGGAAAATAGGGATATTCAACTTCAAGTAAGATGTGGTGAGGTGTGAATTTACAGAAAGGAGTTTCAAATAAACCATTATAATAAAATCAATCACTTTGACAAGGTCATGCTAAGGTTTTTCTGAAATCAAGGGCAGCCCAAAATAGCAGCAAATTAGTAAATGTACAATTCCTTTAACAAATATGACGAGAAGTTTAGATTAGACTTCAGCCTCTATAACTAGAGTCTTTACATCAATGTTCACCTGTCTGATTCCAGGAAATAAATCGTAGGGTTAAATATACTAAAACATGTTATTTGGAGGGGGGGGGGGGAGGATGGCTTTTAAGCTTAACGGTAATTAGCTCAAAGTTTTATGAAAAGCAAGATATCTGAGAACAAAAGGAATTGAAATATTTACATCCCACATGACATTCAAGGACAATAATCTTTTGGTAAAGTGTATGAACAACAACAACAACAAAAAAGATACATTAAATATGCAGGGTTCTTGTTAATAGCCGGTAACCGGCTATTTTTTCCGGCTGTAACGCTGATCGTAACCGGCTGTGGCCTCACAAAAAAAAAAATAACAAAAAAAAATATATATACGGTATATTATATAAAATCAGTCTCGATTCAATTCAACAAGTCGCTATCTCAAATTTCAGTTTACACAAGCTTCACAGCGGTGTTGTGAAAGCGGTCGTAAAGAAACGGGAAGAAACAGCTCTAAACACAGCCAATGAGCGAGAGATCGAGAAAGCAAGAAGAAACAAAACTAAACTGACTCGACGAGGGCTAGCGCGCTAGCGCGCGTGCGGAATAAGCATAAGTCGGGGTTGCGGGTATATACCGGTAATACACGATGCTGGGCTTAAAAAAGCCCAAAACAAATGAAGAGTCATATATCACCAAAACTGACAATAATCTAGGGGGCTAAGGTCCTGTTTATATGATCAAAGAGAATTCATTTACTATTTTGTAAGTCTAAATGCTACGACATATTTTTACAAATTAATTTTGATGTTAAAATCAAAAGCCTAACTTGCGTATACATACAACCCACAAACAGGTTCATGCCGTGACACAAACCCGGCACAATTAAACCACGGTGGCAGCTTTACTCTCAATGAGGGCTACCCAAAATTCAAGTCCATTGACCAAGCAAGGAGTTATCACTGGACCAAGCAAGGCTTCGAGACGTAACGCTTGTCAAAGTAAAGATTTGTGATCGTATTATTAATCACCATCAAAATGAAAGAAAACATCACAAAACACACAATAACAATACAGATAAAGGCAAACTGATACCTTGCTTTAGAAAATATTCCTAGCTAAATCCAAGAACTATCACAGAAGTTTCATGTTTGAAGAGATTATGGCGCAAGGTTTTTCAACAAAATAATCGATCCCAAAATGTATGAAGTTTCCCCCATTTCATACCCATGCAGAGGTAGGTTCGCTCCATAGGTTCGCTCCCCCTGCTCCAGCGGCCCAGAGAGTTTGCACATTCTGCTAAAATGAGAGAATAGTCTCTGCACATGGCTTCTGCATAAATTAATTTGCATACTAGCTCAACCAATGCGCATTGGTTGAGCTAGTATGCAAATTAATTTATGCAATAGCTATGTGCAGAGACGTTTCTCTCATTTTAGCAGAACTTGCAAACTTGCTGGGCCGCTGGAGCAGGGGAGCAAACCTACCTCTGCATGGGTATGAAATGAGGGAAACTTCAAATGTTATGGGATCGATTATTTTGTTGAAAAACCTTGCGCCATAGCTCTTCAAACATGAAACTTCTGTGATAGTTCTTGGATTTATCTAGAAATATTTTCTTAAGCAAGGTATCAGTTTGCCTTTATCTGTATTGTTAATGTGTGTTTTGTGATGTTTTCTTTCACTTTGATAGTGATTAAGATACGATCACGAATCTGTACCGTATCTGTACTTTGATAAGGGCTTGTCACGTCTTTGGAGCAAGCCTTATTTTGGTCAACGACTCAGATTCGAAGAGTTCCCCGACTTTGAAAATGAGTTAAAAAACAGGAAACAACCAATTAAAGTACAATTTTGTTTTACACTTTTCTAAATCATTTCTTTATGCTTTTGCCTCTAGATTTTGCCGTTTTGATAAGAACACGACTTGAATTTATCATGATTTTTTTAATTTATTTTTTTTGCTCAGGGGGTCGAAAGTTGGGGGTGCGTTCAATTTAACGACAGCGGTTTATACGTTATTTACGGTAATCCTAGCCTTTTTGTAACGCTGCAGTGTGGTAAATTTGATCATAATCATGAGAGTTCATTGTGTTCATTCACTTGTGCAAATCATATGACTGTAGGATATCAAGAATAGCTGCAGATATAAAAAAAAAATCATGCATTCACTTTCTGAACAACATGGATTTTAAGTAAAATAACACCAATGTCATCTGAGCTGGCATTTTAAACCTGTTTAGTGTTGCCTTGTTCTTTATTTAAAAGAAGTAATTTCCTTGTACATGTAGGGTCTGGAAGATTGGAAGAATGGACGATTTTACCTTATCCATTCTTGCAAAAGCTAGGGGCGCTGCCCCTGGACCCCGCTGGGGGCTTCACTGCCCCCAGACCCCTGTTGCTTTTTTGGAGTAACCGCCTGTGAATGATAAATTACCTGCTATCAGAAAAATTAGCAAGAACCCTGACTATGTGAGGGAATAGAGCAAGGAAACAGGGAAAGGGAAAATCAATAATCAAAAACAAAAGAGGCAGATGTCTTAACAATCGTTTATAGATATCTATGAATAATCTTTAGTTGAAAGTTGAAACAAAAGATTATTTTCCTATAGAACAAAAAGATCTTACCCAGGAGGATGAAGGAGGGGGGGGGGGGAGATGGTATGGGCTCCTTCATTGTAAGAGGTAACTTCCAAAGTAACCCTACAATAAGATTTTGTCCATGCCCCCGGACAACTCAAGAAATATCTTTTAAGGTTTTGTGCAAGGCCCCTCTATTTCAAAATCTTTGATCTGTGACTGGATTTAAGAACTCACCCAACAGAGTGGACAACCTCAAGCTCCCACAGAGCAGAAAGAGAGGGATCATGAGTTGGATTGCCTGCCAAGCAACAGGCATCATACAATCTTGGAGGTGCTGGACATAAGAGAACTCTGTCTCTGCTTCCATATCCATGCCTGGAGCATAATCTTCATACATGCCTCCCATCTGGCTGCCAGCCATCATGTACTGTTGAAGGAGCTGGTACAAGGCTTCGTCAGGGAGGTCTCTGAGTTGCTCAGGGTCGATGCCCATTGCCTCAAGGTCTTCTAAGGTCGGGAGGTAGTCTCCCATCATGTCTTCATAGTCCTCCCAGTATACATCACCTTCCATTTTGCGCTATCTGGATTTGACAAAAGCAGTATAAGAATAGCTGAACGTATGACATGGATTTAGTGTAAGGAAAGATGACAACAATAACAAATGAGCCACACAACATGTCATTAAAGGAAAAGTCCACCCTAATATTAAGTTGGTTTTAAAAGAAGCAGAAAAATAAAGAGAAAAAGATTAAATGGAAGTTTCAGCAAAATCAGTTGAGAAATAAGAAAGTTAAGAATTTTGAAGTTGTAGCGACTCAAACACAAATTGGCAACTCCGTGACGTATCTTGTGAGCTCCTCTCCCATCTGCCCTGTACTTAAAAAAATCATAAATTTACATTTTCTCTATAGAAAATATTCAATCATACATGCATTCACGGAACCATCACTATGTGGGGCTCTGTCAATTTTGGCGGTGGTCACGACCTCTAAGTTGAAGAGGTAAAAACACCAATATAATCAGCAAAACTTTGAGAAATACTTCCTTCTACATTTTAGGATGATAGAATAAGAAATTTTCGCATACGTTTGAGTGTCAAACATGCACCACTGATATACTCATTGCACATACATATATTACACAAAAGCTGTAATGTATGAAACAAATGAATTCATCATCAACAACTAAGAAAATTAAAATTTATGAAATTTTCTGTACTGAGCAAATGGGAGAGGCAATCGCAAGATATGTTACGGAGTTGCCAATTTGTGTTTAATACAACTTCAAAAATTCTTAACTTTCTTATTGGATTTTGGAAGGCGAAGGTGAAGATGCCGAGGCGAAGGCTTAATTTAAATAATGCAAATTGACAAGATAAGATATTTGGGTTAGGGAGGTCTATGCCATGGTTAGTAATAGTCGACATGTTTAAGTTTAGACATCTCAAAAAAAAATCTTCAAGGGGGGGGGGGGGGGGGGGGGGGCAATGAATTCCAGATAATGTGAATAAGCTCTGTCTCCGTAATTTGATCGAACTCTTACAGAGAGCCAAGCCGACAGGCCCGGGGCGCGTTACAGTTGATTCCCGACCGCTGTCGAATCTACGCGAGCCACTCTTTGTCGTTTGACAGCCTTCCGTGGTTTCTTTCTCCCCGTGCTTAATTTATTACAATTCAAGAGTATATTAGTTCAACAGCGAATATAAAATAGCAAAATGAAGTCTGTCATCAATGCGACTATAAAAAATGATTTAAAATAGACTTACCTTAATCCTCCGTGGTTTGTAATTCGTCTTGAAACTGAAAGTGGTTAGCGTGACGTGGCTTTATATGGGGCGCCCAACGTGACTCCTCAAATCAGAAGTTTTAAAATAACAATATAGCAATATTTTCATGTACGTACTACCTGTAATCTGCCTGTAAATAAAAGTAGATTTGATGCTAGTGTTATTGATGGTATTCATTGTCCCTTGTGTACTTCTAAAGATATTGGAGATGAATATCATTATATTTTTGTTTGTTCCCTTTTTCATGACTTGAGACATACTTATTTACCAAAGAACTTGTTTAAAAAAGGCAGAGTAAGTACATTGAACATGAACAAGCTTTTTAATCTGTCTAATGCTTGCCAGCTGAGAAAGTTATCAAAATTTGTAAGTATTATCATGTCATATTTTGCTAACTTGAAGAAATCAAACGAATTCCAGATTACATAGATATAAACTCGAAACAAAGTATTTGTAGGTCTACCCGCAGCGGACCCGCAGTCGTGGAAGGGTTAAATGCCAATATGTTCGGTGTGTTACTACATGCTCTTTATGTTTCTTATAACTTGTATATATGTTTAATATTATTCCTTTTTTATAACTTGTCCATGTTGATTGTATAACTTGTATATGTGTTGATTGATTTTACTCTCATACCCCGTAAAGGGGTCTCTAGAGTCAATAAATCTTACCAAATCTTACCGAATCTTACCGATGATAGTAATTTGTGTACAACTTCTGAAACGGATTATTTGTTTGAAATTATTATTTATGATATCATGCCGAAACTAGAACTTAGAAGAAAAATTCGCTCACGGTGATGAGCCCCGATATCAGTGGCGTATCCAGGATTTTTTAAAGGGGGGGGGGGGGGTTAATCCAAAATTTTCTGAAAAGCAAAAAAAACCAACAACAAACAAACCCCAAAACAACAAAACAAAACAAAAAAAAAAGTTATCAGCACTGCTAAAGGGGGGGGGGGGGTTGTTTTAGCATCTAAAGGGGTGTGTTTTTAACTCCAAATAACACCAAAAGGGGGTGTCTGAAACACCTAAAATACCCCCTCTAGCTAAATGGGGGTGTTTGAACACCCCAAACACCCCCCCCCCCCGATCGTTATGCGCATGATGTGAACATGAGCTTGGGGCCCTGAGCCGGAGAGAGGAAACAATTGATTAAAAGCAAATTTGTTGAGAATTTGATAGCATGGAAATATGAACCTTATATAGTTAAGTTAAAAACAAAATATTAGTGATACAGAGGGATCGGGATAGCCTTATATAGAAAAGGGCTCGGGGCCTTCAAAATAAAGTAACTTGGACCGTAGCCTTAAAATTGTATCAAATATTATGTTAAAAAAAAAAAATTGTGTTCACCGGTAAGCTAGTCTCAAATCAGCAGACAGATGTAAAAATGAAAATGGCCCTGTGCCCTCACCCCTACTGCCAGTACAACATACCGGTACTACATTTTCTCATTTATGCCAATCCGTACTCCAGCGTTGGACGGTTTGAGCAAGGTATTATCACAGGTTCTTTGATAACTCATTGGTTTGAGTGTGCATGCCGCGGTTTTGCATGGAGCCGGACTCCAAAGGAGCACAGACAAGGTGCTGAGAGACGATGGATATCCTGCCAGAATTAATTGAGAAGACTAATCTTATATACTATAGTTTCTCTGGTTGTTATCGTTTTTTTTCTCTCTCTCCTCAAAATAAAGGTAAAGACTGAGGTATCTAAACTGTTTCACAGACGCCTTTCCTTAACACTTTTGGTTTGTCTATTCAACTCAAATGAGTCGCCGAACCTCAGGGAATGATGATGCATTGGGGATGCATCTCAGTTTCCCCTTTGTACCTATAGATATGCAGCAGTTGATCGAGAGGAGCCTGACAAGTATAGCCCTATACATAGGCGCCGGAAGCGGGGGGGGGGGGGGGGGGGGGGGGGGGGGGGGCAGGGGGGGCAGTCGCCCCCCAAACGAAAAAGTGGGGGGGCAAAATGCATTTTCGCCCCCCCAAAAAGCTCCCCCCCCCAAAAAAAAAAAAAAAGGGAGAGGAAGAAGAAGAAGAAAAAGAAGAAGAGTTGGAATGAAAATATTGTATATAACTTAGCAAAGTGGTTATTTTTCGCTCGCTCGCTTCGCTCGCTCGCAAAATAAAAGATTATATGTGTGATTTACGCCAGTGCTCGTAACCAGCTCTGTTGCTTCGCTATCTCGCTTTCGAGTTTCTTCGAAAATTTTTACGCGTCTTGTCCCCCCCCCCAAAAAAAATTCTGCGTACACCTCTGGCTACCTCCGAAAATTTTTGACATGAGCCCCCTCCCCCTCCAAAATAGTGAGCCCCCTGGGTTGTTTGCCCCCCCAATCCAGAATTGCTTCCGACGCGCCTGGCCCTATATCTTACTAAGGGAAATCCAACCTGAATGGCAAGTTGCTCTGAAAAAAAACCCCATGAAAAATGAGAGAATCAGATTAGTGAAAGTTTGAACGAAATCGGACAAGCAATAAGAAAGTTACGAATTTCTTAACGTTGTAATTACATATGGGAAAATCAAATTGGTAGAACAACTACTAAAAGTGCCCCCTTTCCTGTCTAATAAGTGCCCGTTCACCTTCTGATAAGTGCCCTTTTGTCTCCTTCTGATAAGTGCAATTTTACTTCGGATAGGTGCCTATTTTTCTTTCTTATAGGTCCCTTTTCTCCTTCTGATAAGTGTCCCTTTTTCAAATATAATGATTGTACCCCTTATCTCCCTAATATGTATCCATTTCTCCCTTGATAATAAGTGCATTTTTAATTCTGATAGGTGCCCCTCTTTACTTCTGATAAGTGCCCTTTTCCTATGTAATATGAGCCCTGTCCCTCTTCTCATAAATGCTCCTTTTCAGGCTATTATAAGTACCCCTTTCCACATCTGATAAGCGTCCTTTCCTCTTCTGATAAGTGCCCCCTTTTACTTATATTTTCCCACTGTTTCTTATTATACAAAAAGAGGCATATCTAGCTTCAAAGAATCGATGCGGCTTTATGTAGTAACAGGTATATTATACTAGTACTACAACTGTAAGGTAGTGCAGCTGGAGGCAATTTATAGGGGCACAATGCTCCTCCAGAGGCGTCGGAACGTCGCCTCAGACAATGGATTGGGGGGGGGGGTATCTTTTGTCTGGCGGACAAAAGATGCCCCCAATTCATTGACCGAGCCCGACGTTCCGACGCCTCTGTGCCCCTCACTCGAATGTGCCCATAATTTACATCAAGTATAAGGGCACTATTTTCTAAAAATTTCCCCCAAACTCGCTCGCTATGCTCGCTCGCTCTTTTAGTATAATTATAATGAAATAAAGGAGATCGCAAAAAGTATGTTGATATCGATGTAATCATTGTAATCCTAAAGAAAAACGACGGGTTAATGTACTAATTAAAAGATCATTAGGCATCCCCAAAATTAATTTGCTGTTGTCAGACTATTTTCCTTTTCCTTGTTTCGTGTTTGTTTGATGTTTTGTAACATTGTTTTGTGTTTTCCAAGTCTTCGTATAGGCACAATTTAAAACAGTTTTATTTTCTCTGGGGTATCCACAAACTTACAAGCTCTGCTTTTTAGTGGATCCCCCCATTTCCTCAGAAATTAAGAATTTATTTTAATAATTCATTATAATAATTTATTTATATGCACAGTGTACTTGTACACTTATATCAAGAAAAAATGAATATGTACATATATTTTTTCATATTTTCTGTAATAATACATGTAATGCCATTGTTTTTCTTTCTGCAAGACCTATTATGATTAGGACCACATGAATCGAGCGGGGGAAAAATATGAGCTACGCACTATTTTTTGTTATCTTTTTAGTAGTTTTTTTTTCTTTTTTCGCCGTTATATTACTTCCAGATTAATTGCACGCATTTTTTCATACCCGCAATTTGTTGAAAGAAAACATGGCAGACGAGGAGATCGCTGTGAAGCCTGAAACAGGCTTCACTTCAGATGTGGAAAACAAGGCTCCTGAAGAAGGAAATCCAGTCCCAGTCTTTTCAGAAGTGAAAACAGATAATATTCAATCACCAGAAGGAGTACTAAGCAGTCCAGAATACGGGAAAAGGCGGAGAGTGCAGCATGATTACCGACGTTTGTCGAGTTCGGGCTACATGGAGGACATGTACAGTGACTATCGGCAACGGTACTCGAGCACAAGCGACCCAGAACTTTCCCCGTCGCCCAGTAGACAGAAACTACACAGGCCTTCAAGTCGGGGAGATGATAAAGAACCTGGTAATATATAGGAATTAATGTATCGATAATTGTAAAAAAACACATAAACAATCGGTCTATGTAATTATGAACACAGATTGTTCTAAAAAATAGTTTATGCTGGGCTGAGCTGAATAGTGATGCCATTCACATAACAAAATTAACATGCATAAACTTATTTTAATTTTCTAGTGAGCCTAAAAACTTGTCCTTAGTGTCAAAAGAATGACCAGAATTTTCTCTTTCCATACATTCCAAATATGAGATAAAAATTAATTCAGATCACATTGTAATAACAGGATGAATTTGCCCCCTAAATTGTGCCATTTTCCCCCCTGAATCAGCACGTTTTTAAGCTGACACTTTTCAGTGTGACTTCAGACATCCTACTTTAATAAAGTTCAAGATTATGCATGTTAATTTTGTTATGTGAATGGCATCACTATTCAGCTCAGCCCAGTAAAAACTATTTTTTAGAACAATTTGTGTTCATAATTACATAGACCGATTGTAGTTTAACATGTTGAAATTGAAAATGATGACATGAAATTGAAGGATATGTTTCCGGGAATGCAGTCATAACCTTCTTTTACTCTGTCTTTTTCAAACACAATTCTTAATGCTGCATTGATGCTAATGTCAACTTACATGTACATGTAGATCTATGTATGTTTGATTTTGATCTCACAAAATAATGTTGAATTTCATGAGGAATTCTGATTAAAAAAAATGATAAATCAGTGATAAAAATTTCCTCATAGATTCTTATTTGTCACTTTTAGGAATTTCATGTTTTGATCCAGGCATGGCTTTTCATATTCTGTAAAGTATTGGATAAATAAATTTACGACAAAATTCTAGGCTTTTATGAGTAGATCTATAACTTATGGATCTACCGGTAGTCATAAAAGCCTAGAATTAAGAAAATAATGTAAACAAAATTGTGATTTCAAAAATTTGATTTTGGACCACAATAATACACAACAAAATTAAGAAAGGTCCAAAGTTAGCACACAAAAGTAAGTATTTGTCTTTCAGAAGTAAGATACATGTATTTGTATTAGATCTACATGTATTTGTGTTTTATATTCAGTTGTATTTTGTAAATTGTTCACCTTTCAAATGCAAAGGGAACCACTGCTCACATGCTCACATGTTCAGTTTTCTTTGGGGTATCCCGACCATTATTATTTTCCAAATATATTTTTTACTGTTTGAAATTTTATTATGGAAATTCAAATTTTATATGTTCCTGACTGAAATGTAATTTTTTTTTTCCAACAAGAAAATTATGTATTTATTTGTGAAAAAAAAATTCATCAGATACCCCCCAAAAGCACTGATGACAAATGATTCTACTTCCAGCAATACATTTTAAATAATAAACCAGCGCATGTGGAAGAAATAAGCACTCTTCCAAATGTAAATTTTACATGCTTACATGTATATGTGTGTTTGTATATGGTTGAACTAATAAATGAAATTATTAATAATGAACATTCAATTTTGAAGGCAACATTTCTAGAACTTTACATTTCAATACTCTTACTGTATTTGTCAGTAATAAATTTTTGGAACACATTATGAGATATTCTGACAATATTTCTTATCTAGAATTTCCCTAATTTTAAAGAGAAACCAACAACTTTGAATACTGTAAAAGTATAAGGTCCTTTTCTGTTTTTATTAGTATAGTGTAATGCCAGAATTTTAATCTTTCAAATTTTAGAATTAGTGATTGTCCACAAACTTGGGTCATGCATTAACTTTTGTCACAGTGCCACATGACCAAGGGCAAAGCAAGAGTCTTAAAGGTAACCAAAACCCAAGGAGAGAATCAATGTTATTGGAAAGTGAGAATTCAGAGAAGCACTTTACAAAAAGTTTCAATAAAATTGGTTAAAAAATGAGAGAGTTATGGAAGTTTGAAAAGTCTCGTTTTACTTTCTATGGGGATCCTCAAATTGGCAAAATTGCTTCAAAATGGCTGATTTTGTGAACAACTCTCCATTTGTTTTGTACACAGATTTTCAGATTTTCCCCATTATCTCTCAGGGTGCTCCTTGTCTCCTCCTGAACTCGACATATGTGGTGTAAAATACATTTTCCCATTATATATGTTGAGCTCAGAAGGAGATTAACTGCACCTTGAAAGATAATGGGGAAAATCTGAAAATCTGTGTACAAAACAAATGGAGAGTTGTTCACAAAATCAGCCATTTTGAAGCAATTTTGCCAATTTGAGGATCCCCATAGAAAGTAAAACGAGACTTTTCAAACTTCCATAACTCTCTAATTTTTTAACCAATTTTAATGAAACTTTTTGTAAAGTGCTTCTCTGAATTTTCACTTTCCAATAACATTGATTCTCTCCTTGGGTTTTGGTTTCCTTTATGTCAATTTCATGCCCTGGAAGATGAAGATTTTCATGCCTGAAAAAAGGACAGAAATGTTATCAAAATTGTCATAGATTTTATACTTGATTTTTTTTAATGAAGTATTAAATCCCAGTGGTAATATTGAAGTATTTACTCCTAGAAATATTGAATTTCAAAGCTATTGACGTAATTAATTTTCCAAATAGCCAGCAGCTAAAATTAGTTGCATATTGAGCTGGGTCGGAAAAAAAAATTATGATTAAAAAAAAAAGATTTATTTGACTTAAATCGATTTATTTGGTTTTTTAAAAGTTATTGCCCTAAATGTTGCTCCTATAGAAAAGAAACAGATTATTTTGGTAGTTTAAGTATTTGTTTGGTTTTTATTTAAATTGGCAATTACAAAAAAAATCAATTCGATTTAAATTGTGTTCAAATCAAGTTGATTTAAATCATGCCAACCTGATATTGAGGGAGCACTTAATTTGCTCTGACCCCAGCCAATATTTGTTTATATTTCATACGTACTTGTATCTTGAAGCTCAAATATTATGTCTTTGTCTTTTCAGCTGAAGGAAAACCTATAATCACTCATGGAACAACTAACACATCACCAGCCAGGATTGTAAAGAAAGATGGATTATGTGAGCTCAAGCTGCATATCAAGAAATCTGACATCATCTCTCACAAACCGAAGAAACACCATAAGCATCACCGTCATCACCGCGGGCACCATCACCATCGTCACCACCATCACCAAGCCCATCATCAAAACCAGAAAGATGGTGATGACAAGGAGCAGGCAGGAGTAGTGAACATCCCCACCTCACCCCAAGCTTCATCATCCCCTTCTCCCTCACCCATGAAGCAGACTCCACATTCTCAGCCAGAGTCTCCTTTATTCTTCAATAAGGTCAAGAGCCCTGAAATCTCTCATTCAAATCGGTTCTTTTTGGACAAAGAATACAGTGTGGGTGGTCCTGAAACAGAATCTTGTCAGGAAAAGCAATCTAAATTTTCAAAGTACATTCATATTGAACATCAACCAAATGGCGATGCCTCTGTCGTTCATGTTTACGCTCAGGAAATTGCGCATTTGAAAGACGATGAAATGAAGCAGTTTGTTGAGGAATATTTTGAGCTTGTCTTTGGGGAAACATCGGAAGGTGTCACTGAACATGTGATGGGAATAGTGCACGATGCGGCCACATACATGCCAGACTTCATCGGTTATTTTGCAGCCAAGCATCCCCATACAATCGTCAAACGTGAGCTGATGGGCAAGTCTGACATTGTATCTACCACCATGCCTGACTACTATGCTGAGGTACAAAAGACATACTGTAATGGCACCTGCAGGTCAGGGCCACTTCTGCAAATGAGCCTGGTGGGTACTGTCAACGAGGAGGTTGGGGATTATTTTGAACACTTTCTGTGCTTGCTGGAGGAAAATCCATTCTTGAAGCATTCCATGCCTTGGGGTCCCATGTCAGCGGTAAAGATGGAGTCCAGGAAAGAGAGTAATGATGGACCAATTCTCTGGGTTCGTCCTGGTGAGCAGCTTGTTCCACCAGCTGATTTGCCAAGGTCACCAATGAAGAAAAGAAGGTGAGTCAGCCCACTTTCATGCTAATTAGGTTTATGACCCTTTAATACATTGCATACATGTATACCGCTTTGCAAATAGGAAAATACATATTTTCATACGAGTGTAGTTACATGATTTGCTGTTAATGATTTGGGTGAAATTTTGGAAGTTTATTCTAGTTTTGACAAGCTTTATAAACTTAAATCTTCTTATCACTTTAAGTGTAGCTTACAGGTACAATGTACATGTACATGTACATTGCCCATTTTCCATCGCGATATGGAAATGTATGTCAATCAAGAGTGTAACTAACTCACTTTTTATGTGAGTTAGTTTAACTAACTCACATAAAAAAGCTTACCGTATGAGTTTAGAGACCAGAACAGGCTTTTGGATACCAAATGTTATGCAAAAAATATTATAAAATGACTCAGACTTTACATTTTATATGCAGTCCTATTAGTATTGAACATTGAAGACCCATGAAGACCAATAGTAAATTACTGTATTGTCTACCATGCTGTACATGTACAATTGTACATTCATTGTTAATACAAAATATGGCCTACGTCAAGTCTGTTTATGGTCCTTTCTATGACTAGAACTGGCCTGAATGAACTGAAGAATCTTCAGTACCTACCTCGCGTATCTGAGCCTCGAGAAGTCTTGGTAGAGGATAGGACTCGATGCCATGCTGACCATGTGGGCCAAGGTTTTGATAGGGTCACGACCGCTGCTGTAGGAGTCCTCAAAGCAGTCCATGTCAATGATTATGGGTGAGTTAGACAAATCTTTTAGGAAATTTAGTAAAGTATGGATGGGACATACATGTAATCATAAAAAAGCCAAGAGACAATGGGGAGGTTTAGGGTTAGCACTTAGGATGAATGTTGTTTTAAATCACTTTGAAAAATCAGTAATGTAAGACGAGTTCTTTGATTTATTTGAGTAAAATTGGTAATTTAAATGACATTGTATAAAACTATATATAAAAGATGTTCAACCTTTTGTAGAACTTTATTGAATGATTTTCATTAATTGTGACACTGTGATCCACCAAGTGTATTGGCATTATATGAACACATGACACTGTACTTTGCATACAATGTATAGCTTTTGTTTTTATTAGAAAAGGATTTTATCATGCTACTCTCATGCAGTTATTGCACATGAAGTGCAAATAAAATGTGTGATGTGTAAATTGTTCATGTAAGGCTTGTTTCAAAGAATATACACAGTCAAACATTTGTATTCATTCACAAGAACAATAATTGATCAGCATTTCTTTTTGTTTTTCCTTCTGTACTGCAGGGGGCCTAATAGAGAGGTGAAAGATGTCATTGCATTCCATTCCGCCAGTTTTGTGGATGTCACAGAAGCCATGCAGCTAGACCTTCATGAACCTCCTGTCTCACAGGTTCGTTCTACTTTTTATTTATACACTTCTTTTGCAGGTCTATGTAAATAAGTCATGCATTTGTAATAGAAGTTTAAAAAAAAAAAATTCAGGATAACAAAATTTATTTGTTTTTAACCCTTTCAAGACAATTGACCACATTTTGTGGTTTGGCTCAATAACTTTTGATTCAGAGCTCTAAAAAATAACCAGATGCAGGAGTAGAAAAAGCAAAAATTTCTATACACATTGTGTCCATTTTTGTTGCATGACCATATTGCGTTTGATGCCAGGAATTTCAAAAAGGAGAATAAGCTTCATAATCCTTAAATTGGCAACACATTGAGAGGTTCAAAATCACTATTTTTTAATCAAAATTGGCAATTTTTTCAACTTTTTGACTAAGTTTCTAATGATCTATATTGTTTTCAAAGACACTGCATTTTGTTGGAACCATGTAGCACTAAAAGAAAAATATTATTGTTGCCAATTTGAAGAACGAAATGTGATCAATTTAGCCCTTAAATAATTCCTGTCCTGAAAGGTTTAATGATTGAGGAAAGTAGCCACTAGCAAATAGAGGAGACGCACTGTGATATTACAATTCACAGGAAGAAGCGGTCAATTGCATACATCACATGAGAGAGCTTTCCTCATTATCACACTGTTTGAAGTACAGAATGGGATTGGGGAGTCCCCAAAGATAATGTACTTTAAAATATCCTTGTGCAAGACCTCATTACCTGCTACTGTAGCAAGTGAAGTAGAACCACTGGTTTTGTTCATTTCACTGAGTATTGAAAGGGCAGTTCAAGATAGTGAGGTATTAAAGGGATATAAAATTTTTAATGGTCAAAAGACCCCCATCTCCCTTCCATCTTTAGCTAACATTTGTTAAATACCACTTCTATTGTACCCTAAATATGAAAAATCCTTTCAAGTTCACATTTCTATTCATTTACAGTGCGTACAATGGGTAGAAGATGCAAAGTTGAACCAGCTGAGGAGACAAGGAATCCGCTATGCCAGGATCAGGCTGCGGGACAACGACATCTACTTCATCCCCAGGAACGTGGTCCATCAGTTCAAGACCGTCTCAGCCTGTACCAGCATTGCATGGCACGTCAGGCTCAAAATCTACTATCCGGACCAGGAGCAGGAGGATGAAAGCAGTGACCAGGAGCTTCCAAGAGAAGGAGAGAGTCGTCCAGACAGTGCTGAGGGGTCGGAGGGAAAGACTGAGGACACGGAAGTAAAGACAGAAGCAGTGGTGAAGACAGAAGCAGTTGTGCAGACAGAAGCAGAGGTGAAGACAGAAGCGGTGGTGAAGTCTGAGGATGTGTTGATGAATAAAGTTGAAGATATGGATACTAGTGAAGCTTTTTTGAAGGATGAAGTGAAGGAGAATAAAGTGCAGGAGGGTGAGATACAGCCAAATGATGCTCACATGGCAACAGATGCCATTCCTACAGATCTCGTTACCAAGGAATTGGAATCACCTAAAGAAGACATAAGCGAGCAGAGAATTCCTGATCAAGAGGTTGGCGAGGTGAAAGATGAAAGTGAGCCTGCAATAGACAAGACCACTCCTGGCCCTGAGAGTAAGTGATGAGTAGTGTAAAAGAGTAGGAGTTTTAGAAGAGCACAGTGCATCTGATTAATAGAGAACATCTTCCACTTTTTCTAGGCCTCCTTAGCTTCTTGTGAAAATGTTCTATTTTTATTGGTTTTTATTCAGATTTCCTGATGCGTGCTATTTCTTTCAAGAATCTGTGAATGAATGGATTGATGGATGTCAATATTAATAATCTTCTCAGGTATTGTCTTACCAATTACATACAAATGATGTGTTTTTGTACTGTAGATTGCTGTATTTTATGTTCTTTATCCTAATTTCTCCTAATGAATTATAAGTTTGACATGAGTTGATCAGGGTTAATGATGTGGTGATCCTGTTCAAATGAAATGGAATGTTTATTTCTGTTGTTCTTCAACCCCTCTCAAGTCTCAAATGTGATGCTCCTTTGAAAACAGAAAATACACTGTAGATGTTACCTTCCAGAGATTATGCCTGTTATTGCCTTCTCTCCTTTTATTCAATAGAAATGTTATAATAATCAATATGAGAAAAATCCTTACTGTCTCACTCCTAAACAATAAGTCCCAACATGGCTGTGTACATGTGTGTATGTACATGTACATGTAGTTGTACAAGTTTTTGTGGTAATAGTATAACCATGTTCAATAAACTCTAAGTTCACACGTGTTCTATTATACAAAACAATATGATTTTGAACTTTGGGGAGTCATCAACCGACACATTGGCTTGAATTTTAAAGATTTATACTAGCAGAATTGCTTGATAACATCCATACTTGTAAATCGTCCATTACTTATTATTTGCCCATTTTAGGATGTTTACATGTATCTCCACATGTTATTATAAAGGTATTTAATAGTCTGTTCTTGCCTCTGAATTCCTTAACTTTCTTTTTGTAAGGTGACCCAACCAGCCATTTCACTTTCGCCATACACTGTAGCTCTTATAGAAAATGAATTCTGGGAAAGAAGTTTTTCTGAAAATGTTTCAATTAATATCTTTGTGTTGGAAATGGAAGGCAGATTCTTTATATGTATTAAGTGTACCTTTGCATGCAAATTGACTGTTGGCTATTAAAAGATTCAATTGTAAAGCTTTTACTCACAGACAAAGTTGACATCAAGACCAAACATGAAAATGTGAGATGCTTTTAGAAGCTGAAGTCAAATGAGAGGAAAGACTTTTCTCTGTTTTTAAGGCAATTGTATTCTTTAAAAAAAAAAACTTATCGTAACTATTCAAGAAATTATAGATATTTCTACTGAAGCTGACAGGTTATTTAAAAGTAGAATAACTGAAAGTATTTGATGTCCCAAGTATTTTCTGTAAAACTAGGAACAATGGTAAGTTATCCTTGAATTGATATGAGAAAGTAGTTATTTATTATTCATATTGTGCAGTGGTGTTCATTGTTTGAATTTCTACTATATTTATTACAATCTTTGCATTCTGTTTGTAATTTATTATTGATCTTTGAAGTGTACTATCATGGAGGAACAAATTTGAAAGTTATGCATTACATCAACATCCAAATGTTACCAAATGTGCTAGCAGCTGTAGGCTTTGATTTTATTGTGGATTTGGGCTAAAGATTTCTTCTTAATTGGTGTTTTCTTAAAGGGAAATCCAACCTTTAGAGCAAGTTGCTCTGAATGAAAGGGGAATTATCATAGAAAGATGAAAATTTAAAAGAATCAGATAAACAATAAGTAGCGTAATGTCACTAGTCGTGGCGCACCCTTGTAATACAGCTTCATTGCTGCAACACCCTGTGTCAACTGCCCTAGTCTCTCCAGAGCGAAATGAACAGATGCGATTGGCTCGCAGATATTGTACCAAAATAAATAAGGAACAACTATGCAACGTTTCGCTCGCTGCTGAACGCGCAAAGAATGACGGCAGGCAAAGTTCATTTCCAAAGAGAATTATCCATGGGGCTTTTTTATAACTGCTAATTTTTGGTTAAACAAGAACTTCCTCTTTAGCAGACTGAAACAAAATAAATAATCTGTACCATATTTTCTGTTTTCGATATAACAAAGCTTAAGTTCCATAGACATTGGCCGGGAAAATTTTTTGCATGAAAAATAATTTGGAAATAAATTATCTTTGTTCAAAGTTGGCTGTCTTGCCGAGAATGCCTACATGTATGCTCCAGTCGCGACACGCCATTCCTACAACACACAAATCATGATGAAGACAGCCCGACAAGCGCATTACACAGTGTGCATGGCTGCATGCGCAATCCCGCAAAGACAATGCGATAGCCAGCTAGCTTCCTGCGTATAGTTTTGTAGCATGTACTAAGTGAATATTTTTACAACAGAGTGATTTATCTTAAATTAATCCTTCCTTCGCAATATCATTTGCAGAAGCCCCGCAGAAGCGACACAGTAGCGTTCGCGCCGTATAAGCAAGATTACATGTAAATGTTTTAGGTGGATTTTATTTACATGCACTTTTGGCATCAGATGGTGGGTGAGTCCTCAACATACATGGTATTTTTTGAAAATTATTAATCCAAAACTGTCACACCCCTCCAGCTCCATGACTGGTGACATTAGGGTAACTCATTTTTTTTTTGGATGTGGGATCACTATGCATGTCACTGACATTGTATATTGTTCGATAGCTCTCCCATTTGCTGGTTAACACATCTTTAGTTGCTAAGCAGAATATTTTTCATTGGAGGACGTAATGTATTTCAGCATGCCATCCAATATACTAGTATCATAACTACAGACACAAGGAAAAAGTTACTAAGAGAAGAAATAGATTTTCATGATAATCTAGTGTATAAAAAATGGGAGAGTTGTCCTCAAATACATACATGTATCATGCTTGAATTGCCAGTTTTGCCAGTTAGAGATTCCTACAAGTGTATGCTGTATACATGTAGATACAGTGCTTGCTTCTTTCAAACTTTCATAAACTTCTTATTACTTATCCACTTTCTTTCAAACATTCATCAACCTTTTTCTCTGATTTTCCTGCTTTCATGGAGCTTAACTTGTTACTAAGTTAGAATTAGCCTTTAGGATTTGTAATTGATATCAATTTTTTTCAAATGTTGATATCCCTACATGTATCTCCCTCTCCAAAATTACAGTCAAAATTTCCCTTTCATCATCTGCAACTAGAAATCTTGATTATTTTCAGCTGTTTTTAATATTTGTACATGTAGGTCTACAGTTTTGGAATCAATCTATGGGATCCTTGCTATATCTGATATTAAGTACAATTGTTCATATTGTACATGCACATTGTACCACCAGCCTTTGGAAGAAGAAAGTCCTTGACAGAGGTACATGTAACTGTTTTGAAATGTTTGCCAGCAAAACCATTTTTCACTCTATTTAATGCACTGGTAAATGCACAGATTATGAAACTACCAAAATGGATAAAAGAAGAGACACATTCAAGCTTATATTAATAATGGAGGCCCTTTTCCAGATAATTATTGATTGTAATTACAAGTAGCGGCTTAATTGCCCTTGTCCTGTTGCCTTCTTCCTCTCACGGTGCACAGTGTACAATTTGTAAATTATTACTGTTTATGGTAGATTGATTGTGTTAAAGTCTGGGTGATATGGATGTTTGCATGCTGTGTTCTTACATCTCTCTCTGTAGGGGTTACATACATTTAATGCCTTCTGTTTTAGAATTCACCTTATTAGTCATTGGGAATACATACTGAATGCTTATTTTTTAAAGAAATGCTTAAAGAGGGGACAGAGAGTGTGATTTTCCAATTTTGCAAACATATTTATAACATAATGATTGCCTCTAAATTGAGAAGCAGATTTGATTGAATTATAAGTCATGGCTTGCTCTTTTGTTCGAAAATTACATTGTAAAGGGAGTGGTAAAAAGAGAGGTTGAGACAAGAAAAAAAAAAAAATCCTATCCATATTAATGTAACATTTGTTGTTGACGAATGACTTACCTAATGCACATGTGTGAAATTCATTTTGCTCCTTCAGTTACATGTTGTAAGCAGGGAACTGTAATAACTCTAAAAGTTATAGTTCCCTGCTAAAAACGTGTAAGCAAGCGTGTAGTTCAGACATGTGTACTGTACAGTATTTGTACATGCAACTTAATACAGTACATGTATCTGCAAGTATACATTACCATGCATAAAAAATATAGCATTGACCATCTAGTCTATTTCTTGCAGTATTTATTTGTGTTCAATGTTATTTAAGCTTTGATATTCGCCTGTCAATCCCAA
This sequence comes from Heliocidaris tuberculata, assembly GCA_025618425.1. NCBI lineage: Eukaryota > Metazoa > Echinodermata > Echinoidea > Camarodonta > Echinometridae > Heliocidaris > Heliocidaris tuberculata. Next base: position 60,413,981 of record CM046832.1, on the reverse strand, counting down.
TACTTGAATTTAATTAACATATTTATTAACAACTTTGTAATTTATTGTATGTTTCCAGTTTACTTATTGAGGAAAACATGTGACTTATATACTGTACATTATTATACCACTTTCTATTTTTGAAATTTGTTGTAATTTAAACATGGAAATCATGAAGGAAAAATTGTATGTCAGTGTATTGATTATTTACTTGGACGATATAATATTAATTAATATAATATAAATAATTTTTTTCTTTAATTTAATTTTTATTCTGAGCTACATGTATGTCAGAGTATGTATTCGTAAAACCTGTGGCTACCGTATATTTATATGGCCCTGAGCCCCTGACTTTACTGAGATGTACAGCATTTTATTGACATTGTAGAGAGTGTGACCAATTGCTATTTTTTTGCTGCTTTTTGCTATTTTTGCTATTTTTGCTAGGGTACATCCATGGTTTTGGATTGTAAGCTGAATCTAGGACTCCACATTACACCATACATCAGTGGCGTAGCTACATGTAGAATCCAGCCATTGAGGGGGCACTGGCACCATGGGGGGGGGGGGGCACCGGTCTTACTCGGAAAATTCAACGGTGGTGAGAAAAGGGTCTGATTGTCTTGCTTTCTCTTCTTTCCCTTTTCCCCTTTTCTTTCTCTTTTTTTTCTTTTATTCACCATCCTATTTATGGGAGGGGGGACATGCCCCCGTGCCCCCTGTAGCTACGCCACTGCCATAAATGTAGATTAGATCCTATTGAAAAGCAAGACTGTTCGGACACATAACATGCTTTCATCCAGTTTACACCACCAGTGTCTCGAATTAGACGGTTTTAAAGCACTTCAAATGAGGTAGCTTGTTTAACGTACATGTAGCTTGGATAATTTTATCCTCATTACTTACATGTACCCCCATTAATTACATACCGGTCCCCAGATTATACAGCCTTGTACCCAGTTTTTTAAATGTTACTCACATGTGTATTAATTTTATGAGCATTTTAATGTTAAAAGACAAGAAAGATAAATGCAATAGGTACTTGTAGTTGCTTTCATTCTGGTTCATTTTTTCGTACTTTTGCCAAATTCTAGGGATTTCAATCAAAAATTCCTTTTTTCTATGGAAAAAAAAAGACTATTAAACACTAAACCTGCTAGGTATATCGTTATTGCGGTGATGCTTTTTGCTGCTGCTCAGAAAAATCAGCTAGAAAAATACAGGTTACAGAAAGTATTCAGATTTGTGAATTGATTTCCAGTTATCCACCTTCTATAAGTTCCTCCTCACATTATACATGCAACTAAACTTGTATATATAATATTTGCACTGTATATTTGGTTTTATGTCATGTTTGTTTGATTTCAGTGTATGCATTGCCATCGGTTACAATTTATGCATTTCAGTTTCTTTCACAATAAGCAATTATGACTGTTTTAGTATGACGTTGATCACAGCCATATGTTTATAGCTGAATGGATTATCAGTAATGGGAATTAATCCAATACTATCCAATACTATTGCATACCATGCCATAAAACTTATTAAGTAAGCTGCAGGCTGAAAGGAAAAAAACCCAACTTTTTTTTTTCAAGTAAATGGATTTAGAAATTTAGCAGTGCTTATGAAAAAAAAAAAAAATCATCTTTTGATAAATTCTTCTTTAAAATATATTATTGACATCTCGTTTCCCTGATTATTTATCTTATTTAATTAAAAACAAAAAATATGTTGATGAAAAGAAAGGCATCTTGAGAAGAAAGTGTATATCGTGACAAATCTAAACGTGATGTTTGTTTTGTAAACTTAATAAAGATCTCTGAATTGAAGAAAAATGTTTTCTTGTGTCCATCTTGTTTATGTGTTAATATCATGTGTGTGTGTGTGTGTGTGTATTTGTATTAGAACATGTATCGATAGAAATCAGCGTTGGAATAATTATAATTTGGAAAGGTTTAAAATACATGTAATGCTGCTATTGGGACTTATTATTATGAGGGAAAGTTGAAAAATCAGAGGAAATAGTTTTTATTTTGTGAAAATATGAAAAGAATTAGATGAACAAGGTTCTGATTTTAATTGCCGAGATAATGGCTAACATGCAAAATATGTATATTGGTCATACTTATGATACCATCTTTGACACATCTCTTTTTCTGAGAAATTTAGTTAATTTCAAATGTATCGCATTAGAAATCACTGGTTATCGCATATGTTTAACCCAGGAATTATTTAAGAGCTAAATTGATCACATTTTGTTCTTCAAATTGGCAACAATAATATTTTTCTCTTAGTGCAGCATTGTCCTCATAAGGTGTAATGTCTTTGAAAACAATATACATGGTTAGCAATTTTGTTGAAAGGTTGAAAAAAATTGCCGATTTCTATTAAAAAAACAATGATTTTTGAACTTCTAAATGTGTTGCCAATTTTAGGATTTTAAAGTTTTTGGCTGAAAATACAAGTCTAGTTGTGCACAGAGCTATACATACAAAGACAATGCGTTCTGGTTGTGCCACTGAACTCTAGTGAACTCGCTGAACTAAGAGTTCAGTGAGTGAACTCGTAGTGTAGAATTCAGTGGGTTGTGCATGCATAGCCCCATCTACGACGACTTCATTACGCAAACGTTTGCACAAGACCAAGACTTTTGTAGAATTGATTCCTAGTTTCTCGTCTGGATTTTTTTTTTTTTGAAAACGAGGAGGAGGGGTTACATGTTATTTGATATATATTACCATAACTGCATTATACTATTGAGTACATTGTCATGTATTTTGTAAAAGGTACAATTTTTGATTTGGACATGCACTACAGTGGGTCAAAACAACGTAAAATTGCACTGTATTGTACTACCTCATTGTCAAGTTATCTTTAGATTTATCTTTATTTCATTTAAGAGCATAAATATCGAATAATAACAAAAGAAAACAAGGGCAATCGACATGATGATGAGTTTCGTATAGACTTGGCCTGGAGTTTTGGTTCAATTGAAATAATAAAATTTTGATCAAAGTTGATTTCATAGCCAATATCTCTGCCGCCCTCTCTCGCCATTCCCGCTTCTCATTCTGACATTCTCATTCCCCTTTCATTCCCCCTCTCTCTCTTCCCCCTCCCCCCCCCCCCCCTCTCTCTCTCTCTCTCTTCTCTCTCTCTCTCCCCCCTCTCTCTCTCTCTACTCCCCCTCCCTCTCTCAGTTTCTGACCCTCTTTCACATTTTTCTAAACAGCAAAACATTTTCTCTTTCACATGCGTTGGGCATATTTCTTGTCTCTTTTATACCAAGTATTTTTAAACACTTTGGTCCAACGTTTGGTTGACAGTCTTCGATCATTGAGGTTTCATGCCTTAATTCGTTTCCCTTTGTGTGTTCTTCATGATATCCTCGTTATCCATTAATACAAAATCAAATACATTTTCTTGTTGAGGCACTAAATCTGGGGGGGGGGGGGACCAAATATAAGACAATGAAAATGTAAAATTGAAATAAAGTAACTTTAAAATGGGTTAAAATATGCACATAATCGTATTGCAAAAGTGAGTTACAGCCGGCCAAGAAACTAAAGTCCCTTATAGGAGGCTGACCCAAGAAAATACGCATATATTACGATAAATGGTAAATGATATTACAATACAAAATTGAATACAAAAAGGAACTGTATACCCGCGGGTCAGGATATAGTACTGTGTTAGGGCGTACAGTCATGTGCTTTGCTTCATTGACCTTACCTTTTTGTTTTGTTTTGTTTTGTTATTTTTGTTTGTTTGTTTGTTGTTGTTTTTTGTTGTTGTTATGTTCATAACCCTCTTTGTAATTATGTTATCTACTGTTTTAATAAAAACATAAATACAAAAAAGGAACTGTATAACAACAAAACAACAAGAAAATTTAACTGAGTTTGTAATCATGATAATTAAGTACTTTAACATGTCTTTTCGATTTTCTTAACAAAAAACAAAAAAAGTTTTCTATATCTTCTTTTGAAATTGTTTAATGTTCGTGAATTCTTTATTTCTGTTGGAAAAGAGTTTCATATAGATGCATGGCCCCTGGTATATGATAGATTTTTAAAATAAAGATGTACGTATTAGTGGCAAATGAAAATTATCAGTATTTCTAGTTCTATACGCATGAATTTGATAATTCAAGGTGTAAAATTCAGAGAAAGATGCAAGATGGAAGTGTTTTTTTTTTTTTTTTGGTTTTTTTTTTTTTTACATAGAATCATAGATATTCCAATATAAAATAACTATAAGTCTCTAAATGGTAAGATTTTTAGTGAGATTCTCTTTATCCACGGTACTCTGAACATCGTCTGTAGCACCATGATTTCCACCCCTTCCAGTTTTCTCTGGCCTTAGTATTTGCATTTTATTTGCTGGCATACTGATCAACACACACATTAGCATTTTTAGAAATCGTACTTTTGATGTGTTGTTAAGTGATTTGTCTGTGTGAATGTTTTTTTTATATATATTTTAAAATTCATTAGGGATTTCTTTGCTAAGCGAATTCGTCTCTTAATTTATGTGTAGCATTTACCATCTGATGTAACTATACTGCCAAGATGATTAAATCTATCGACTTCTTACACCTTTTCTCCACTTATTATTAAATACCACACACAGTTGGTATTGTTCTTAGTTTACTTCTAAGCACATTCTTTCTCTTCTTTCTGTTTATTGACAGACATCTTGTTCACTTCTTTCTTTAAGGGATTTAATGAGTCTTTGCAGATCGGTATAGCACTGTTTTTAATGTGAACAGTGTCATCGGCTCATCTAATGTTACTTCTTGAAGTACCACTTAGTATAAGTTTGGATTCCAAAGCAACATTTTGCATTATGTCTTCAGCACAATAAGAAAAATATGTAATAGGACACATCCTTGGCGGGCTTACTCCATTTCGAATCGGTGTCCAATCACTATACGTTCATCATCAACAGAAACAGTTACTCTTTGATCCAGGTAATAAGCTTTTATACTAGAAAACAAATGTTTCTATAATGTCATACGCCAGGTTGAAATCAGATCTACCAAGGAGTTCTGTGATAACTCCTTGGATCTACATGGTGAAAATGTAAGCGTTCATATCACATATAAGTTCAGGGTGAGAAGACTGACATTAGTATATCTCTTGTATATAGAGAGGTTAAAAAAATAATCGCCTTAATGTGTTGATACTCTCGAATTTTGTTTTAGGCTTAATTGGTTTATATCCAAATTTTGTTAAGTGGTAAATGCAGCTCGGATTGAGAATGCATCAGGTAACAAACAAAAGTTACAATGAAAAAAAAAAAGAAAATGAAATTGTACTGTCCAGAATACATGTGCGAGGTCACATGAATTTATTCCAACTCTCTATCATGAGAAATTATTCTATTTTCTGTTATGGAAAAAAACATGAGGCTGAAGTGATCTATACCTGATAATAAAATTGACTTCTTATAGTGTATGTAAGGAGGTTACAATAATAACTTGTTAAAAAAAGAAATCGACCATATTTGTTTTCGATGTAATAGATGACTGCCTATATATACCGAAAAGGCTATGATAAATTTTTGCAGGTTATGTTTATAATAACCATGTAAATGCATGTATCGATACTCTGCACTCTGCAGTTACGAATATATTCAACGGAACATTGCAGTCCTAGCTATAACGTTGTCTTTTGGCTAACCATTTGTTTCCAAATTTTCTTTATACCAATTTACTTCACCTGGGGCCCGTTGCACAAAACTTGCGTTTAATCGCAACTCCTAAATATCAAACGCAAGTCCAGCTTAATGCACACTTCTGAATGGCTGAAAATAAAGTTGCGTTTGATTTTCCTGAGTTGCGTTCAAACGTAAGTTTTGTTCAACGGGCCTCTGGGTAAAGAATGACACTTCTAGATTATTGTCTTACACTAGAGCAATATGCTAATACAGTGGAACCTCGTTATAACAAACTCCTTGGGACAATGTGGGACCACGGAAATTACCTCTTTATATCGAAGCCTTATTATAATATCAGGGCTAAAAAAACAAATGGAACCGGCAAAATTACCTTGTTATAATGAGAGTTTGTTATATCAGTGTTCTTTATATCGAGGTTCCACTGTAATCTTGTGGTAAGTGTCAAAATGCTGGGATTCTCACATTCAACCTCTAGATCGAAATCTATGTGAAAATGATATGAACCCTTACCAGCATATACAGGGGTGGATCCGGGGGGGGGGGGGGGGGGTCACGAGGGTCCGGACAACTTTTTTTGCTTGTCATATGTTTTTGTGAATCGGACCCCGATACCCCTCCCCCTTTTTTCTTTTTTTCTTTTCAGAGATTTAGAGGCAATTGGACCACCCCCTTTTACAAAATCCTGGACCTGCACCTGCCTTTGACACTTCCGCATGTTCACAATATTGTTCGCCTTACCATGCTTGCCGTTGTCTAGAATACATATACATTCACACAATGATCAGAACTGGTGTGCCATTATGATTAATAACTGATAGGCATGCATGGTGAGACTGTATGATACGTGCACTGTATATTCACAATTTTGAGAATTTATAAACAGTGATGAATAAATACAGAAAGTTATAATATTCAAGGACACGCGGAAAGCAGATGTAAATGTATTTGACACGTTATATACCACGAACCAAGGCGGGAGGGGAAGATTGATTTTGGTTCCATACTGTCAAATAATTCTCTTTATTTGGATAAAATTCTGGATGTTGACCCTGTTGCAATCCAACCCAAGGCAATGACTGATTAACGATAGTTGCTCAAGCTTTCTGTGAAATAATGAGCCATAGTCGCTCAAGCTTTCTGTGAAATAATGAGCCATAGTTGCTCAAGCTTTCTGTGAAATAATGGGTCATAGTTGCTCAAGCTTCATGTGAAATAATGGGCCATAGTTGCTCAAGCTTTCTGTGAAATAATGGGCCATAGTTGCTCAAGCTTTCTGTGAAATAATGGGCCATAGTTGCTCAAGCTTCCTGTGAAATAATGGGCTATAGTTGCTTAAGCTGCATGTGAAATAATGGGCCATAGTTGCTCAAGCTTTCTGTGAAATAATGGGCCATAGTTGCTCAAGCTTCCTGTGAAATAATGGGCCATAGTTGCTCAAGCTTCACGTGAAATAATGGGCCATAGTTGCTCAAGCTTCCTGTGAAATAATGGGCTATAGTTGCTTAAGCTGCATGTGAAATAATGGGCCATAGTTGCTCAAGCTTCCTGTGAAATAATGGGCTATAGTTGCTCAAGCTTCACGTGAAATAATGGGCCATAGTTGCTCAAGCTTCCTGTGAAATAATGGGCCATAGTTGCTCAAGCTTCCTGTGAAATAATGGGCTATAGTTGCTTAAGCTGCATGTGAAATAATGGGCCATAGTTGCTCAAGCTTCCTGTGAAATAATGGGCCATAGTTGCTCAAGCTTCATGTGAAATAATGGGCCATAGTTGCTCAAGCTTCATGTGAAATAATGGGCCATAGTTGCTCAAGCTTCATGTGAAATAATGGGCCATAGTTGCTCAAGCTTCATGTGAAATAATGGGCCATAGTTGCTCAAGCTTCCTGTGAAATAATGGGCCATAGTTGCTCAAGCTTCACGTGAAATGAGCCCATTCATTTAATACATCGAGGACAGTGGAAATACCTCAGTCACAACGCTTCACATATTCCAAATCGATTCCAAACCGACCAATTCTTGGCCATTCGTTGTAATGTACTTTATTTTTTTTTTGTTTTCATAAGTTTTTATTATTTTCTCTCATAAAAGAAAATTGAACATAATTTGAAACATTTCATATAATATAACAACAACAACAACAAAATCTTGACATAAATATAACTGCCAACTGCAATTTCACATTTCAAACGATAATACAAACAAACTTTCATCTAACATATTTGCGAACAGAAATAAATATTTCATAAAGAATAAGATTCACACATTTAAGTTACCCATTTCGTTACAAACAATTTTCAACAACAACAAAAAAAAAAATCTTTTTCCAATTTCCTTCTGAGAGAAAGAATTAAATTAAGAGAAGAAAAAAAAAAAAGGATAGAAAGAAGATAAGAATAAAGAAAGAGAGAGAGAAAAAAAAAAAAAAAAAAAAAAAAGATTAGAGAACATACACCATCACGCCCCCCCCCCCCCATCCCACAACACAAAGAACAACCACAAACGAACAAACAGATAAAACAAAGAGAAGGAAGACACACACAAAAAAAAAAACAAAACAAAACAAAACAAAACAAAACAAAAACAAAACAAAACAAAACAAAAACAAAACAAAAACGAACAAAAAAAACAAAACAAAACAAAACAAACCAAAAAGAAAAAAAAAAAAAAAAAAAAAGGGAAGGTCACACCAACAGCACAGAGACATAAACGAACAAAGGGGGAGAAAAGAGAAAGGAAAAGAAAGGGGTAGGGCAGAGGGTCCAGAAGCTATGCCTCTATCATTGTGAGAAACTAAAGTCATCACCGAAGCGCGAAGCCACACCCGCCCAGTCGTCAAGGCTACCGGCTCCAAACAATTTAAGCTAAACAATGGCGCGGCGATCACAACAGGGCCAAACACTAAATTTGCCCTGCTTTAGCCTGCCGCTTGAATGGTTTCACGGCGAACCTCACGCACAGGCTCTGTTGTCTGGAACCAGCACCCCGGACGACGAGCGAATACGACGCCAACACCTCGGCACCAAAAAAAAAAAAAAAAAAAAAAAAAAGATCACGGACAACCTTCCAAAGCTTCCCATTTCTTTAAATGGATTGAAAGAGTATCCCTTTCCATTGCAAGTTTTTTCTCTTCATTTCTATTTTCAATTAGTCTATCTATAATTTCTTTTGCATTGGGGGGATCTCCTTTCTCTCTATTATGAAAAATCGTAAATTTAATCAAAATCAAAATATGGTTCAGTAATTGCCCTGCTTTTATAGTGTTGTCTATTATTCCAATATGAATTTCTTTCCAAGATAACTTCTTCAGAATTGGTAGATTGAGCTTGTCAGCACATTTTCCCCACACTTCCTTTATCTTGTTACATTCAAAGAACACATGTTGATAAGTTTCTTCAAATTTTTTACAATATGAGCACAATCCATTTTCACGAAACTTAAATCTATGTAGATGATGGTTTGTATATATAATCTTATGTAACAGTTTGAATTGGAATTCTCTTAGTTTACTGTTTAAGGTACACATCCTTGGTTGAACAAATATCTTTTCTACATCTCGTTGTGAAATATTATAAAGTGACATTAAATTGCAAAATGCTGTGTTTGTTTCTACATTCTTTTTAATTTGACTCTTATACACCATCTTTGCAGTTATTTCTTCAAATTTAAAAACTTTCTTTGAAAACTTAAATTCTAAACTGAGGCCACAATGAATGGCCTTTCTTAAAGATTGAACATTTTTTTTCCATTCATGAGGGGTTGTTGCATAAATTTTGTTTACTTTTACAATTTCTTCTGTACTTAAACCTAAAGCTACAAAATAAGCCTCAGGTTTTAATTCTCCATGTTCATCACAAATATGATGAAGTCGATAAATATTCTTTAAAAACAACTTCTCCTCAAATAGAGTTTGACCTTCTAATTGGATACACTTATTATTATACAAAATTTCATTTCCTCTATATCTCTCTTCTATCTTAACATAGTCTTTCATATCTATCCAAGCTTTCAATAGACTCTGATAAAAGGTAGGTAACGTGATTTCCACTGTATCCCTCCAATAATTGCAATAAAATATCAAATTTCCTCCCATCGGTCTCATTAAATATTTAAAATAAAGTTTCCATTTAATAGTTTGAGTTCCTGTTATAAGCCTTTTTATCCACATTATTCTTTGTGCTTTTACAAAGAATCTAAAATTCATCATTTTGAGCCCACCCTGCTGATAATCTAAAATCACTGTACTTTTTTTAATTTTATCTTTACCTCTCCACAAGAAATCAAAGCAAATTTCTTCAATTTCCTTATATACCCACTCTGGAACTGGCATAAGTGATGTTGCATATATCAATTTAGAATATCCATATATTTTCATTAATTGAATTTTTCCCATTAGAGTTAGATCACGCTGTTTCCACCACGTCAACAGTTTTTTAATTTTGCTTAATATTTCCTTAAAATTCATTTTTTCCTTGATATCTGCATGAACTGAAAAATAAATGCCTAATATTTTAACAACATCTACTAGCTTCCCAAATGGAAATGTATACTTAGACACCTGCGGACCTAATGGCATAATATATGTCTTATCCTTGTTTAACTTTAATCCTGATATTTTATAAAAGCCTTCAAAAATATGTTCTATTTCCTTAACTGAATCCATATCTTTGATGAAGAGTGTTATGTCATCTGCATACAACACCTGCTTCATTTCTATATTTCCAAAACAAATTCCTTTTACCAAGTGATTATTTCTAATCATATGAGCTAGAATTTCAATGCATAAAATAAATAAGTATGGCGATAATGGATCTCCCTGCCTTACTCCTCTTTCAACTTTGAAGTAACCTGTTGATGTATATCCGTTCATAACACAGCTTTCAGCATTTGTATATAATATATTCACCCATTTACAAAATAATGGTCCAAAACCAAAAGATTTTAAGACTCTGTATAAGAATGAATGAGAAACAGAATCAAATGCCTTTTCAAAATCTATGGCCATCAGAAAAGCATTTACTTTATAAAAAGTAGTATGAAAAACCATATCATCTATTATCCTTATTGCTTCTCCAATATTTCTATTCTTAACATAACCAAGTTGATCAGAAGACACGATTTCAGGTATAACTTCTTGTAATCTCTTTGAAAGTATCTTTGATAAAATTTTATAATCCACGTTTAACAGAGAGATTGGTCTATAATTCTTAATAAAGTCTGGATCTTTGCCCTCTTTATGTATCAGGGTGATAACTGCTTGCCTCTGAGAGGCAGATAGTTCCCCCTGTTCAAAAGCTTCATTAAAAGATGCAAGAATTAGATCTCCAATTACTGGCCAAAATTTAAGATAGAATTCTACGCTTAAACCATCATTCCCTGGTGATTTATTTAATTTCATATTTTTTAATATATCTATACATTCCCTTTCTACAATCTTTTCTTCACCTAAATCTCGTAAGGCATCGTTTAATTTTGGCAGGTTACTCGGAAAAAATTCTAAACCGCCATCTTGTACAAGTTCTATTTTTTTATATAACTGACTGTAAAATGATTTTATTCCCTTAACAATTTCATTTTCCTCAAAAATAATTTTTCCATTTACATTTAATTTCTGTATTACACTTTTTTTTCTATTTGATACCATTAATTGTTTAAAAAATGTTGTATTTTTCTCTCCGCATTCATACCACGAGGATCTTGACCGTATTTTCAAACCTTCATTTATATAGTCATAGAATACACTTAGTTGTTGTCTCTTAGCTTTCAATTTTTCAAGGATAACATTATAACGTACATTACTGATTGATAGTAAATTCTCTTCTAAGTCTTCAATTTCTTTCTCTAAGTTTTCAATTTTTTCTTTCCTTTCTTTTGCCCTTTTCTTTGAAAATTTACTTGTAAACCTGCGTATTTCCATTTTCATATAGTCCCATAATACTCTTTTATCTTTTATCTCACAAGACAGTTTATTCTTTAAAGTCTGTATTTCTTCTCTCATCTTCAAAACATATTCCCTATCATTTAACAAACTATTATTGAACTTCCAATAAGCTCTTTTATTTTGACATTTTAACGATATTCTGTTATACAGAACCAAATTAACAGCTGAATGGTCAGAGGCTATGGAGGGAATAATGTCACATTTGGATGTTATTTGTTCTAGATTCTCTGATATAATCCAATAATCTAAACGACTTTGCATAAATGGATTCCCTTGTCTATATGTATATTGCTTTTTATCTTTATTTTTATTTCTCCATACATCTATTAATCTAAAACTATCCATGAACTCTTCCAATTTGCTACTGAATTTTGATTGCTTCTTTGAAACTTGTCCAAAATAATCTAAGTTCGTGTCTCTAATAACATTAAAGTCACCCCCAAGTACTACTGGATTCCCTTCAGGATTGTTCCTATACAACAATTGACTTAAATCATTTAAACACTTTATTTGCTCTCCTTCATTACTACCAGTGGGAAAATAAACATTTCCAAGCAACATCTTCTGACCTTGTATACTACATTTAATCAATATATATCTACCATTTACGTCTACACAGGTGTCACTAATCTGAATGTCTAACTTACTATTTATCAACACCAGAACTCCTCTACTGTGGCTGGTACCATGACTAAAGATACATTTTCCGCCCCACTCTAATTGCCATTTCTTCTCCATATCAGGTGTACTATATGTTTCTTGTAAATATACTATATCTGTAGATTTTGTCCTAAACCAATTAAACATTTTGTCTCGTTTACTTCTATCTCTTATTCCCCTCACATTCAGTGTGAGAAAATTACATGAAAAACAGTTTCTAATATTATCCATTGGATCCCTTTAGGATTAAACACTTATCTATATATAAGAAGGGACACCCAAAGTATCCCAATAGTGTCTGACCCCCTGATATGGGGAGCAAATTAAAACACTTCAATAATCTCTTTTCGCAAATAAATCTTTTCGAAGAAATAACTTCACGGCCCTCTACCCTAAAAGAAGAAGAGCTAAAAAAGAAAAAAGACAAAATGTGCATACTGCAAATAGTCAAGAACTTACAAATGAGGAACCAAGAACGAAGAAATAAGAGAAAACAGAGAAAACAAAGAAAACAAAGGAACATGGAAAGACAACATGAAACGGACAAACAACGGAGTTCGCGTAGCGAACTATGCATGATGACTAATCAAACTGTCTTAGCAAACGTTGCATGACAGTCCCCTCCCATTCCCCCTATAAAGACATGATAATGATCAACCACTTTCAATTTTCTATAATATCATGTAACCTCCGTATACCACATTTAGTACCTGTCGTGAAATATTGAACTCAGTACTTCAACTTGGAAACTAAAGTATATATTGTGTAGCTGAACAGTGACAGGGCAAGTTAGAAGTGAAACTACCTGCCTTAGTTTAATTTACTATATCAACCCCCCCCCCCCAAAAAAAAAAGGACCAATAGAATCCTTGAAAACCAGAGTTATCAATACATTAATGGACAGGATTGAAATTATAACTGTACTTGTACAAGTTACTCCTCATATACCATAAGATATGTACCGTAATCTATTTTTTTTCTTCCAACATTAAAACATAATAACGAAGAAATATAAAATTCAACTTCAAACCTTCCTTATCTGATCATATAGGGGAACAAAACAACTCCTCTCATATATGTATACCATAAATCCCTATAATCCACAAGGGGGACAAAAGCAACTCGAAGCAATACTGACCACACAATCATGACAATGTAATTTCTTTTCATTCTTTTCTGCTGACTTTCAAGCAAGGGGGGAGATATCTTTTCAATATAGATGCCCCATCATAAAAAAAAAAAAAAAAAAAAAAAAAATCCTTCCATTTTTCTCCTTCTTCTACATACCTTTACAAGCTTCACTTTCAAATGCCCATGCATGTACATTATTTTAAGTGTGGCCTGACCTTATTCCATCTCTCCCTCTCCCTCCCTACCCTCAGCCAACGACAAAACTTCCACAACTCCTGCGGCGATTTACATGTACAAAATGCCACTTCCGAACTTGTCAATACTTTCCATTCTAAGCTGCAACAAAAGAGCAGGTGCAGATTATACTTCACATTACCACACTGCAATGAGTTGGTTGAGTTTGCTATTTTCACCAAAAAAAAAAAAAAAAAAAAAAAAAAAAAAAAAAAAAAAAAAAATCAGATTGAAAGAGAGAGAGAGAGAGAGAGACACGACAATAGAATCTACCTTATGTACAAGATATAGATTCCAAATTTTAACCATAAACATCTTGTATACCTGAATCAGTAAGAATTAGTATAGAATTGTGACACTCTTCTGTCCAGGCAAAAATTAAAAATTCATTCTAAGACATCCTTAATTTCCTAAGGATGCCCAACAAATTCTTTAACTGGCCCACTTGATCTTATTAGAACTATTAATTCACAATTTCAAAATATGTGAAGAACTTTTTTTTTTCCTTTCCAACGTCAAGCAGTTTGCTTCGTATAAAATCAACCTTTCATTATTAATTTTTTCTTATGATTAAAAAGGGAAAAAATAAAATCAAACTATATTTGAGACATATTTCTAACTTTATAATAGTAGTAGTGATCAAGGTCTTTTTATCGTCCTTTTTTTTTTTTATTGTTCTTTTCCAGATTATGAATTGTCAAAATTGATTATATCTATTAACTCTGCCTTTGTGATTTCTTTTGCTTTTTCCTTTCCTCTTCTCTTTTGTCTTTTTTTTTTTCCTTTTCAAACAGTCCAGTAAACCCAAGTGCTGCCAACCACAAACAATGCTTCATTGACATAAAGCTTTGCCTTAAGACAATTAATCCCTGAAATAGTGACAATATTATATTTCTAATTTAACATTATCCGATGCAAAATACATGTATATCTATATATATATATACATGTATGATTATGAGCCATGTAATTCATCCTTCTGACATGATGGATCTTATTGATATGTATTTTGTGCAGCAGCTATATATATACAAAAAAAAAAACAACAACAGAAAACATCTGTTCCACGGCCATCACTTACTGTGGGTTCAACAAGTCAAATTCTATCAGAGAAATTCTATTAAATAGGGTTGCATTAATATACATGTACTCTATTACACAATTCAAAGCAACTCGAAGCAATACTGACACCATGACAGTGCAATTTCTTTTCCTTCTTTTCTGCTGACTTTTATGCAAGCAAGGGGGAATATATCTTCTCAATATAGATGCCCCCCCCAAAAAAACCTTAAAGAAAGAAAGAAGAAGAAAAGAAAGAAAAAAAAACTTTCTATTTTCCCCCTTCCTTTATATACCTTTAAAAGCGAAGCTTTTACGGCCTGACCTCATTCCCTCTCTCTCCCCCTCTCCCTCTCACTCCCTACCCTCAGCCAACGACAAACCTCCCACAACTCTTTGCAATGTACAAATACCACTTCCGAACTTGTCAATACTTTCCATTCTTAAGCTACAACAAAAGAGCAAGTGCAGATCATACTTCACTTTACCACACTGCAATGAGTTGGCTGAGTTTGCAATTTTTCAAAAATAATCAGATTGAGAGAGAGAGAGAGAGAACTTATGTTCAAGATATAGATTTCACAATTTATCCATAAACATCTCGTATACCTGAATCAAGACGAATTTGTATAGAAATGTGACACTACAATATCCAGGCAAAAGTTGAGAATTCATTCTAAGTCATTCGTAATTATAAGGACAGATTATATGAGTTGTCAAAATTGACTATTTCTATTAACCCTGCCTTTGTGCTTTCTTTTCACCTTTCCTCCTCTCTTCTTTTTTCTCTTTTCCCTTCTTTCCCCCCCCCCCCTTTCAAACAGTCTAGTAAAACCAAGTGCTGCCAACCACAAACAATACTTCATTGACATAAGGCTTTGCCTTAAGACAATTAATCCCTGAAATATTTACAGTATTATATTTCTAATTTAACATCATCCGATGCAAAATACATATACATATATGATTATGAGCCATGTTATTCATCCTTCTGACCCGATGGATCTTATTGATTTGTATTTTGTGTAGCATCACCAACAGTGGATCTATCAAATCAAATTCTATCAGAGTAATACTCATTAAATGGAGTTGCATTAATATACATGTACTCTATAACACAATTTATATTGATTCCAACTGCAAGCCACATGAATGAGATCTAAAATTCTTAAAAAGCATCGCTCCTTTCAGCCTTCATTCTTTTGTGTCGGAGTTATGAAGTAACATGTCACGAAAAGTAGAAATAAAAATACAACACAACAGATTGTCCATCTTATTCAGCTTTCTATTTTGTCGGTATCTTGTTTCCTTGATTTTCCTTTTTCTCTTCCTCTTTCTCCTTAAATCTTATCTATTCAAATCATTCTTATTCTGGATATGATCAAAATGAAGTTCATAGACTGTATTCTGACATTACCAATTTCTGCTACCACTGATGACGATGAAAAATACCCTTACAACATGGTTGTTGCACTCAGCAGCTTCTGCGTTGGTTGTTGCTCCTTCCTTTTCTCAAATCACGCTCTACATACAGTTTTCTTGAATCGCTTGATGCATCCATATTTCATAAATAAGAATGGTTTGTTTCATAAGAAATGGGCTAGCTTTCCAGCTCTCCTGACCACTTTTTCAGAGCTTAACTATGCGTTTCATGTCGCTTGTGAGCTCGTAGTGCTTGATAATCCTCTGTTGTACCTACGCGTATAATTCGCACATTCCGAAGGATACTTTCTTTGTATTTATATCATACCACACGTGCCTAAAAGGGGCGTGTCTTTGATTAGCAGACGACTATATGGACACGCTATTATTAAACAATATTTTTAGATTGCCAATTTCTACTTCCAAATGATATTTCACTGCTCCATAGATGAAACTCTTACAACCTGGGTGCTAGACTCAGCCCTAGCAGCTTCTGCGCGGGCTGTTGCTCCTTCCTCGAGGCTCTGTACAAAATTCGCTTGATTAGCTTGAGGCATCCATACTCTGTCGATATATAACTTAGATGGTTCACTCCGTGAAAAATATGCTAGCTTTCCAGCTCTCCTGGCGGCTTTCAGGGCGGGCATTTGTGCTTCCCGTTGCTTGCGAATTCGTAGTGGATAATCCTCCGTTACGTACATTCGCGTACTCTTCAGATTCCGCGCATTCCGAATGATCCTCTCTTTGTCTTGATATCGCACCAGGCGTGCCTTAATGGGGCGTGGCTTAGACTTAGCAGGAACTCTATGAACACGCTGATATTCGATATGACTAGCTTCATCCGGTGACAATTTCATGCTATTGATGTAAAATTCAAGAAGCACTTCTCTCACGTCTTCTTCTTCTCCTTTCTCTGGAATACCGAAAAACACGATGTTTTCACGGGCCACATACACTGCAAGTCTGTCTATTTCTTTCTGAAGCTCAATTTCTTTTTCCATGATGTTCCTTTCCAAAAGTGTTACCTTCATTTTTACTTCTTCAGTTTCTTTTCCTTGGAATGATAGCGCTTCCTTGATGTCGCTAAATGTGGCCTCAAATTGACTAATCTGTTCTTTCATGTTCACTTCAAAACTAGAGAATCTCTCACTTATTTTTTCCAGTTGCATATCCATCATACTTCTAATAGCTGGTATCAGATCAAGTTCTGGGCTAGTTGGTGTACTCGGCCGCTGTCTCTTAGCTTGCTGACTATTTTTCTTTCCACCGAGCCACTCGTAGATTTTGCGGTGTTATACATTTTGATTAATTGCTGCTGGGCGCGGCCCGGGCGCGGCCGAGTTACAATACCGCTATAGGGGGAAGAGAGAGAGAGCCACCGATGCACGTGTTCACCTCGCAAACTCCATTCGAAAAAATTTTTGTTCCGTCTATTGTCGATCTGTTGTCGGTCTAGTTGGTGTGACTGGGTATTAGCGTTCAACTGAACCTGACCACCCATGACTGGAATTCCAGTTACCTGTGATCATATTAAAAATACTACCACGTTCACATAATCAAATACTGTGATGATATCTTAAAATAAGAACTAATTTGTACACTTTGGTCGATTAAAACAAGTACTGTATAAAATAAAACTAGGCTATTCCCAACGGTAAACATACTCTCGATGGGCGTGTAGTGCAACACTAGCACGGGTAGAAGACATGCAAATCACTGATGAGTTGTGCAAGGCGACAGGAGACTGAGATATTAACGCAAAAGAAATGAATAATGTATACGAGATAATACGACTACTCTGACTTCCATGTAATTATCTGACAGATTGGCTGCGATTTGACTGAATTATTAAAATTCAATCTATTAACTCCCATGGCGATTTCATGATTTTCCAATATAGAAGAGTGCGCAAAGTGCTATCCGTGTTATTACTGAGGAGTTACGTACCTGAGCTATTTAGGGAAAACCCTCGGGCTTGCAAATCTTTATACGGGGAGTCGGAGACATTATGGAAATAGTGTGAAATGGGTCCAAGTTAAAATAGGGCCGACCCCCTCTCCTAGCCAAACACGCGCACACACACACACCCACACACACACCCACATACATGTGCACGCATACTAACCGATGACATTTTTTACAACCTAGAATTTTACCGCATAACCGATGACCTGTGTGTATAGAATTTTACCGCATAACCGATGACCCGTCTGAAATTTTGCTATACAACCGAGGACTTGTTATAGTAACACTAACTGATGACCTACCCCTATATGCAAGGAGAATGTCAGTGGGCAAGGAGAATGTCAGTGGGCAAGGAGAATGTCAGTGGGTCTCGAAAGCGTTATGCTTGCGACATTGAGAATGATACCATACAATCAAAGGGATGAAAACAGTCACCAAAAGACACAAAAGAAGAGGGTAATAGTTATTGGGGGCCTACGTATTATTATGCTTAATCAGCATAAGACAGGGCCACTACATCCCATCCCCTCCCCCTATAAAAATAGAGGCTGTAACACTTTATTTTTGATTAAGTAGCAGTGAGTCTTTATAATATGAAAAAAAGGGAATTAACAGCTGGACAACTGTTATTCAAAATTTCCTGGGGCTCACATGCTCACATGCCAGTTACGTCGAATAAGTTCTCTCTCATCCCCCCATACAACTATAATTTTCCGTGATTTAAACTATCCATTTCACTGTCCATAATTATACAGTATCTCAACTTGATAAGAAAACGTAATTGCTCCCAGATTTCCTGGAAATGTCATCTCATATTTCAGTCTAACATGCGTCGAAGTGGTCGTAACACAGTGTCTGTAATGTAAGACTGCCATAGGCCTTGTTCTGTAGCTGTTGGCACGACCAGTAGGTAGCTAGTATAGTTTGCAGACACAAACCCTAGTCAGTCGTAAAAGAGTGTCTGCACTATAAGACTACCATAGGCCATGTACTATAGCTGCTCCCAAGACAAAAATGATTTTCTGATAAAGTGTCAAATTAGGGTTTGTGCTTGCAGACTAGGTAGTTAGATTACGATTCGATCAAGACACAATGCTTTTCTAAAAAAGTGTCAAACTAGGGCGTGTGCTTGCAGACTATAGCAGGAAAAACTGACGCAGCCGGAGTTTTTCTCGATTTTACCGACATCTTCAAGAAATATCGATTACTACCCGCCGGTAGAGTCACGGCAGGCCGGTGAAATCTGTGAGAGAAATGAGAATTTTTTGTTAATTTTCGTTTTTGTGTTTGCATTAAAAAAAACCAAACCCAACATGTAAACGGTAGAAATGAAAATTTAGTCAGAAATGTATGGCTGTTTTATTTTAAGAAGTGGAAATGCAAAACTTGTTCTGTTCTGTTCCGAATAATCGTATTTCATCATTTCTGCTCACCATTTTGATCAGCATACTATCATAATCAAATTGTTATGATTAGAAAATACAGTTTTGTTAAAGTTTGAACCAAATCGGATAATCAATAAAAAATTAAAATTAAAATGAAAAAAGCAGTGAATATTGAATAGTTAGAATTTCAAGTATACAAATCGGTAATGTTACAATGACATGTGTAAAACAACTCTCCCATGTGTTCCTGCACACACAATAATATTTTTTATTTAAAATATAAAACTGAGGAGGATATTCCTTAAAAAACCCCTCTGTAATAACCTGCTATTATTATTCATAAAACCAAGGAGAGTTTAGCACGGGGCTCATATATTTTTTGTTCTATATTATCATCACGATGGTCATTTATATTCAATTTGTCATTTTGTTTTGGCCGTGCATTTTGTACATATTTCTGATAGCACAGTAGGGCACCTCTTTAAAAGCCGGATGAGATGCTTGAAAAATCATCACCATTGGGCTTTATTTATTTTTTCTTTAACGGTTACCGTCTTAAAGTAATCATTTAACATGGTTATCATTATCATAATCGTCATAGTCATCATCATCATCATCATCATCATCATCATCATCATCAAGATCATTATCGCCATCGTCAATATCATTATATCATCATCTTCATTATCATCATCAACATCATTATCATTATCATCATCATCATCATTATCTTCATCATCATCATCATCATCGCCATTATCATTATCATCATCATCATCATCATCATCGTCATCATCATCATCATAATTATCGTCATCATCATCATTATTATCGTCATCATCATTATTATCATCATCATCATTATCATCATCATCACCACCACCGCCACCATCACCATAATCAATTTACTGCTTTGATGACAAAATCTGAGACATTTTCTGACAGCTAATTGTGTAGTTTTGCAAATTAAACACTGGAAAAAAAAAAAATGGCCATTACTCGCGAGCGAGCTTTTACGACGGATCATCTTTAAATTCCAACACGAAAATTATTCAAGCACTTTCTTGGTTCAAAACAAATGAAAAAGTAGGAACGCTTCGAAATATCGTGCTTAATATATGATATTCTTAAATACTTAATTAGCATGTTAAGAGCTTATTACTAAGAAAATCTATAGTTATCGTGATGTAAACATCATTTATAGGCAAAATGAGAAAATATATAATCAAAATAAGTGATAAGTGAAAGCTGATTATTCCCATCAAAATGTTATATCGTCTGAAGACTTTGGATCATTTAACTATATATAGGTTTTCCCGTACATTTTAACACTTTTTCATTAAAATGATTTAGACCCGGCACTCAAGAGGGCGCTGTTGGATGGTTCAGTACAGTGCCATCCATACATAGAGTTTGGCCAACTCTGCTCCAGTGGGTTACAATATGGCGGCCTGTTGCTTTGTTAGGCAAGCATGTAACAAAGGAATATACGCCCTGTTGTGCTCAATTGAAACCGAGTTGGCCAAACTCTGTGTATGGATGGCTCTGGTTCGATAAAGAGTACCTTTATATCAGTGCCGTCACCAGCTTTTTTCAAGGGGGGGGGGTGCCTTTTGGAAAAAAAAAGACAAAAATTACCAACTCCAATGTCAGGCAGTGGTGCTGGTGGCGCAGATATGAGCTGTTCGACACTACACAATAAGAACATGTCGCCCTTTTCAAAAGACACCCCCCACCCGGCGACGCCCCCCCCCCAAAAAGTCCTTTTTTCTTTTTTTTTTTTTTTTTTGGTCTGGAGGGGGGTGCGTTCGCACCCTCCGCACCCCCCCTGTCAACGCCCATGATTATATAGAGAGTAGCGACATGGACGTCTGACTTTTCTGGACCCAAAATGGCGTTCAAATTCTTTCTATTTAGAACACCCAGGTGCTCATCGGAATTGAATAGAAATGTTACGTAATAGTCACAGGTTGTCGTTACTCTTTCTATAAAGGTACTTTATTTTTTATTTTTTGTTTTTTTTGCTTGTCAGACAATTCTGGACCCCATAAAATGTGACACCCCCTCCCCACGGATCGACTTTTTAAGCGCTGGGGGATTTTTTATTTGGCCCCTCCCCCCCCCCCCCCCCCCCCCCCCCCTCTCCCCAACTGAGCGACATTTGGAGGACTGGCGAGACAAAAAAAAAAAAAAAAGGAATGGACCTACCTTTTGGAACTTAAACCTTTTGTTTTTTGTGTTGTGTTTTTTTTTTTGCTTGTCAGAGAATCATAGAGCAAAATGTCTGATAACCCCCCCCCCACTGAGCGACTTTGTGAGGGCTGGAGAAAATAAAAATTGTCGGAATTGAATAGAAATGTTACGTAATAGTGGCCCAAAAATGGCGTTCAAATCACAGGTTGTCGTTACTCTTTCTATAAAGGTACTCTAGTGTTTTTTTTTGGTTTTTTTTTGTTGCTTGTCAGACAATTCTGGACCCCATAAAATGTGACACCCCCTCCCCACGGATCGACTTTTGAAGCGCTGGGGGATTTTTTTTTTGCCCCCTCCCCCCCCCCCCCCCCCCCCAACTGAGCGACATTTGGAGGACTGGGCGAGACCCCCCCCCCCCCAAAAAAAAAAAATATAGACCTACCTTTTGGAACTTAAACCTTTTGTTGTTTTTTGTTGGGTTTTTTTTTGCTTGTCAGAGAATCATAGAGCAAAATGTCTGATAACCCCCCCCCTCCCACTGAGCGACTTTGTGAGGGATGGAGAAAATAAAAATTGTCTTCACATCCCCCCCCCCCCAAAGCATTGAGGCTCATTTATAAAAAGCAGGTTAATGGAATAGCTCGTCACTAGGTGCTTAGAGAAGTGTGCATAAATTTGTATACATTACAGAACCGGTCTATTGGGCAACTTGCAATGTCCGCCAGCGCATGCATTTTGAAAGCGCCCTCTTGAATGCCAGGTCTAAATACCTTTAAATTTCATCACTTCAGTTCCGTCCTGAGATTCCTGGAATACGGAAATGTCAAAGTTAATTTCGTCATTTTTTATTCAAGGTGGTCAATGGGCAACCAATTTCAACATTTGTCCATTCATTAGCGTCAGATCAGATTTCATTCGAATTAAAACCTAACGATCCGCTGCAGAATATAATGATCGAATTTGCAATCAGTTTCGAAAATGAATGACCAAAGACAAAATTGACCATGAGATGTGCAGGATCACGAAGTTTGGGGACGAAATTGAATGGAAAAAGTGTTAAAATGCACTGGAAATCCTATATTATTCGTAATATACATACATACATATTATGTACAAGGAAAGTGAGAGAATAAGTGTGCATAATCTAAATCAAGGCTCATCCATACTATCGCCCTATGGGGGCGGGGAGAGTTTGATGGAAATCCAACCCAGATCTCTAGCTTAGAATGACAATGATGTACCCAAAACCAGTCGTGGTTTTGAATAAACATTGCTTTTTGGAGGATAATCCAGAACATTGAGTTGGTGAGAGTAAGTAGGAAACCATGAATACGCAATAGAGAGCTAAGAATGAAAGACAATAAAGAGAATCGTCACAATCACGATGCAGGTTTTTTTTTTTTTTGGGGGGGGGGAATTATGGAGAGGGCAAAAAAAAAAAAAAAAAGATTTCAATTTAGTTTGCAGGTTTGACGCAGATGAATTCCAATTTCAACCCGTCGCAAGCCCAATTACGCCATCCACGAGGCACTGGTAATTCGTCATTCCCTCCATTGACGAAGGAGCAAGTTCCATCTTTTTCGTTAGAGAGGTAGCCTGATGTAACCCAGTTTTCATAGTCAAGTGGGGTACTATCGGACCACGCCCAAACCCCATCATCGGACCTAATGTTCACTGCGTACTGCAGCATTAATTCTATAATAAATTTAACGATAATTGGAGTGATCGAAGCTAGTGAACTAACGCCTCTTGTGAACCGTGCTCCCCTTTCTTGATTATCATTCTGCACTCTCTATTGTCAGTGATTGTGTATTCATGGTTTCCTACTAAAGCCTGGCTCACACGATGCCTCATTTCGATTACGTCATTACCTGTGCTAATCGAGCCTATGAAAGCGATTAACACATGCGCCGGTTATGAAAAGTATTGTTTGCGCAGTTCATTTTGCAATCGATTTTTTGAATGATATCACTCTTTCATGGCGATGGCGCGCAAATTACCGCACAATTCCTGACGTGGTCCTAAAGTCTGCAAATGACGCCTCGTATTCTCATTCTTTTTTTGTGTAGCTCTGTGTGTGTGTGTGTGTGTGTGTGTGTGTGTGTGTGTTGGTTGGGCATAATGCCCGTTGTACATAATAATGGCATATAGGCATTCACAGGATTGATTAGCGCAGGTAATAACGCAATCGAAAAGACCCCTTGTGTGCAAAGGGCTCAAGTAGTCGGTTCCATCGACGGTCCTTGTGGCGTAGCCGGGGGAGGGGGGGGGGGGGTGGGGGGGGGGGGCAAGGGGAAGTGTATAAATGTATGGTATTCCTGTGAAATGTTCAGCACATTTGATTTGACAGTCCCCTTCCCAAGGAAAAGATGACTCCGCTAATTATTACACCAAGGATAGCATAAAAAATGTGAAGATTGACATCGTATGAGTGAAAGCATATATGGGATGTGTGTGGTACTCAAAGGTTACATAATGTAACTTGTGGTAACCTACCTTGCATCAGGGTCATGAATTGACTTGAACATCACGAACATGTTCTTCCTGAGCACTCTGATTGAGTAGAGCCAAAGAATGAGGGCGAACTCCCTCAAGCAGTACATTCCAACTAGGGAGTGCTCAAGGAGAGGTCTTAAGCGCACTGTTTTCCATTAAAATAAACGGGAAATTAACTGCAAATATCAATATCATAGTCTTGTCATCATTAAGTGTATAATAATATTACACCACCTTCAGACACAAAATCTGCTTTAAATCCAAAGAATACCCTGAAGACCAGGTGAAGGCATGTCTAGACAACATCCTCAAGGAGATTCAGCCATTGAAGACCAGATATTGCCCCGATATCCCAGTACAGACCTCCAAAAGCCTTGTGACAGTATACATAAGTGTTATTATCTTCAGTCTCAAAGGATTGGATTCATATTGATCGACAAAGTCAATGAATAAATTAGGTTATGAATAATTTTGAATCACAAAATTTGGATAACTCACTTTTTCAATTGTTAGGCTATGCTAATGAGGCAAGACCAGACACAACATTCATTTACAGATGATAACTATATATGCATATAGTTATCATATGAAATATGATGAATATGAAAATGGTATACACACGTACACCCATCCCTACACACGCACACACGCACATACACTATGTTGCTGTATTATGGATTGACTGCACGTTTTCCATAAATATATCTCTTTTTTGATCATTTACATATCGTGCTGTTAATTTCTAGCAAGAATTCTCTTTTAAGAAATCTTTCCTATCATAGAACCCCATTCATTAATTAAGAAACCTGTCTTGATGCCAACTGCCTATTTTGACAATAATGATGATGATGATGATGATAACAATAATAATAACTAGAGTTGAACAAGTACAACTATACAGGTGGGCTGTGGAAGAGTTGAAATGTGATAGAGTAATAATATTGAAGTATGAAGTAGGCATGTTCCTACATAAATGCTTTGACGCGTGCACAGTACAGTGTACAGGGGCGGATCTAGCTTTTTATAAAGGGGGGGGGGGGAGGGTGTGGGAGGGGGGTGTCCCCCCTCCCACAGTAGGGAGAATTTTTGAAAATCTGTGTGTGAAAATGGCGTTTTCTTGCATCTAAAACACCACTATTTTTGGTATAGAGGTCATTGCCAAATTAACCCCCCCATGAAAATTTGTAAAATTTAGTTGCATTTTCCTGCAATGTAAGGCCAGTTGACAACACAGATACAAAGAATTGGGGACCTTGGAATAAGCACTGTCAGCCTAATACTTTTATTATGAACAGCTTGTCACTGATACTCACTGGCAAATCTCAGTCGAATATGATGGACTGGCAGAAGAGACGTCGTGGATGTTTCTGCACAAATCGCTGAACTACTTTGTTGGAACTTAGCTGCAGGGTTGCCTGGTAGTGGATAGCCATGAGGGTGAGTCCAGCAAGCCTCTCTTCCCCCATAGTAGATCGAAGATATGTCTTTACTCTTCTGAGTGCCGAAAAAGAACGTTCAGCCTCGCAGCTGGTGACTGGAGACGTGCAGCCCAGAATGATCAGCATCCTGATGTTAGGAAAAAAGTCCTCATCGGCATGTCTCAGGCAGTCAACCAAGTTCTCAGGAAGCTGAGCTTTGTCCATGTTTTGAAAAAATCTTGTCCAGCTCCCGATCTCTGCCTGAAACATAAATAGAATAAAATAAAATTACAAGTTTAAAAAAAAAGATAAGATAAAAAAAAAAATGGTCCCCGGATTTTTTTTTTCGGGGGGGTTGCAACCCCCCCAACCCCCCCTCTAGATCCACTTCTGGTGTATTAAAATGTCAAAATGATGCGCAATCAACGTTAGAATCAATTATACTTATAGACCAATAAAAGCATTTCTACATGTTTGCGCGCATTTCATTTAATTGTTCAATTAATTTCATTTTTAATTAACTTGCATCATGCCAAATATTGCTATGTTATGACTTTGTATTGCAGAGATTATAGCATATGTCAGAATTTTACAAAATGACGCCTAGATGACGTCACGATGCATTGACTATGTTGATAAAATTTCTGTCCTGAGACAATAACCATATATACCATCGTACCAAATTTGAATACATTTTAATAAGCCGTTTTGGAGATATAGCGGACACAAAAAAGTGGGTAGAAATAAACATAAATAATAATAATAAATAATAAAGAAAGAAAATTTCGTACAAAAACATAAGGTGATCTGTACTTGAAGTACAGCCCACCTAATAATGTTAATGATGACAGTAAGAGAGGGATACTTTAAGACCGGGATAGCGGATGAGGAAAAGAAAGATAGCGAGGAAGAAGAGGAAGAAGAAGAAGAAGAGGAAGAAGAAGAAGAAAAAGAAGAAGAAGAAGAAGAAGAAGAAGAAAAAAAAGAAGAAGAAGAAGAAGAAGAAGAAGAAGAAGAAGAAGAAGAAGAAGAAAAAGAAGAAGAAGAAAAAGAAGAAGAAGAAGAAGAAGAAGAAAAAGAAGAAGAAGAAGAAGAAGAAGATCCATCCGAGAGGTCCATCCTTCTCAGGGGCCCCACTCACAAGCATAGCTTTTGGGGATCCCAATTTGCATCATGTTTGTCGTCATGATTGCTGTGTTTATGTCTGTTTAAAGAAAAATAAATTGAATTGAATTGAAGAAGAAGAAGAAAAAGAAGAGTGAGAGAGAGAGAGAGAGAGAGAGAGAGAGAAAGAAAGAGAGAGAGAGAGAGAGGGGGGGGGGGGGGATAGACAAAATGAATATGCAGAAGTTATAAGAACGATTTAACAAACTGTTGATAAATCATTAGAAAAATTATGAACAAAAACGCAGCTTGAATTACAGCAGTCAAACTCGCATACACTTACTATATGATATCCAAAGCACTTTTCATTTCAAATGCATTCTGTCTCATATTTCCTCCAAAGTGTAGTATTCGACTGCTTCAACCTTCACTTCAGTAAACTGCTTGAAACTTGAAAGTAGCTTGCGCGATAATAATCCGAGAAATCAAATGACGCCCCCCTCTTACACGGTGCGAAATTGCTTGTTAACATTTTTAAGAAAGCTTGCGGCATAAATTTTCCCCAAAGTTTCTGGGACACTCACATTACCCTCATGCTGACCGATATTTCTCAAAACTACATGTACTACGCTAACGATATTATTTTCGTATAAAAATCTTGTCAGGAGTTAGGACGTTATGCGTTAGGAAACTCCAACCTACACTTCACCCTTACCTTAAACCTAACCCTAAACCTAAGCCTATAACCCGAACCTTAAACCTAACCCCAACAATGTATGTCAGCCCATTATCATTGACATTATCAGTGATAAATAGTTTCAGTTTTTCTGCTGTCTCAGTGCCCACGACGTAAATGTTTTGGCTGCAAAATCGTTGAAAATTCTGTGAAATGATATGACACTAATTTGCAAAATCCTATAAAATCTTGCGAAGTCCTTCGAAATCTTGTGAAGTCCTACGAAATCTTGCGATATCCTGCTTTCGAAATGCTGTAAAATACTGTGACACTCTGCGTTTTATTTCATTTTATTTCATTCCTCTAGAGTAATATACATGCCAAATATATACAAAGAAGAAAAAATGAAAACAAAAAAAAGAAGGGGGGGGGGGGGTCCCGCACTAAGTGTCATAAAACCAATGAATTAATATAGATTTCGATACATTCATCTTTCGAGGAAACTGAGGATAACTTGGGGTCCCAAAAGCTGACGTGATGCTTCTCCGACATAGTAATGAATATGATAATATTGGCAAACGTTTCCAATATCAGAAGAGAGAGAGAGAGAGAGAGAGAGAGAGAGAGAGAGAGAGAGAGAGGGAGAGACGCTTTATGTTCCGAATATTTTTTCCGAATATTTAGATATGTTACGAAAGGACTTTTATTGTGCATGGCCAACGGGTATTTGCTAGTCTTAATCGGATTTACTCATAACACTTCTCGAAATTTTGCTCTTTACAAAGACATGTGCTATTTTACGCTGGAAGGCACGGCTAGTATTCTGTATAGTGCATTATTTTCTGATATCAAACTCAGACCAGTGAGTGTAGCAATGACAGCAAAGTATTATGATTCCAAAGCTATGACACCAATGTCGATATGAATTTTTATGATTCATAAGAGCATGTCTTTCCTTCCTTCAGGTAGTGAAGAACTAGAGCATAGTTACCATGGTTACTGCTCGCGAATTCCAGCTTAGTAGTAGTTACCAATCGACCTAAGGTCGTGCCCGGGAGATTTTTTAACCCCCTCCCTCCGTATATATATATATATATATATATATATATATATATATATATGTATAGTGTGTGTGTGTGTGTGTGTGTGTGTGTGTGTGTGGGTGTGTGTGTGTGTGTATGTGTGTGTGAGAGGGCTTACCAGAACTGCACATTATACCTTTAAGGCAAATTCTTGAATAATCGTATTGCACATTTCTTTCATGTGGAGGCAAACCGTGTTTGCATGTTTGTAATTGTTCTCACGTGTGCTAGTCGAAAGTATCCTACACAACTGGGAGGGGAAGAAAGTACAAAGAAACAAAGAGTGAATTATGAGGGAGAGACTGAGGGAGAGAGAGAGTGTGTGTGATAGAGAAGAGATACAGGGAGGGAGTGGAGGAGATGGGGAGAGAAGAGAGGTGGTAGAAAGAGAGCATAAAAAAAGAGGTAGGTCGGTAGATAGAGAGAGATAGATAGATAGAGAAATAGATAGATAGATAGAGAGAGAGAGAGAGAGAGAGAGAGAAAGAGAGAACCAGGGGACGTTTTCATTTTGCACATTATCCGTAAGAAGAAGAATTGACTCCATCCACACGGCAATGCGGCACATTGAAGACACGATGCAATCCATCGGGAGATTATTATCAACATTAGGTGACATCATTATACATGGAGACATACCATTATGTATGATCAAGGAGTTATCACAGTTCTGTGATAACTCCTTGGTATGATGCACATCAAAGTAAGGCCCGTATTCTCGAAACGCGCCTAATTTAAGCCCCTGCCGAAGTGTGAAGATTTAGGCCACTAATTATGGAGAGCCAAATGTTACCCTCTTTCAATCTTACAAAATCACAATAGTTCTGGGACTAAATGCAAATACAAAATCCAACAGGATAACAGCATAAGTTTTTAATTCAAGTAAAATATCAGCTACATGTGTGACTCATTAATTTAGGCTACTGATGTGTGAAGAACACTGCAGGATAAATCTAACATGAGAGGGGTTTCCCTTTCCACCATTATTTTACACACATACTCTTGTAGACTACAGCGGTTTCCAACACAATTTTGCTGTTCATGGGTTGACCGTTGACCTGTCGTTGTCCCAGCCCGACGGCCTTTTCAGTGACCCCGCAGCTAAAAAGAAAACACGACACACAAAAAAGACCCCCCCCCCCAAAAAAAAAAAAAAAAAAAAAATGGAAAAAAGAAGAAGAAGAGGAAGAAGAAGAAGAAGAAAAAGAAGAAGAAGAAGAAGAAGAAGAAGAAGAAGAAGAAGAAGAAGAAGAAGAAGAAGAAGAAGAAGAAGAAGAAGAAGAAGAAGAAGAAGAAGAAGAAGAAGAAGAAGAAGAAGAAAAAGAAGAAGAAGAAGAAGAAGAAGAAGAAGAAGAAGAGGAAGAGGAAGAAGAAGAAGGGAGAAAGGTTTGGTACGAAATAAAACAAAAATTGATGACTGGAGAAAAACAGTAAAACGGAAATACAATGAAAAGAAAGAGAAAAATAATGATAAGAAAGACATAGTAGAGGAAGAACACTGATGAAAGAAATTACAAGGAGAAAGAGAAATGAAGATATAAAGGATTTATTTTCATTCAACAGTCTGCAGACACCGATATACGTAGAAACCATTCTTCGAAATATGGTAAAAATGTTCTTGGATTGAGCTCCACGAAGCATACCTTCTGCTCTTCTTCAACATCTTGCTTAGATATCCCATGACTATTACTCATAATTCATATCCAAAATGGCCTAGTATACGGTTGGCAATAAAAGTAAACATTTTGAACCTCCCTGTTGCGTGCTCAGTAGAAGATCCGCTTCACGAACTTGATGATCATACAACTATTTATTTGCTCACTCGGTAATTGCTCTTATTTACGTTGGATTTATAGGCCGGTGGATTTGTCCTACATAATTCATATCATAATTTTCCTCTAAATCATTCACTAGAAAAGTATAGGAGGGCAGTATGAGAGAGAAAGAGAGAGAGAAAGAGAGAGAGAGAGAGAGAGAGAGAGAGAGAGAGAGAGAGAGAGAAAGGGGTGGGGTGGGAGTGTAGATTGCTTTTAGCTTTCTTGCAGATTTTCTTAAAGTTTGGTTTAGCCTTTGCGTAGAGCATCAATTTTGAAATAACCCTGGTCATGGTTTTATCAATACAAAACAAAACAAAGCAAAGTAAAAAAAAAAAAAAAAAAAAAAAGTCTGCAGGTGACAGACATCGCAAGATTTTGATAGAAAAGTAAAAAAAAAAAATAACCCGCAAAGTGCTGCCTAGCAGACCCTACGATAAATCTTGCGCCCGTATCTTTTGACACCTAAATACAGTTGAAAGGTTAATTCTTTTTTATTTATCTTTGATTGTTATCTTTATCAAGTAGTATTATACAATTTTTCACAAAAGAATTTCAAAGGGTCTGAATACTCAAAACATCTTCAGATGTTTTAGAGAAACATGAGAGGTTTGTGGCATTTTAAATTCAAGCTATAAAATCATTAGGGATCTAGTATTTTGTGATGAGAATTTGAACATGCAGTATTGTGAGGACAACATGGACAAGGATCCCTCGAATGTGTTTTAATATGGCTAACACTACCTTTAATGACATATATTTGTCAGAGATTGCTGGAAAGGAAACGAGAAGACTTGCGCGGTGAATGTCTAAAAAGGGTTTCTTATACCTACGTAATCGGATTCGCCTAGAGACTTCTAGAACAATTTCCATCTCTCAAAGCCAGTGCGCCATTTCATTCCTTTTAAGCATTACTGATATCAAATTCAGGTAGGTGAGCACAGAATACGAGGCGACCTATGATCCCGTAGGCCATTACTGAATTCTGATGATAATTATATGTCATCTTATAACTACGGTTTTTACATGCAGAGAGTGCTGAACTAGAACATACGCTCGCAAATTCCAGTTCTGTAGTTGCCTGGCAACCAAAATTCTTTCTCCGGGATATTTTATAATGACCATCAACCCAGCAGTCTCTTTCCCGCATACTGCAAAGATAAACACTGAATGCAATGAGTCAATCACTAGTTGCATCATTTGTAAAATTGTAGATTTTCCGAGAACCTCTGAAAAAGAGGTTTGGGGTTCGAATCCCCAGGCTCTGAACTTTTGTTCTTTAATAAAACTTCATTCTACATTTGCCACTTTTGACCCAAGTGAGGTAAATGTGTACCTACCCAGTAGGAAACGGCTTCTTGCAAGCGTGAAAGCATATTGGGGGAAGCTCGGCAACTAGACCACGGAGACGGGCCAGTGATTTCGGCCACACCAGATTCAATTGACCGACAGATTGACAAATCTTCAACCTTATTAATTAATTCCTTGGATCCAGCTGAGGCATGCAGCTTGTCTTTGTTCAAAACTCACCTGCCCCCGACAAAGGAATTAATTAATAAGGTTGAAGATTTGTCAATCTGTCGGTCAATTGAATCTGGTGTCGCCGAAATCACTGGCCCGTCTCCGTGGTCTCGTGGTTAAGGCATTGGCGATCTAAGCCAACGACCCGGGTTCGATTCCCGGCGGAGACATTTTTTCAACCTTTGCAAAAATTCAAAAAAGGGAGGACAGCTCTGGGGAACTTTGATTTAAGCTACGCAACCATTATTCTCTCATTTTCATTTCTCACAATTATATATATATATATATATATATATAATTGTAAGGATTTGGCTAAAACACAACATGACGGGCCGTCTTGGTTGGATAAATTAAATAAATGAAATGAGCCAAGACTCAGGACGTAGCTGAATACCACGGATTTATTGATGTCGTCAAGCTTTCGGCATTATGCCTTCTTCAGGAGCTATACAACGAAAAGTAACGAAAAAGGAACAAAATGATACTACTCCTACATACTAATTGTATAGCTCATTACCCTTTCTTTTATGCATGTAGTAGTAGTATCATTTTGTTCCTTTTTCGTTACTTTTCGTTGTATAGCTCCTGAAGAAGGCATAATGCCGAAAGCTTGACGACATCAATAAATCCGTGGTATTCAGCTACGTCCTGAGTCTTGGCTCATTTCATTTATATATATATATATATATATATATATATATATATATATATATATATATATATATAAGTATATTTGTGTGTGTGTGTGTGTGTGTGTGGGTGGGTGTGTGTGTGTGTATACATAAATGAATAACGAGGTGGTAAAGCATTATTAGCCAATTGAAGTTTATTTTCCTTATTTTTGGAACGTGCGTTACCACCACGTTATTCATCTATTACTAAGCCAATAAGTGGACTTTACAACGTAATTTGTGTGTGTGTATATAATTATATACGTACAACAACGCAACAATGTAACTATAATGACAACATAGATAATAGTGGCAAAGTGTGTTCTCCATTATTCATAACGAATTATCGAGGTGGATGACAAGCTTAACGTCTGTTGCTGATAAATTGATGTGATGCATCCGTTTCTCCTCAATGGCTTCGCAGCTGTATGAAAAAATCTATTAGAAAATACAATTATGGTTAATTTCAAATGTACCTTTATGGACAGAAACACCCAAGTGTGTCGAAATGAAATCGTTTAAATTAATGACTTACTATTCATGACTCTCCGCTATATCTGTATTGCGTCCCGACCCATTCCCCCCCCCCCCCCGTTTAGTTTGATCAGTAATGCAAAATGCTATTATTCACCATCAGCAGGATCAGTTTTATATTTCCTTATTTTAAAATATGATTGTCGCGTTCAGTTTTCGAAAACGATTATACAGATAATCAACACACGGTAAATTGATTTTCATTTATAATAATCTGATAAACAGCCTTTCTCTCATCAATCAATCAATCAAATATACAGTGCGTCCCTGAAAAAAAGTCAACAGTTGGAAAAATTCTCCCTAAATAAATGTTTCAAAATATGTTTAGGAAATTTTCATACCTGTGGACAGGCTAGGGTCTTTTCTATCAAATGACACCAAAATATCCCACAATATTTTATGCCTGGGTGACCAAAAGCCAATTTGTGAAAGGGTGCAAAATCCAGTCTTGACAAGAATTGATATTTGCTCTGGCTGGTATCAGCCGAGCTGAGAGTCATGTAAAGGCTTAAAAATTTCCATATTCGGATCAATAAAAGACAATTTATGAAATAACAGGCTATGTTCTCTGTATATCCTGACACATCCCAATCAACATGTTATGCTTGAGTAAGCAATTTTACTACTTTGCTGAGTGTTTAAAAATGTTACTTTTGGTGAGTCTTTGAATTTCATCCGGCTTGCTCACTCAACCATAAATTTTTGATGGGATATTTCAGGAAATACATTGAACAAAGTCTAGAAGCTGTTCTTTCATAAATAGTCTTTCAGTTATCAAAATATGTATATATATATATATATATATATATATATATATATATGTGTGTGTGTGTGTACATACATATACATATATATACATATATATATATACAGTGCGTCCCCAAAAATGTTAAGTTGGAAAAAGCCTCCCCAAATAATGTCATACTAAAAATATTACTCTCCCCTCTGTTAAAAAATATTCCATATACTCATAATTTTAGTGGTGTATTAATGCTAATAAAAAAGAAGGAAAATAACTATATAGACGCACACAATGTGGCATTACATTGCATGCCCGAGGCATTACATCATCAGATGACATAATTATGTACATTGAACTGTAAAGTGTGCATTTTCCCTGATATTTTCCAGTATTGCATGAGGCTAGAGGGCTGATACGATTTTCTTTACGATGTTTGTTAACAAGGCTCTTTCTCTTTTTCTTTATAACTTCAGGCATATTTTGCAAAAGGCTTATGCGATTCAATTATCCGTCGCAGTCTGAGTGTTATGAATATTAATATTGTTTTTAAAGATAAGAAATGCAATACTAAATTAAATATCAGATAACTTAAATTTATTCATTTACACTTTGACTAGTATATCTCACTTGGAATACAATTGTTTCAAGAGTGAAATAATCATTGAAAAGGTGCTTAAATTTAGAATGGTTGATAAATATAGCATGATTTTGTTCATCGTTAGGAACATTTTTTTTTTCTTTAAAAAAGCCATTAACAAGGAAATATAGCATGATCTTGTTCATCGTTAGGAACATTTATTATTATTTTTTTCTTTAAAAAAGCCATTAACTTAGAATCCAGTGTGACATTAAAGAAAACAAAGGATAATTCGATCTCAGTCAGGGATCGACATACTGTTCATCTATTGATATTGAAATTCGCAGGAGCTTGGAATTATTTAGTTCGAAGTATATTGCTATTTATCAACTAAAATGGAAGAAATATGAAAAAAATATTTTTTGTTTGTTCGGTGTAGATGTGTATGTATGTTTTTTTATTTATCTAAAAACAAAATGATTATTATTTTATTCCATTTATTTATTTGTTTAATTATTTATTTATTTATTTATTTGTTTTATTGTTATTTTATTTATTTATTTATTTATTTTTAAATTTTATATATATATATATATATATATGTATATATATATATATATATGTATATATATATATATATATATATATATATATATATATATATATATATATTTTTTTTTTTTTTTTTTTTTTTTTGAGGGGGGGGGGGGACCAAAATTGATGGCCTGTTCGCCTTATTGGCCTATACAGTGCCCACAAACTAGGTATCATTCCTACACTTAATACTCGCTAATAACATAAAAATTTCTGTGGTATCCTTTGAACTCTAATCCATGGAAAAAAAGACACCACTCTCCTCTTTCTCAGAAAAACATTGGACTTGGTAGAAGAAGATTGGCATCGCCCTTTACTTCACTCGACAAATAAGCTGTCATGTGTGAATGATTTTCAGCTTCAGTGAAAGATGTCGATCGTTAAGAGGTGGGAATTTTGGCTCACCCGTAAAAGCATGCAGCGCACTCCAGGTTTATGATCGACCAATTTCTCCGTATAAGCGTCTTAAGGAAGAGGCCTTACAATCTACATATTAATGAGATAAGGAAGCCATATAAAGTTTATTCTAATGCCTAACCCATACGTTTCCACCAATTTTTAAAATAAATGTATTTAAAGCTTAAAGGTCATGTAAACTGATGGCAACCGTCATAAGGACTAGGAAATACCGTGTTCAACTTTTGGATAAAGACAACTCCAAATAAGCATTTACTATGAATATACCGAGTATATGAAATAATTTAAAAGCGTATAGATGAGGAGGGAGTGGGGGCAATGGGGACACTTTCTATAGCGTTGATCCAGAATGAATACAGAATAAAAATGGAATGAAGTTTTGTGTAGGTTTACAATACACACAACAAATTTTCCACCTCTGTAGTCTACAGAAATGAATTTTTATGGAGTTGTTTGTCCCCCATCCGCCAAGTTGGCTCTGGCTGTGCGAATACTTAAAGGTAAAGAAAAGCCATTACGTGGCTAAACAGGAAAAAAGATGATTGTCCACAGATGAATATAACAACCAAAGCAGTATCAATTCATCAGAATTATTCTATTACTTTTAACATTCTTCATATCAAACCATATACCCATTACTTTAAATTACAAAAGAAAAAAAAACTACAGTGTTATATTCAAGATCATTAAATGTCATGATATCTTTTTCAGAAATTTTAAGCACCGGTATAACAAAATGTTTTTTTGTTTTTTTTAAATTATATGTTTTATTGTT
Organism: Heliocidaris tuberculata; assembly: GCA_025618425.1. NCBI lineage: Eukaryota > Metazoa > Echinodermata > Echinoidea > Camarodonta > Echinometridae > Heliocidaris > Heliocidaris tuberculata. The sequence goes on along the minus strand of CM046832.1, from coordinate 60,377,910 downwards.
TCATAATCAAATAGAATCACAAAATTTACAAATAATTAGCAGTTATTGTAAAAAGGAAAGAAAAAAAAAGTGACAAGAACATTTCATAAAAAGACATTATAAAAGAGAGAACCACCATGATAAAGTTATGTCCAGGAAAGCACAGCTCCCTCGAAGACCCCCAACCCATAGCACATAATGAAGAGAGCCTCCCCCGTTCAAAGATCCCCAAGCCGGAACAGGCTCCATACCTAATTTCTCAACCACAAATTACACACTTTATTCCACACAATCAAAATTTACTCCTACTCATATTATACCAAAAGATTACACTTTCCCAAACTCATCTCCTCTAATCTTTATCATCATAATTCATACTATTGTATAGAGCCTGAACCGACCCGAAGATCTACGAAAGTGAGAAAATACATCATGACATTATAGAGAAATAATGTGCCAAAGTACATTCCAATACCATTTTAACTATCCCAATCCCAGGGCGTGCCATGATAACACTGGGAAAATCAGTGACTGGAGCCAGCAAATTAACCCGATACCTATAAGGAGTAACAGCAACGGAAATCATGGTGATTCCAAACAGCAAAACAATGACATAAATATTCAGTGTACCAATACACATCATACAACAAAATGTTACGATAGATACTCTCATTTTTCTTCGTTACTAGAATTTGAGAGTCTGTTTTTCAGTTGGCCATTTTATTTGTTTTGATAAACAAAGACTAGATTCTGCCCGGAGAAACAGAAGCACTTCAATCGAATTGATAGCTGTAAATTAGATCTCTGTCTCTGAATGGTGAAATTATTTCTACGCGTCATCAGTTACACAAGCAGATCAATCAAACCCAGAAAAGGGTAAAGGTATATTTTCTAAGAGATACAAAAAGGTATAACTGAGCTTCATCGTCCTTGGAAGCACGTGCAGTGGCACGACGACTCAATATGAACATGACGATTGCTTTAACATCTACTTGGGACTTAAAAAAAACAGAAAATACCCCCCCCCAAAAAAAAAAAAAAAAAAAAAAAAATCATATCAGTTATTATTCAAAGAGATACTTGAGCACTTTCAATCAGCACACTGCAAAACAGCAATGCTTTTTATTATGTAAAAGACATTGACTTTTAGCAAACTAGTAAATACCTTGTTTCATATCTGTTGGGAAATATATTAAAACAATGCGTCTTATTCCCGAAAAAAACTTTTACATCTTATACTCTGCTGCATGATTCCCCTGGCTACAAATACTATCTAAATTTTAAAAACAGATTTTAAAAGTAGGCTTATCTTTGGACTGAGAAGAAAGTGTACTCTGATATACTAAGAGGTACCCGCAACATGAATGTTGATCCTATAATTATTCACTGCAGAATGCATCAAGATCAATAGTGACAAGGGAAGAATTGTAAAAATTCTTGTCTGATAACATCTTATTGGTGATATACCTTATTTGCAAAGTAGTTTGAACGATTTTGCTTGATACCTCCATGCAAGCCAGAATCATATCAACCACAGAATTCAGGGGTATTACGACGTCGCACGAGCTGGAAGAGTTGTATAAACTGACAGAGACCTTGATCATCCAAAGTTTTGTTTTTTTTAACTCAAAGGAACGATTGCCCTGTTCGTTTTCATTACTGTAATGGAGCTGGAAATAAAGAGACTGATTACAACAAGGGGAGTTTGTAGTTTACACGAATCAAACGTTCACTCTCAGATCTAGAGTTCATAATAAGTTCGAACAGTCTAAAGTTTCTGGAAAGTGATGCTTGATGATTGTCTTGAGAGATCAAAAACGGAGTATATTGAGAAATCAAAGAGACATGGATGTGAGATCACTCTTCTGGTGTTAGCATCATCGCTAGTTTTATATTGACACGTTTTCTGCGGATGCTTTATTCACTTTGCGATAGTATAATACATAGACCAGTAATAATAACAGGTATACGATGACTAATGTTTTTAGATAGATTATCAAGTCGTAGGATTCATTAAAGTGTTTATCTTGATGAAGTGAAGTATTGGTGAATTGTCTCTACTAATACCCTCGCTCACTTTCACAATCTAAAACACGATTTACTACGAACTTTAAAGCTCCTAGTTTAGTACGAACTTTCTAATAACGGGACACTTCCTCGGCGGTCGCCAATTTTCCATAATGTGGACATTCTGGACATCCCGTTTCAGACATCCCGTTTTAAGGACGTCGTGTTGTCATGAAATATAAAAGTGAGCACTTGTCCGTGATGTGTTCATGAACATCGGGATCTATGCCCCTTTCAAATAGCAGGTGCTCATTATGACGTTGTACGAAAGCCTTACATTGGATCAAACTGAAGTTAGATGTATGTAAAAATAATAAAAGGAAAAGAATATGCTGAATTTCTTTCGAGCTACCGCCAAAAAAGACGACCAGTACAAGGAAAAATCACCACGAATATTGACCTTTTCACAACAAACGTAGGCCTCCGGCCAGAGGCCTAATCGCAAACTAGCTCAATCTGATGAAGAAATGTCACAATAGCGGCTGGGCTTCAGAGCTCCTTATATATCGTGTTTGAGGTCACGAACGGGGGTCAGAGGAATAAATTAATGTACCTAATCACTTAAATTCTAGGTACTTTGATCAACGTGCCCTGATTATCATGTATTCATTGTTGTAAAGTAGAAAAATAAAAAATAAAAATAAATCTAAGAAATACTAGAGTGCACATAGCGACACGATCTCATTACGGTTCAACGTTTTCTTTCTGCATTTTCATTATTGTAATTGCTGATTGAACATCATGCTCAGGGATAAGTACCTGACTTGAGTGATTAATGCTTGAGGTTTGATAAAAACGTGTCTCAGAGCATTATTTACATTAAAAGAAGATACACTTTTTACAATAAAGAAGAAGAAGAAGAAAAAAAAAACGTATCAAATTACTTGTCAAAGATTTGAAGGGGGTACATTTTTGGGGTTACGTATGCCTACTGGTTAAAAAAAAAGAGGGCGGGGGGTATGGGCTGGCTATGCCTCTCTAAACGCACCAGTGCGTTACTTGCTTTTACAAAACCATGCCCTCCGGAGAAGTGGAGCAGGTGCCATTAAGAATGAATTTCTCCATCCCCTTAACACAAGAAAGACCAAGGCGTGATGCCGGTATGGATTAAGATGAAATTTTCCGTCCTAATAGAACTCCTTACTTTATTTTGTGATGATCCCTGTAACACTGTACGTCGCTTTTACTATCTGGATTGACCGAACGGCCAATTAAAACCAGGTTTGATTAATGACATACAGCTAGCCTTTGAGCCTTTGATCCTTCAAAGGACAATATTGCTGACATCATATAAAAAAAAGTACATGACTGTTCTTTCAAATAGATATTAACACAGTTACTCATTTCTATGGAAACCTTCATATGAGTCAAAATAGACAGATAGCGGGCGTTAAGAGGTGTTTATTCTCATAAGTGTATATTTACTATATTCTACATTTCAAATACATGTACCATAAATATTTGTTTATAGTTTGTTGTTCCTCCGATCTTAACCGAAACATATGGTGAGCATTCTTTTACACACGCCTCCGCAGTTTTATGGAATGCACTTCCAAATTCTATGAGAAATCTTAATGATTTAGATAAGTTTAGGGTTTCTCTTAAAAAGCATTTATTTAATGCTTAAGGTGTGTATGCATGAACCTCAATGCCCAACACCACTATTATGTACTTTTTGTATTTTTCGTATTTGTGGTTTCTTCTGTTTTTCATTTTAAGCGCATAGGGACATGCTATCCTGCAATGTGTTAAGCGCTATAAAAGAACCGAGTATTATTATTATTATAATTATGTTTGTTTCAATGTTTTTCTGAAATCTTGAATATCATGGTGAGTATATAAAAATTCAATTCAATGAATTAATCTAAACTTTAAAAGAGTGTGATGACCATGAGATGAAATATGGAAAAGTTTGTCATGCCAGTTGCGTATGCAAAAAGAATCATGATTATTTTCGACCAGTTATGCACTCTACTATAACCATGTATATGACACAACGGTGAAGCAGAATGCTTTTTAATGACCCATTAACGGTATTCAATCATCCATGCATCACTGCACCCCATTGCCTGGGAAAATGATGCGCGAAAAAAACATTAAAAAAATTGCCGTGTATACATAAGCATGGTAAGTATAGGCGAAATGGTATGGTTGTTTTTTGATATTCTGTCGGCACAATTAATATTCTGGGAGCGTTTCATCAAGCGTTTTGTCAGTGATTTTTACCGACAAATTTGCTCTCAGCCAATCAGATGCAAGGATTTCAGTAGCTTATAACAGTGTCGGTAAAAATCACTGACAAAACACTTGATGAAACGCTCCCCTGGTGTCACATCCGGGACATTTCCCTGGTGACAAGTCATGCAACATCGATCATTGAGACAATGTGAAGCTACTATTCCTGTTTAATTCCATGTTTGTCGGTTATTTTCTGGGGCTGCCCCACCAGTATGAAAAAGCAGGCTACACCAATGTACATGGTAGTTATCATGAGCAAGTACAGGAATTATACACGCAGTTACCACAGAACATGTGATGATGTACCGTATACATTTGTAATTAGTTAATGGCTGAGTAAGGATCATCACGGTACACCGAATACTAATGATTTTGTTCCATCGCATTTGCATCCCATCTAATTTCGTTTCCATTTCGTAGCATTTCAAATGTCCATAATACTCACCAATTCCACAGCTTATAATGATAAATTTAAACTTAATGAGACCTTTTGGTTTAAAATCTTGCAGTGTCTCGTATCAAACAAACAAAACAAGAAAGAATTTGTCGTTCTTTTATCGCATATCCCCTAGCTTACATGCCCATCCACACCCATCAAATCCTATAATCCGCCACAAAGTTATGGTGGATTTTTAGGATTTCAGACAGCAAGAGCTGATCAAGTAAAAAAAAACAAACGTTTTTCGTTTTATTATCGGATGCCTCTTAGCTTGCTTACATGCCCACCCACACCCATAAAATCCTACAATCCGCCAAAAAGTTGTTGTGGATTTCAGGATATCAGACGGCGAGAACTGATCAAGTCTGACGTCCCACAGAGACAACATCACTATCATAGCCTGAAGATACCCAATACATGTGGTTGAATCTCTTAGCTTCTAGTGTTACCTTTGAGGAAAAATTGCTTAGTGAAATCTCTTATCAGCATGTGAGCATTCACATTCGAGCCTATATTGATAAAATAAAGACCCAGTGACAGGTCGGGGGAGGGGGGGGGGGGGGGGGGGTACGTGCCTCTAGCCAAAAATGTGCCTGTACCCATGTCCTATCCCCACTGGCAAAATGAGTTTATTTTTGCTCGTCAGATGTTTTGGACAAATACTGCTCCCCCACCCCTGGTGAAAGAATCCTGGATCCGCAACTGAGGCCCCAACTTTGTTGATTTTAGTGCAAGCAAAATTCCCAAAGAATTTTTTTGGTTAACGTTTTCTATTCAGTATTTCAGAAAATCCTCTAAACGGACACAAAATAATGCACAATATGGCGGGAGAAGAGGCTCACTTTGGCACGATTTTAGCCCTTTCCAATACGACATTATCGTAAATTGGTACCTCGTACAAAGAATTTTTTTGTTATTCAATCATTTTTGCGCCTGAGGGAAGTTTGGCTAAAAGTCAGAGTAATAGCAGCACTTTTAGGGCGCCTGGAGAATTTAGTGATAGTTTATGTGTATTCTCCTTCCTTTGATCATCTCGTTTAGCCATATTCTTTTGTGAAATAAGGATCCCTACATGGCGGAGGAGAGGATTTTATAGACGCACTAGGGTTGATTGACTCCGATAAACCAAATAAGACAACTGCCTGAAGACACAAAAGACATGAGGTTGAATCTTAGAAGTAATGTTATTAGAGAGCTAACATTATCTGGTACCTGCTTAGTAAAAGCTCTTATCATAATGCGACAAGTCCCCCTGAGCCTCAAGTCATAACATACATGTTCATTTGAGTGCCAAACCAGCCTGCTAACACACTACATTCACCAAATTTCGAAGTAGAGACTTTTTCATCGTTTTAGTTGCGTGTTAAGAAAACGTAAGAGCATGACAAAAGAAAGATGCATATTCCGATCAGTATTGCTTCATAGAGTAGGATATGGGCAGCGGCACCACGGTTGTGTGTGTGTGTGTGTGTGTGTGTGTGTGTGTGTGTGTGTGTTATATTATATATGATTTGCACATGTATTAAGTTATTAAAAAAGAATTGTCATATGAAGAATAATATTAAATCTTAATTGTTTTAATGAAATCAGAATAAAACATTACGGAAAAAGTATGTGTGTGTGTGTGTGTGCGCGCGCGTGTGTGTGTGTGTGTGTGTGTGTGGGTACAAAATACAATAGGAGTGCGTAGTTGTGGGTGTGTTTGTGTGTGGGTGTGGGGGCCTGGTAGTGCAACCACTTTTCCAAGCTCCTACATGTCTATTTTCAATATGCACCTTCTCACTTCTAAAAAGCTCATCTCTTTCGTATCCAATCTGATAGAATTAATAGTATTATACATATACCGCGTTTTTGTGCATCCACATTGCCCATGAATTGTTTGTCAAGTTCTCTAGGGTAAACTAAATAAAATTTGTAAATACCAGTAAAAGCTGACAAAGAATTAACAGCCTCTATCTCTTTGCTGATGTTTTTTCTTCAGCACCCTTCCCGTCCAATTTGTAAGAAGAAATTCTAAAAAATGATGGATAATAAGATCTCACAGGTTCGGACTGTGAGGATTAACCACAAGCGTCGAAAATGCGACAGCCGTAATCTTCATCTGAACATCTACGACATGTTTGAGTGTAGTTTACTCTACTAATGTTACTTGCGATGAAACATTCGAAAGCTGTTATCGACTTGTTGGCACTCCCTCTGAGCTGTTGGAGATAGAAACCATGTTAATTCGTGTGCCTTTCATCAATTTCCTAAGATGATTGAACGGATACAAAAAAATCAAGCTGCCTTTTGACTTGTATGAGATATCTCAAGCTTGAATGTTCCCCCTAGTCTGTTCTAATACATAGGTTGATTTGTGTGCATTTACATATTTTCGTAGCAGAATCCCCAATGCATCTACAATTTAAAGTAACTTCGGGACACTAATTGAGGTGTCAGAATTCCTTACGAGTCTGTATTAACATATAGCTCATGTAGGTTGATTTTTGCACATTTACCTATTTTCGTAGTAGAATCTCCTTCATCGGATGTACATCTTAAGATCCCTTTAACATGTTTATGATACTTCAAGATCAAGCGTTAGCATCCCCTCCGAGTCGGATGTACATCTTAAGATCCCTTTAACATGTTTATGATACTTAAAGATCAAGCGTTAGCATCCCCTCCAAGTCTGTACTACGGTATTAACGTATATGCATTTACCTAATCCAGTGGCAGAGTCTTTTTTGAACGGATCTACAGTAAAAGCTGCCTTTTACATGTTTATGACACTTCAAGGATATTATCATCCCCAAGATCATGCACGTTGATTTGCGTGCATTACCCGTGTCAGTAAAGAAAAATCTTCTTCAATCATGTCAACACCCTGTAGGATGGTCTTCCCTTAAACCTCCTTAATGAACACGAAGACACCGATCAAGTATCGGCATCTCCTCAAAGCCCTAATAACACATACACACACCTTGATTTGTAATAATTCATATACATGTATTTTCTAGGGAGAATCTTCTCCATATCTCCAGTTAAGTCATTTGCTTTTTAGGAAACATCAAGAGGTCATCCAAAATGAAGTGCATAATTGGCCAATATTTCTTCGTACAGTTTAGAGCCCATCCAAGCAAGAAGATGATCATACTATCATCAACTGTTTTTGAGAACCATGCATGATGTGTCGAACCAACTTTAAAGCCGAAATTGCATCCCCTGTGCATAATGTCTGCCCTTAATCAATACACTGAGGATCAGTTACATGTCTGTGTCCAATTTATAATGCCCGTCCATGTTCATTTTATCTCAAATCGTTATCGAGGAGATAGAGAAAGTGGAGGGGAGGTGGGGGGGGGGGGGGGGGAGCTGATGTTAGGTAGTCCCCCTCCCTTCACCGACCGTGGTTGTACGTTTCTGATGTAAATTGTTTCAGTTCAAATGTTAAAGTTGTATGCCTTGCCAAAGGCATGATGGTTTATGTTTTAAATCTTTTGTATTACGAAAGGTTACGTGAATGATGTTTACAATACATTTTGAATAACATAATTTCTTTTAAAGCACCGTCACCCGGATCCCCTCCTCAAATTAATTTCCTATTTGGGGGGATAAGTTCTGCTGACGTATTGCCTCAGAGCATGTTGGCCGAACGTGACCTGACAATGTATTCACATATTTATAAACATGTTTTCCACATACGTCTTTGCTTGACCGAAATTACTTGGTTATTCAATCCCCTTTATCATGTTTATATTTTGAATTTCCAGCTTCAGTCGTGCCAAATCCAGGTTCGCTTTCGTTCATCGTTTCGAATATTCTTTCCGACATATCTAAATCATCGCTAGATAAAAGACGAATTGGTAGGTAAACATTGATGGAAGAGAACGCATGGTGGATGCATCATGTCATTTATCACTGGGGTAGATACCATACGGTATAGTGAAGCCGGTCTATGGGCGTATCCAGCTTATTTAGGTGGGGGGGGGGAGGAGGGGAGACGCTGCTCGCTGAAAATTTATAGAGGAAAAGCTTCAATGTGCACTGTAGTAGAGCTAAAACTTAAGATAGCCATGATGATGTGAATAAATATGATAACAGTAACAATAATACTTTACGATACTCTGCATGTCATTATGATTAATGAAGTTTGTGAAAATATTGGTGAAGATCATGACTTATGTGCAAACAAAGCGAGCAATGAAAATTTGAAAAATTCCTCTTTGCAGTGATAAACGCAATTGTAAAATTAGAAATCCATCACCTAACACAAACTTGTACTCCAAAACATACTAACAAATGTTGGGCAAATTCTTTCTTCTAGCCCCCTGCCCCACCCATCCCCACTTACTATACTAATATAATGGCCGATGAACAATCCTTCTGAACTTATGGCATGTGTGCATCGTATCTGTATACATCTTATGTACACAGTATGCCAATATATATTTTTTTAAAATTCATGTGATATTGATTCATTGTTAAAACTGTTAAGTCTAGACTGAAATGAAAATACAGGTGCATGTCTGGGAAATATATCTGTCTAAGCTATCTCAACTAATTTGTAACGTCTGTTCTTTTCATGTGTGTATCGTTCCAATGTTTTAATCATGTCAGTGCAGCAAGCCTCAATGCATTTTTCAAATTAAATTCGTAACCACAAGCCTATATAAAAGGGGAAGGGAGCACTGAGATTAAGAAATTTACTGTCACTGAATTTTAATCAATTTATTTTCCGAAAATCACCAAACAAATGCTGACTTCTGTCATGACCTCAGAGATAATTATCATGAATGTATTTTATATACCTGTACATGTATACGTATTACCAAGGAGTTACTAGGCAAGTTTGCCCATTAACACCTTGGTTTTATTTGTATAATTAAATATTTTATGAACCATATTGTATGCCCTGTTCGGTAATTTTTGCATTTTCAAGATTATCGCTTTCTTTCTTGAAATGTTCTTAAGCTCTCACTCTGAACAGCTTTTCATTTTAAAGAAGGTTTCACAGGGTTCGTAGACATGGTAGAATTCATAAAACAAGGAATAAAGATTAAATATAAAATATCTTCGATTATGCGAAGCAATATCTGACAGATTATGCACGGATAAGTTATGCCCCAGAAAACAGGTAACTGTCAATTATAATGAAACGTCTTCCGATTTTGGTAGCTCGAAAATAGCATGAAGCTATGATATATTGCTTTCTGTAAAGACTTACAACGTTGTTGCAATGAGTACAAATAATTAACTTTTTGAGAAAAGATGGGTTAAAGGTAACGTTCTTCTGTCATGAGTTTTTAAACGTTGATTCCAGCCAATCCAGATATTTTTGTTCATTACTAAAATTTGCATGTAGTGACGCTCCCAGTTAAAGAAAATCGTCATGTTCTCCCACGCAAACCAGAAGCTGTACAAGAGTGACGTCCTTGCTGAATAATATATTATTCCTTACGTTAGGACGTTTTAACCCACCCTGAAGCAAAGGTCTGAATGCGCCACTAGTGACTAGTTGAGGCACTATACGCCTATATTTTCTTTTAAAGTTCAACATAACATTTTTAATTCCATCTAATCATCTATTCCAAATATCTCATTCTGCTAATCGCACAGAAGATACTCATCGGTGAAAACCCCTCCTACTTATCAGTTACATCGTCCCTTGTCACATCCTCTGATCCAGTCAGCAAAATCCCTTCAAATTATAGGCAATAACACCCTACAATACGATGTAGGTGTTCTTGGGGACGCTTACTCTATACTTACGAAACGCCCCTGCGGTGAAGAGAGTGAAATCTCTCGAAGAGAAAGTATTTATTTACCTGTTCACACAGTACCTTATACATGTAGTAAATGAATGAAGATACTGACTGTCCTTTGTTAGTATTCCCCCTATTTATCATTACCACAATGATTATCATAAATATTATTATCATCATTATGATAATCATCATCGTTATCATCATTAAATATCATAATCATTGAACAATGTTATTACCACTTTATCTTAAATGTCACCAATATTATCGTTACTATCATCAATATTTTCCCAAGTTTTCATAACTACTTCATAGGCCTGTCTAAATGATAAAGAGAAATGCTATCAAGAAAAAAGAAACAACATTAAAACATCTTATGCACAGCACTAATAAACGTTATTAGACGTTTAACATGTTCATGTACATTATATAGTGTCTACACGGAATCATTGATATGCATATAAAATAAATTGATGCAAATAACATGCTATTATTTCCGTCATGAAGCCATTTAAAGATAAGTTCTTACCTTTAATTGGCTTCCAAATTTATAAGATATTTTTGTATATAGCCAGGTGCTATTACACTAAAGTATAAAATCAAAGGACACACATACACACACACCCACACACACGCACGCACACACACGGTGGCAGCCGGATATTTTTCTTATCAAAGGATTTTGGAAAAAGAAAGCACCAAATTATGACGACCTTTCATGTTTGTCAATTTCGGAGTAAATACCCCCCCCCCCCCAAAAAAAAAAAAAAAAAAAAAAAATAAATAAATAAAAAAAAATTAAAAAAATGTGATAATCATTTCTTTTTGGGCTTGTCACAAAACTTTCGGAAATTTACCCCTCTCCCCCTCGGCAAGAATATCTTGGATTCGCCATCGACATGCACACACGCACACACCCACACCTGCCATTTTTTTTAGTAAACACATCATCTAACACCCTATACCAAACCTCATCCACTCCATACTCACACATCCTAACACAATCGCATACGTCCCTCATACGCGGGTCATAAGTTATAGGTAAGTTATGCGATCGTTGACACACGTTCACACACGTTACTTGTAAGTTACTCATAAGTCGAAATACGTCGAGATAATGTCTAGCGTACCCCGAACTTATGACTAACGTGCTTTGAACCTATGTGTAACTTATATAGAACGTATATTGACGTATGTACGTATTTTGACGTGTTCCGGACGAAGTTCTTTTTTTCAATTTGGGGCGTATACACAGCGTATTCATAACGAGTTGGGCGTATACATAACTTATTAGTAACTTATATAGAACGTCTCGATAACTTATAGATAACTTATACCAACGAATGCTTAGCGTGTTGCCGTCGTTCACAACTTACGCCCAACGATATTCTAACTTATGCATAGCGCGCTGCAGGTATCGCAGACGATCACGTGTCGTAGCCTATAAAAAGGCTTCCGCTCGACGATTTGAGAGCATTAGATTGTATTAGTTTATATGATTAAAGTATGTCTGTGAAGGAAAAATAACGAAAAAATACTGTTTGTGAAATAATAGTCAAAACAGACTGATTGCCATTTAACACGAATCAACAACAACAACAACGAGTCAAATCATAACCGCACAAGACATCGCAGTATCAACATCACCGTATCAACATCACCGTCATGCCGAAGAAAACTTCGAAGTACGCTGCCAATACGCCATTATACAGTAGTTGTTCATACAGTGGCTGTAAATAGAAACACGTTCAGTAAGTTCTGTGGTCGTCCGGAATATGTCATATAAGTCTACATAATACGTCAATATGCGTTGGAGATAAGTTCGATATACGTTACACATAGGTTAAAAGCACGTTACTCATAAGTTTTGGATACGCTAGACATTATCTCGACGTATTTCGACTTATGAGTAACTTACAAGTAACGTGTGTCAACGATGGCATAACTACCTACAACTTATGGCCCGCGTATGCGAGGCGTATGGGCCATAAGCTGGCATAGGTGGCGAAAAATTTTGTGCATGCACAAAATTTTTCTACGACCTCGCCGTACTACGACGTATACCAGCGTTCTTCAGCGTGCTCTTAACTTATACAAAACTGACCAATAACTTATTCGACGTACGCCAGCGTATTCGCCAAATTTTTCATACGTCGGCATACGCTGGCTAAATCGCCAACGGTCGCCAACGCTATGCATAAGTTAGACTATCGTTGGGCGTAAGTTGTGAACGCCAGCAACACACTACGCATTCGTTTTTATAAGTTATCGAAATGTTCTATATGAGTTACTAATACGTTATGTATACGCCCAAAATTGAAAAAAAAAAATCTATAGTACAGCGTATGCAAGCGTTTTAGAGAAATTTTGATACGTCGGGCATACGCTGACTAAATCGTCAATATGTGACTGCGCCATAAGAACAAATATATGTTCCATTCACAAGACATACCCAATTTAAAAGTGCTGTAGGAAAAGGGAAGTATTGAATAGGCATCTCCTTTAGTTTCAAGCATTCTGTGAAGATGAAATAGTGTCAGCGTTTTTAATTCCAGGACTAAATTTGCTACTAATGAACCACGTACAAAAGGTTGCGAAACGGAAGAAAAAGACCCACTGGAAATTAACACTTGGAGAAAAACCAATTTCCTAGTGATAGCTTTCAACACTTGGATCTTAAGGGAAGGACAAATATTCCTACCCTTCAGTCATTCCTGCGTTTTGATTAAATATGTGACCTGGGGATGTCTCCATTAATTTATGAAAAAGCTTGCAGTTTTGTAACGCTATCCGCTCTATACGCAGACGATCCCAACACGTAAAGATGGTCGTATAAATCTACCGCTCAATTCAATTCTTAAATTGCCTGGCATAAGCCCTCAGATAGAGAGCTTCCGCGTTTCTTTAGTGATCGTGTTCTTCACGTTCTAAATTCTTGTTACACTATATGACGACCTTGTGTAAGAAGAGCTTAGGCATAAAAGTTATTACAAATATTCTAGGCCTTTCAACTCTTACAATATAAAAGTTTCCATGGTAGGAAAATAAGTTATGAGTTTGCGGTAACACCATGTAGGTTAGTCCTGCTCTGATCGATCGTCATCCTGATGACGATCAGAGCACACTGATCGAAACGTCGAGTATATACTCTTTCTTCAAAGAGAGTTCTTTTCAGAACTACAAAATTCACAAGAAAGATACCAAACAGTCCTTTTCAGGACTAACCTACATGGTGTTACCGCAAACTCATAACTTATCTTCCCACCATGGAAACTTTCAAAGAACACCTTACATTCATCTTATGAATCAAAACGTATAGGCCAATATGTTATACACATGCGGGTGTGTGTTTGTGGGCGTGTGTTTGTGTGTGGGGTGGGGTTGGTATTTACATCATATTGTAAGAGTTGAAAGGCCTAGAATATTTGTAATAACTTTTATGCCTAAGCTCTTCTTACACAAGGTCGTCATATAGTGTAACTTAAGATGAATGTATTTTTAAAAATATTTAAATGCTATGATAATCAACTTTGGCATTACATCCTCTACGTCACCATTCCAAGAATTCGGCTGCCCTAGAGTCAAGAATAAACTAAACTTTGCTTTCATTGTAAAGTTTTAGGATAACAATATTATAGAAATATTCTAATCAACTTTCAAAATGATTATTGCTGTTCAATACCCATATAGTGAAGGCAAGAGCATGTATTTAATACACCGTGTAAAATGCAATACATAAATTTACATACATACATTGCATACAACCTTTAGAAATTCATGTAAAAATAAGTAGCACAATCATAAAGAATAATACATGTCAACCAAAATGTCGCTTGCAAGAATATTTTTCATTTATAGCGAACTCAGCCAGTTTCTGAAAAAGAGCGAAATTTAGATGCATATTACTGTCAAATACTCGTAATCTCATAACTTAAGATGCTACGAAATTCTGCAGGCTCAGATGTTCATGTAAATGTTGAAAAAAAATCCGAAATAATCGTTTAAATAGTAAAATTCGCTCCATTGGGAGAAAAGCCCAAAACGGCTACAAAGCGGGGGCAGTTGTGGTGCCTATTCTATAGAATTGCTATTTTTCTCTTTTAAAGTATTTCATTACCTTAGAGTGTCCATTCTTAAATGCTTAATGTTATTCGGAATGTTAATGAGAAGGATTTATAATTTTTCCAATTTTAACATCTAACCATGCACAGATGGGATTTCGTCTAAAATCTTGATGTATAGCCGGGTCATATGGAGTGCGGTATGCCATACAAGATATATTAGTAATGAACTTTATGCTAGATCGTTGTTTGAAAAATAAGAAATAACTTGATGCAAATGAATACAACTTGTCATGGATTGTAAGGCCACAGAATAAATCACTGAAGAAACTAAATCGAAAAATGAGAAACATGTAAGAAAAACGAAAATTTTAAATTAAATTTGTTGCCTTTTCTCGAACGCTTGCAACAAAGTGTAAACAATAAAACATAAATAAGATGGTGATTTTCCTTTTCAGTATGTTTTTCCCATCAATTTCAAGCTTAATTTCCGCACAATTCAAAGACATGAAAATATTTTTAGACGAATCCTCCCATCCCCTTAGGAATAAATTTTGACAGTTGTAGAAAAATCTTTATAATGCAGAAAATTTATGAAAAACTGTTATCTGCAAACATTCATAAAAGATGATCCTCCTAACTCGTTTTGTGAACCATAAATCTTTTTCGATGAATCTAAATGAGGTGTTGTTGATATTAATCGAAAAATTATACGATTCTCCACCCCCGGTTGATGTGGGTTATTATCTTGATTATTTTCCTTGCCAGCATGATGCGTGATGGAAATATTAAAGGAAACTTAGAAGGAAAACAGGTGAAAATTATAACCAAGTGAGCAATAAGTCATTGTTCCCCTACCGTTGGCATTTGATTTCTTTTGAAATAGAACATTATGAAACGTAACTATGCATCATTTGTTGTTATTGTTATTGTTGTCGTTGTGTTGTTGTTGTTGTTGTTTTTTTTTTTTTGGGGGGGGGGGAGAGGGGGACTGGTTATCCATTAAAAAATATGTGGTCTTCTATCTGTGAGTTGCGATTTTCAGTAAATGTCATTTCCATCACTTATTTGTAATTTTGCTTGTCCAAACAACTGACCTACAGCTTGATAAATAATTCTGAATTACTTTAAGTTTCTCTCGAAATGCTGTTCAATTACAAGATTTCATTTTTATATCTTATCCATTACGAACTTTATCCATAATCCATATTATACTGCATTTATGTTGTAATCACGCTGGAAGTGTACATACTGAAAAAAATCCAATGATACACCGAACCCAGGATTTTATGTACAGTGATTGTCGTAATTTCACATTTCATTTGTACATCCATCATGTCTTCTTGCAAAACATACCACAAGACAAGGAATTATGAATTTAATCACTTCGCAAACAATGCAAGAATGTCATGTTGTGGTCATTGCGCTTTTCATCTATTAATCATTCACATTTTTGCTGCAAAATGTAAAAGGGATGATATTTTCAGAGGATCGCAAACATTTGGAGGATTTCGATAGTACGGTTATTGCACTTTTCATAAATAATGTTCTTTATTCTGTCACGTCTGCGTTGCAAAAGGGAAACTGTACAAAAAATAGTATTTTCAACAGTTCGCAAACACACTCAGGATTTCGTGTTTATGGTCATTGCACTTTTCAGTTGAACATCAGATCAATTTGTATGTGCCTGGCTAAAATGTTTCTTTTATGATATCAAAATAGGGAGACAATTCTAAAGAAAATGGAGCATAGACGACGCATTGCTAATAATATTTGGAGTCTGAATTAAGTTTCAGCTTATAGAGCGAGACTATAGCCATATAGTAGCATGACAATATGTTTAATTACAGGATGACCTGATGACCTACACTATGCCAGTCAGTTGAGGAAGGTCCAGTTAATATTAGATATTTCAAGTGTGATTTGGAAGATTTTGTATAGGCCTACTTGTGTATAGTGGTGTGTTTTTTTTCTTTTAAAGCCATTCTGAAAAATAGATTATGTAGGTAACAAGAATAATTGTGTATTTCGAGGTTTTGTTACCATCAGAATCATAGCTAAATCTTAAATCTTCTCAATTAATGTCAAAAATAAGCTGCTCACTGAAATCACTGCAGAGTGCACACAGAAATGGTCTCATGGGAATAGAACGTGTCGAAAAGGCTTGGTCTAAGCCTCGTGACTTAATATCTATTCCCCGTTAGGCTTTTGGAGTATGACATATTTACCGAAAAATTTCACTTGTTAAAGTTCTATCTTGAAGTTCATTCACATGATAATGACGAAAATGAGATAGCTCACACATTATTTTCGACTTTTGAATGTACTTAACACCCTCTAACATGATTGCGAAATCATTTAACAGGGTGTTCAGACACAAAAAATTTATACCAAAACGGCATAGCTATACCAAAACGGTATAGCTATGCGATGGATTTATGTGGATTTATGTGTCTGAACGCTGACTAACGAAACGTCGTATAACGGAACTGGGGTCAGAGCATCGTTTCGAACTAGAACTCGATAACGAATCACCTTCCCGTGTGTGTCTGAACGTATGGCGACCATAGAACGGTATAACTGAGCGGGGCTTAACATGCGAAAGGTGACCTTACCATGTATACAGGGGCTAGGCGCACAGGGGCCCGTTGCACAAAACTTGCGTTTAATCGCAACTCTTAAAAATCAAACGCAAGTCCTTAATGCGCACTTCTGATTGGCTGAAAATAAAGTTGCGTTAGATTTTCCTGAGTTGCGTTCAAGCGCAAATTTTGTGCAACGGGGCCCAGAACTCTTAAAGACGGAGTTCTGTGGCTAGGGACTAGCGGCGACCATAACAACATGCCCAGTAGAAAACTGCGCATCTATACGATTTTTTTTTTCTAATCAGTCGAGATATGTGTCTGAACGGTCCGTAGGCTATACGATGAAAATTTTATACGACGTTTCTTTATCGAGTTTCGGTATAAACGTTTTGTGTCTGAACATGGGGTAAGATGCGAAGTGCATAACGCTTTAGGTGATTTATTGTACCGTATTACATACAGGTGTTCAGACACAATTTTTTTTTTTTACCAAAACGGTATAGCTATACGATGGATGTATGTGTTTGTACGTTGACAAACGAAACGTAGTTAACGAACCGTCATTACGAAACTCGGGTCAGAGCATCGTTTCGAACTAGAACTCGACAACGAAACACCTTTCCGTGTGTGTCTAAATGTATGGCGACCATAGAACGGTATAACTGGGCGGGGCTTAAAGTGGCTCGCGCGAAAGGTGACCTTACCTCTCATTTCCATGGATGAGGGGGCTAGCGGCGACCATAACAACATGCGCAGTGGAAAACTGCGCATCTAAACGATTTTTTTTTGTTGTTCTAATTGGTCGAGATAATTATGTGTCTGAACGTTCCGTAGGCTATACGATGAAAATTTTATACGACGTTTCTTATCGAGTTTCGTGTTTGTGTCTGAACAGGGGAATAGATTAATACAGGTACATTGAAAACGAATACTTCTTGAGAACAGCATTTCTAAACGATGTTCTCCGACTCCATGATGCTCAAGTTTATAGTTTGAGGCATCCAAAACAAACCAATTATTATTCTTTTCCAATATTTTCATAAAATTGAATGAATTATTAAAATAAATACACACTTTATCATTGAATAGTATATGAAAGTCCACACAAAAAGTCAAAACATAGTACAAGAAAAAGTGGAAGTAACTTTTGGTCAGTATAAAAAGCCTTTTGTGTAGATGTAGTACACATGGAAATTACAAAATATCCTCAACCTTCCAATTATAAATGAGTAAGAAATTCGCATATTTCAGTGAGATAAAAGAGCTTTACGCTGTGTAAAATTATGCTTACTCTATATACCACTTAAATGTATACCATTTTAAATTGAGAAACAAATTGGTACAATGTCAGAGCTAATCTATTTACAGCATATATACTTCCCTTGTACAATCAACAAGTCATTTGGAAAATGAATATCGAAATTACAATTTTATGTACTCTCCAGTATTATAAGTAATGCGGAAGTGTCTGTTGCAAATTTAAATTGTATATTTTTTGACAATCTTTGTAACTTTGTAAGACTCTGTAAGCTCGTTTTTAAGGGTTCACTTTATTCCCAGGGGGCTTGTATATTTTGCTTGAAGTCTTGCGTTTCAGGGATCTCCTAAGAGTTCTTTGGAAGTTCCGATTACTCCAGAGATAGACGTAGGGCACCAGGGAGGGGAAAATGGGATAAAGTAAACCAAGACGGACTAGTCCATGAATGTGAAGTTCTGTCAAGTCAAACACGTCCGTCATCATTATTAGTGTAGGTATCCAGGTGACGATGAGGATAACATACACTGATATCATTAATCGAATAAGACGGAGCTCCCCACGAGGACGGCCAAGTCGTGGGCGCTGAGGTCCATTCTCTATTTCGGGGTCATCGCAACACAAACAAAGTATCCCATGGATCCTTGAGCCTTTCTTTCTCCCGAGCGTCTTTTCTATTTCCAGTTCGTTGCTTGACGAAGCTGGAGGAGGGTTAATGACTATTGCAGCTGCGCGAAGAGACTGGTTGACTAATTGAAAAGTAGTCTCTACAACTTCGGCATCTGAACGGGAATACACGAGTCCAGATGCACCAGCAGTGATGGGAATGCTAATATCGAGATGTGTTCCCGAGGGAGACTTGGACTGGTCTTTGCCAGCTTTTTGTCGATTTACCATGACAGCCTCGGCTGCTCGCTGGACGCGCCGGGTACTCGACCTCATGGTATAGAGTGTCAGGGAGTGCATTAGGGGCACTATGATTAAAGGCGGGACGAATATGACCAGGGAGTAGATCACGACCAGCTCCATGGAAGAAATACGATGTTGATGGAAATTGCAATTGGTAGCGTGTTCGTGATTAATCCTTGTACGACTGAACCAAGCCAGCTGAAGCCACAGCGAGAAATGGAGCAAGAAAGCAAGAATCCATATGGAAATGAGAACCATGGCGATCGCTCGACCCGTACAAAATCTACGAAACGTGGTCGTCGGACGCGCAATAAGTAAATACCGATTTACAGATATCGCTACAAGACTGTATAGAGATATCGTGAAACACATCCAGAAGGACATTGCTAACATACAATTAACCGTTTTATTTTCAATAAGATCCGGGTTATAATTCTTTATCAACGCAAAAGGATTCGCGATGCATACATGAATCAGGTTTACAATCGCCATATGAAACATAATGACATTAACCGTGACTCGTCGAAGCTTGGGTCCCTTGTAGAAGGCGACAATGATCAAACCGTTTCCGATGATTCCGAAGACGATTACCAGCACATAGAAGATGGCGACGAAGGAGAGGAAACCCGCCGACATCGGTTTCCCATGGCGACTCGCGTTCACGATGGTACACGAATTGTTTACGATCTTCGTCAGATTAAGTGAGCCAAACGAAATGACTATTGTATCAATCCCTACAATTATCTCAGTGGTGTTATCTGCCATCTTAAATCACTCTTTTCAAACAGGGATGCATATAACTATCGAAAGATCGTCACCGTTGTAAGATTTTTTTTTTTTTGAGTTCACTGAATGAAGTTCCCTTGGCATATCTGATATAAGACAATGCAGAAAACAACGGTAGCGAAATTCTATGGCTTCACTGAGTCGCGATATACTTGTCTTGTAAGAAGCATTACCAAGAGCAAAATGATGTAGTCTCTGACTATCAAAGAGCAATGCGTTCATCCAAATGAGATAAGAATAACTGGACAATACTAATATATATCTTGATAGAAAGACAATTAATGTCAAGTAATCCGCATGAATCACAGACAAGACGGGACAGGTGATAGACCATCCTTTTGATTAGGCTTTAGACTCCATCATTTCGATCAATCTTTAATCATACACAAAATTCTCTTAATCCCAGTTTCTCCACGGCCCGGAAATCAAAAATGTGTTTCAATCAAGAAAAATCTGAGTTCTGCTATTCCTGCCATTTCTGAGCTGTCGAGCATGGACAAGAGAAATATTCCACTTTTTTAATTAGAAAAACTTGCTAACTCTCTTTTTTATTCGGTATGACAGTCTGCAGATTCCGTTCATCCCTTTGTGACACTAAATTTAAATGAAGCACGCGGAGTATCAATGGTGGTTAAATCCAAGTTGCGATGGAAGTTACTTGCAGTCAAGTTAAAATCCAGTATGTGTATCAACTGTAATCGAACTGTTATGTTTATTCCAGCTGGACTGGATTTACTTCCAATACAATATGCATCAGAAGAAAATCAAAACATGATTATTTGTAGTTCACACCAGATTGACTAGATGAAGCACAGGAATGTAAATTCCAAGGTAATTCTAAACAGGATTTGTTAAGTTACCAAATAGGTAATTCTACCGTAGATCCATGGTTTTCTTACAATTCAACTGCCATTTTTTTTATTGAAGTAAATAGAATCTGCTACACGGCTACAAGAATCTCATATATGTCTTGACTCCATTCGAATACATTGCCCGTATACGTTATAAATCAGTGATCTATTTTCCATATGTCATCGACTTTTCCATTAAACAAAAAATCAATACTTATTTGGTTGATTAGATGCACGATGCACAAACAGTAAGGAAGTCTATCATATTTGGTCACAAAAGAGGTTGATAATACCGCTGCCCTTTAATGGTATCGAGTATGAGTTGTGAATAAGATATTAACTAAAAGACGCGCTACTGGAAAAATCTCTGGTAAAATAATGTGTAGAGAGGGTGCAAAGTGGCGGTTGTCACGAAATATTCCTAAAAATGATGTTCACAAGCATTCGGAAAGCTCCTCTTTTACAAAGTAAGTCAAATGACGGATTTTCAAGATTGCTAAGCTCTAACTGCCTATAAATCCATTATTCCGTGGCACAGACTCTATCAAGAGGAGCAAGAATCTAAGAGGTTCGAGACGTAACTTGACCGAATTCGGGACTCAAAATGACGAATCCTTTAAGAGGAAAGCCCACCTCTTACTAGCAGATAGAGCAACACTACGCTGAGATCGGATGAAGAGTGAGAATGCTCGAGCGTTGTATTACCACAGCTGTGGCTTCACAAAATCGCCAAAGCATACAATCATAATATGCAGCGTGCGGAATTTTTGCGAAATCTCTTCACGCACTCAGCCAAAATGGAAAATTGCTTTATACTCTCTCAGGGGCTTGTTTCGTGGAAATATAACGTGTTGTATATTATAGGTTAGATGAGATGATAAAGAAATAGAGCAGAAAATTGATTGTAACTTTTTGAATCTTACTGAGTCGAGTTGTTTTAATCGTACAATGAGAGCCCAGTTCGTGTTTTTTTTTTCACTCAAAGCAATTTTTTGATTGGCTAAACCATCCTATTCTTTGCCCTTTATTTGAATTATGGTATACTCGCATGGGGCTACTCTATTAAACAAAATCTCAATAGAGTTATGTTACTACAAAAGAGGCTAATGAGAATCATTTGCAATAAAAGATATCGTTCTCAAACTAACATTCTCTTTTATAATAACAAGGTCCTAAAAATTGACGAATTATATTTGTACAATCTCGGTTGTCTTATGTACCAATTGGAAAAAAATCAGTTACCAGAAAATTTATTGCAAATATTTTTGAAAAACAATGAAGTACACAAATACCCCACGAGACAATCAAATATGCTACATCTACCAATGACCAGGACAGCTACTGCCCAAAAGACTTTTATATATACCGGACCACAGTTCTGGAACTCCTTAAATAATACTATTAAATCAGCTCCCACCATTTTTTCATTTAAACGTAGACTAAAAAAATTCCTGCTGAATAGATATACATGTAACTGCTAAATGGTAAAAAATAACAGGGAAAATATCATTTCGAACCAAAAATTGAGCTAGAATGAAAAGAACATCATTGCAGAAAGAATTAAAATGTATAACGTCCCCATCCTTCATCTTCCATCTCTCACTGTCTGTCTCTATCTCTCTCTTTCTTCTCTCCTACTGAAGTCATCGCCTGTTATTATTTCCAATATATTTATTTGTACACATACCACTGTCACAATTATTCTGTTTTGTAGTGTAAGGGGGGGGGGGTGGGATAGTGTAAAGTATATATATTTAGTAATTATTTCCATAAACTTAGAGCATTTGTAAGTATATTTTTTCTTACAAAGGGGTCTATAAAATACAAGCTGTGCTTTTTAATAGACTCCTCCACTTTTGTTTCTTTACTATGCCTGATATCACCGAAATTATGATAGTATAATTGTTTATTATATGTAATTACTGTACTTTTTTTAAAATAATTTTTTTATAATTTTTCCATTTATGTAAACACTTCTCATCGTAATTTTGTTTGATATTATGTAATATAAATTTGTATATATGTAAAACACTGAAAAACATGTGGAAATAAAGAAACCTTGAAACCTTGAAACAATATTCAGGTTGATATAATGCTTAAATTAGCTGCACTTATTTAACAATGTCTTAGCTCTCCTGATGTTAAATACCTTATCAAATTCCTATTTTTGGCAACGACGTTGAAACAAACAGTAAATATGCCCTATACATATTAATTCTCAGGCTAATTGATACAAGGTCAGTATTTCAAATTTATCTTTTTGTGGAGGGCGGGGTGGCGTGTGTGTTCGTGTTTGATCGAGGGTGTGGATGTGTGTGCGTGTGTGTGTGTGTGTGTGTCTGTGTGATATGCAGCTTAATGATAACTGGTCCATGCTGAAAAATTCTCGCATAATCACTTATCTTTAATCATAATCTTTATTACCAAATTTTCTTGCTCATATTGGGGAGACATGATTGGTTTGCGCAATGGGCTTTAATCTATAGGTTCCTGTCCCGCACGAGTTAATTCCCTGCATGCATCGTTGCTCTCCAGTAAATTTTTGATTTTATATTGGATGGCATAATGACATAATAATTACGCGACCTCAAGGTCTATGAATGTAAACGACGTATCACAAACTATCTGCTATCATCCTTGTAATTCTTAATTAGGCTATCAGAAAATTGTTCATAAAGTGTTGTGTTTCATTAAATGCCTCGCATAATCCAGCTCCGAATATTAGGCCTTAATTTTCATTTTATTTACACTGGAATGGCTTAAGAGCTCTGGCTTTGAAAATCATTGTGATAAGGATATTATGTCATAATTTGTTGTATATCCTTATGCATTCATATTACCGGTAAGTTATGTCAGCTTTGAAGGACCAACTATGTGAATGAAATTAAGATAATCTTATTAACTGATTCGAAAACCGGCTGAAAATACTCGATACTTTTGTAAGGTTTTTGTATTCTCCTGCCTTAATGTGTTTTAAGTCTTATATGTTCCTTTGTGTAGTTTTATATATATATTTTTTTACTTTGCCATAGACTACCATTAACTGAACATACATTTTGTCCCTTAGTAAACTTTTAGCTGTTTAATTTGATGTATAGACACTTACCCACGTGAGGGTCATGGAAGTTGATCTGGAAACAAAGAATGCGTTCTGGAGGACGAAAATAAAGTAACCAGTACCATCATCATTACTAACAGGCAAGCTAAACTCTATTTATTGAACACACAAAAAATGGCGCCGTTTAAAAGACGACGTTTGCCCAACCTCTCTCATGCTAATATGAGCAGGTCCCCGCAAGCATCAGCATACAATGTGCTTGTACAGAGAATGCTTTCGATTTAGTAGTCCTCTCTTTCAGACCCTATAGAAATCCCGTTGATGGAAGTTGTCTTTATAAGATAAACTTCAACTTCTTGAAGGGCTACTTGAGAGTCTGTGACAAAAGTAAGTCGTATATCTTTCGGTTTCTGAAAACTTGCAGGGATTTTTTCTCGTACTTTTAAAGTCAAATTAGTACAATTTGTTAAAGTGTACCTTTTAATGGAGACAACCCTGTCCCATGTAAACTACATGTGATGAGAACATAGAGGATCCCGAATGGCTGTTGTGTCTGCCCTTCTCATTAGTTTCCCACTAATGTAGTTCCATGAATAATGACTACAGATAAATGACACGTTTCTGTCTCACCTGTCTGGATATGGACAAGCCAAGAACGTTTCGTCTCATTGATATCTAGATTAAAATATAATGCTGTAATGCAGTTTCTTTAAGACTCATATAACATGAAAATTGTATGGTTTGATGTCTCCTCGTAATTCTGATGAGGTAGTCAACCTAGGTGCATCCTTAAAAGGCAGGAGTGACATTCCTTTTCAAAAATTTATGAATGAACATCTGCGATAATAATAACTGATGTTATGAAAATATGAGAGACCTTTTGCAACTATTAAACATGTCAGCAAATGTCGTCCAACTCCAGCCCCCGTTTAAAAAATGATCTAACAATGCCCCTGATTCTGAAGACAAAGTGTGGTGAGTGGACATTTGAGAGAGAGATGAGTATCGCTCTCTGCTGTTCCTTCCTACTCTGCAAAAGAGTGGAGTGTCATTTGTCTCTTGGGACTTCGGAGGAGTCCACGTTGGCCACAATTACCTCGAAGAAAAAAAGAGATGAACGCCAATAAATACCAGCAATATCAAAATTCACCATACAGGTCATGCCGAAAAAAGTGAAATAGGATCATTAGGGTCAGTGGGGTCAAAGTGTTGTCGCCCCGGCCTCCCTCTCATTTGCGGAAAATTCTAAGGGCTGACCAATGTATAAAAAACCCCACTAAATTTGAAAGAGTAGGAGGTTTTCTTTTGTAGTGAGGGAAGGTTATCTTGGTTATGGAAAATTGTTCATCCTTAACACCTTCGTCATCAAAATTAAAACCTTGCATAAATTCAACAATGCAGTATAGATGCAATTGTCAGGACGTGAATTCGCCCAAGTCCCATATTATTACTTTTGTGTAGCACTCAGCAACTTACTGTTCAAATTCAATTTTATTTCGCAAGATAAATATACATGGTAACAATGAATTAAAATACATATACAAAATTATGCGGGGCTTTGCATAAAGGTTAAAAAAAAAC
Organism: Heliocidaris tuberculata; assembly: GCA_025618425.1. Lineage (NCBI taxonomy): Eukaryota > Metazoa > Echinodermata > Echinoidea > Camarodonta > Echinometridae > Heliocidaris > Heliocidaris tuberculata. The sequence goes on along the minus strand of CM046832.1, from coordinate 60,352,357 downwards.
TTGTAGTATTTGGATCGCCCATTAGACAATAGAAAAAGAAAACCAAATTATTTAGGCACAAAAACAATATAATGCACCTAAATACACACAAACACCTACATTATAACAACAACATAATTTAAAAAAAAAAGACAAACAAACAAACAAAAAGGAGGAAGAAGAAGAAAAAATGTAAGGGAATTCGAATATAACATCGTAATTAACTGTGATAATTCATAATTATTTACTAATAATGTTTTATACTTTTTCCTAAAGAAAGATACAAATTGTGATTTTGTTATGTCATGGGGAATAATATTCCAATGTTTAGGACCTATGTAACTCATTGACTTAGCTTCATGACTTGATTTAATGGACCATAAATGAAATTTATTTGGCGATCGAGTATTATAATTATGAACTTGACTATTATATTGAAAGATGTCTTAAAAGAGGGTAGGTAATAACCTATCTTTATATTTATACATGAACGTTGCAATTTCTTGCTTATTTATATCAGATATATTTAATGATAATTTCTTGAAAATATAGGAGCAGATGGCGCTAAATAGTGAGAATTAGTAGCTACTCTTCAACATTTCTTTCGAACTTTAAATGATGTGTCTAATTCAGTTTAAGTTGCATTCGTAGCCCATACAGTATTACAGTATTTCAAATAAGGAAAGATAATGGAATGACGTAATGTTATTAAAATTTCCGGTAACAAACTATATTTCAGTTTATTTATTAAACCAGTATTTCTACTGATCTTGTGTAAAACATTTATAATATGGTCTTTCAATCCCAAGAAATTATCCAATGTGACACCCAAAATGTTAACAGAGTTACTGAATGGAGGAAGTTTATTATCAATATAAATGGGAATATTATCAGTATTAACTAAGGTGCTAGCTATGTTTGATATTATGTGAGATTTTTTTTTTTTTTTCAAAAATAAATACATTTAGTTTTATTGACATTCAGGGATAACTTATTTGCTTTTAACCAGTCAGACATATTCTCAAGTTCATTGTTTAAAACATGGACAGTATTCATCAAATTTTTAGACGAAAAAAAAACACACACAAAAAAAAAAAACACTAGTGTCGTTAGCAAACTGATAAAAAGTTAACAAACTAGATGATTTAGAAAGGTCATTTATGTATAAAATAAAGAGCAAAAGGCCTAGTATTGATCCTTGAGGTACTCCAGTAGAGACATTTAAAGAAGAAGATAATGTACCGTGAATAAAAGTATGCTGAATTCTGTTTGAAAGATAATCCCTAAATCAATCTGATGCGATCCCTCTTATTCCATATTGATACAGTTTAAATAGAAGAAGTGAGTGATCCATAGAATCGAATGCATTTGACAATTCTAAGAAAACCCCTCTTGTTCGTTAGCTTGAAATGATTCTAATATTTTTTGTTGGACTTTTAAAAGAACATGTTCACATGAATAGTTGGGTCTAAATCCATATTGAGTGTCACTTAAAATATTGTTATAATTTAAAAACTTATATAATCGGTTATTTTGGAAAAACATGGTAGTAGGGAGATGGGTCTATAGTTTACAAATTTTCCAGGATCATCTTTCTTAAAAACAGGGATTACCTTCGATTCTTTAAGTTTTAAGGGTACTTTACCAGATATAAATGAAATATTAAATACATGAACTAACGGCAAGACAATGGCATGAATAATACGCTTAATGACTTTGCAGCTTACATTATCGATTCCAAAACTTGCATTACTTCTAAGGTATTTACTTACATTGATTAATTCACTCGCGTGAACGGGTGATAAAAAGAAGGAATTAACAACACTTGTTTGGCAATAAAAATGAGAAGAATGAACAGATTCACTAATAGATTTTCCAATGTTTGTAAAATAAACATTAAAGTGATTTGCTACTTCCATTGGTTCAGTAAATAATGTTCCATTACATTCAAAAGTTGTAGGAATTTGACTTTTCTTTTTGCCCAATAATTCATTAATTGTTTTCCAGGTTTTTCGTTTACTACTTCGATTCGATTGTAGCACGTTTTTATAATATTCTTGACGAACTTTACGAAGAGCATTAATAACTCTATTTCGAACTTTAAAAATTTTCTCTCATCACTTCTAAGTCGATTTAAACAAAAATTTGTAAACAATTTGTTCTTTTTCTAATCATTCTCAACAGTCTATTAGTGACCAACGGTTTCTTATTTTTTCTTCTCTTTTTTTTAAATCGATATCAATAATGTAACTTTTCATCTAAAAATATTCCCACTCCTCCTCCCTTACCATCTTTCCTGTTACTATTAATGAAATTATATCCATTCAACATGTGGAGATTTTCGTTTTCCGAATTTAACCAAGTCTCCGTAATACCAATAACCAAGAAATTATGAGAGAGGCTGCTTAGGTAGGCAGAAATTTGATCAATATTTCTGGCCATACTCCTCGAGTTAAAGTGAATAGCAAAACTGTACTAAATTTGAATATATAAATTCTTTAAATTCTTCTTCTAAATAATATTTGCAATCATTTATATCTTGTTCATCTAAGTCAGAATCAAGAATCTACTACTACTACTACTACTACTACTACTACTACTACTACTACTACTACTCATCTATGCCTCCAGACGCCCAGCGCATTACATGTAGCTTAGAAAAATATTTTTACACATAGACAGCATAGCTATATACAAGCTGAAAAAATGCTATTGAGCCTGAATAATGATGATAATGGTAATAATAACAATAACAACATAATCTATACAAATGATAAGAATTATGATGCTTATGACGACGATGATTATAACAATTAGGTATACTGCTACTACTACTGCTACTACTACTACTACTACTACTATTATTATCATTACTACTACTACTACTAGTACTACTACTACTACTACTACTACTACTACTACTACTACTGCTATTACCACCACCACTACTATTACTACTACTACTACTACTACTACTACTACTACTACTACTACTACTACTACTTCTACTACTACTACTACTTCTACTACTTCTACTATTATTACTACTTCTACTACTGCTACTACTATTATTACTACTACTACTACTACTACTAACGACAGTAATGGTAGTTTGGATAAGGTAAATAATGTCATGTAACCGTAAAGGAGAAAATTAGATGGTGTAGTAATGAACTGTCTACTGCATTTCACAAAAAGTAAAATTGAGATAAATCATATCCTGATGTATAGGTTTTATACTTACGATAGTTATCGAATCGCGATAAATCTAATACATTTAGGATATTTAAAATAACTTCAGTGATGATAAAAGTTTCGATAAACCAGGAAATACCTTAAAAGAGCATTTGAAAATGTGTAACTTTCCTTATACTTCCTTATACAAATACTTCCTTGTCTTTTTTTTAAATGATGTTTTTTATCATTTTCTCTCAAGTCAAATACAAATTATGTAACATAAAAAAAATTGTACATATTATTCATAACAAAACTAAATGCATTATACATAAATTTCAATAATAAAACAAACGAAAAATTGCATTTTCATAACCTCTTTAAAAGACATTTTCATACATAAAAAAAAAGTACTTGAGAGAAAAATAATGTTTGTCTTTTCTCCCAAACCTCCCCCTCCCCCCCAAAAAAACTTAAGTCACACAATACATGTACCCAACCCCCCCCCCCCAAAAAAAACTAACACTTAAGTCACACAATACATGTACCACACATACATACACACACGCAAACATGTACACACACGTACACACACACACAAACACGTATACCCCGACATACAAACAATTATAAGCATAGTGTATCGCAGCCGTTCCAGTGTTGTTGTTATGGGGGTTTTTTCATCTTGATTATAGCGCACGATTAATAGGCATGATATTGGTGGATTATAACATTCTATGTGCATGGTTAAAGGGGGTACCCAATGCTGAAACAATGTTAGTTCATTTAAAAGATCATGATTTTATTAGCAGAAAATCATCTGCCTTAAGTTTTTTTAAAATTCGTGTTGCCAGAAAAATCCCCGAAATATGGTAAAACTTCAGGATATTTTGGCCCCTCAGCTGTGTCCCAATTTCAGCTAGGTAACCACAATGACGTCAAAGTGGTTACCCAGGTTCGCGTATTGCAGATGTGTTGCGCGCTAGACTGTACAAAATGCATTACACCTTGCGCGCATTTTGCTATAATTGCGCGACAAGGTAACCACTTTGACGTCATTGTGGTTACCTAGCTGAAATTGGGACACAGCTGAGGGGCCAAAATATCCTGAAATCTTACCATATTTCGGAGATTTTCTGGCAACACGAATTTTAAAAAAAATTTAAGGCATATGATTTTCTTCTAATAAAATCATGATCTTTTAAATGAACTAACATTGTTTCAGCATTGGGTACCCCCTTTAAGGGTAATGTGTAATTCAATAAACACATAAATGTCACGTCAGTTCTGGATATTTGTACAAGTTTTCTCTGTGGAACGATGGCTAAAGGATCAACATTCAATTTGGCCCAAATTGACAGCTGGTGAAGCTGTGTAAATATCAGGATTAAACGATCCGTAGAGGTAATGGCGGGCAACAATCTAAATGAATTTTTTCATCAGTATTTCTTTGATTAATTTTAAGATATTTTTCATCTGGTTTAGATAGGAAACTAGAAAGGTATTTCAAAGAAAGTGCTTCTGATATGATTACCTTGATGAAGAGGCAGTTTTCAATTTTAACTTGCATGTTTGCGATCTGCGCCTCGAGTCTATGAAGTGCAAGAAAGTTTTAAAAATCCATATCTTAATCTGCCATGGAATCCTGGGATTATCAAGAATAAAATTCGTATCTCACAGCCTTTTCTTTTTCTTTTCTTTTCTTTTTTTTTTTTTTTTTTTGGGGGGGTCAAAATTTGATCATTCCAAAGCTATATCACTGTGCTCTAATCCTCATAATCTCTCTTCTGATTAAAAAAAAAGTGCTGTATGATTATGCATTATGATGGATTGTTTTAATAGGTAATGTGTATGTTTCTTTTCTGATTAACATTGTGATGAGATATACAAATACCATTCTTTTCTAGAAGGTTCCCTTATTTGTGGCCATTTTAGAAGGTACCTTATTGAGAATTTCCATGTAATTACTTTTTCATTCGGAAAATTTGAATAACAGTTTTGAGGTAATATGCCTTGATATATAATCCTCCCATTTGAATCGCACACAGTTCGCTTTGGAATTCCCAACCTTACCAGCAATTTTTAGAGTACAGGTTTCGACTGCTCCTTACCAAAAGTTATATGACATTTTGAGGATATTGTTATAAAATTACCCCTAATTCCAAAAACATTGGCATTTGAATTGTCAGCGAATCAGCAGATTGCCTGAAAATAACCCATTTCCCTTCAATTTCAGAACAGTCATGACAGGCAAGGGCACATATTAATAATGTTTGTACTATGTTCACCGAACCCACCTTTAAAAAAAATAAATAAATTGTTCCTGCTTGTCGCATCAAGAAGTTACCAGACATGAAATATTTTGATATGGAATTGCAATTACGGAGGCATGGGGTATTGCATTCATTACCAGTCACCAGTGGCATGGTTAAACATAAACTCCGCATGTATTCAGCCACGTAAAACTATGGGCCCATGAGCAGGGGCGGATCCAGGATTTTGTAAAAGAGGGGGCACAGTGCCGTAAAAGTACATAATGAAGAGGGCAAATTTTGTTGATTGTGCCAGTTGGGTTTCAAGGAGAACAGCATGTTTCTTTCCAGTTTCTTCTTTGCTACCAAAAGTGTATATAAGCTTTAGAACAGAGTCGCGGGGCCGATCGCATCCAAAAGAAATACTATGCTCTTTTTAATAGGAAGCATGGACCACTTTTTCCCTGTGCATTATTTTTGTTATTCATTTTCCGACAAGAGCATAGATTTTCAGTGCTAAACTAATTCAAGCGACAACTGCCAGTGGATGAATATCATACTCGAATTCCCCAAGAGATTATAGTTCCTGCTTTCTTGCTTTCTTGGGGAAACTTTTAGATTCAGCAGCATAATGTGCATTTTCACTGAATATGAAACCCATCAATTTGATATTACAAGGGATAAACCAGCACTGTCATCTGCTTTTGACAGCTTCCCTATCAATTTGGATTTGATGCTGAATGCATCATTTCATTTCAAGGGGCATTATAGCTCAAGCCCAGCAAATTAAGAAGAGAAAGAGAAAAGTGGAAAGAGCTGGGAAGAGAGAGAGAGAGGGAGAGAGAGAAAGAGAAAAAGAGAGAGAGAAAGAGAGGTGGGAAAAGAGAGAGAAGGGGTGGAGGATGGAGGGGGAGGGGAGAGAGAAAAAGAGCGCTCGAGAAACAAGAAGAATGGAATAGTAATGGAATGGTAACAGTTATATAAAGAAATGCTCCATTAATTCTTATTTTGTTACGGGACGCCAGGAACAAAATAACAACATGTTACTGTAAAAAAAAAAATCCGTGGCAGATCTAGGATTTTTTTTTATCGGGAGGGGGCACAAGTATAAATAAAAAGTTTCTTGGAGGAGGGAGTGGGGTGGGGTATCATATATACTTTTACACCAATTGCATAAAGACGACGGTTGCTTAAACAAAAAGGCACGTTGAAAAAAAAAAGCGCGAACCAGCTTCTTCGAAACACGAGAAAAATCACCCAGATCAGTACATTTGCTGTGTTATATTTAAACTGAAATCAGTCATCACTACAGACTTCAGATACAGATCATTAAATATTTGCGTTAAGTAAGAATCAAGAAGGACTAATGTTTGCTGTAGACTACTCGCTGCTTCATAGATAATCCAAGGAATTTTGTTTTCTTTTATATCTGAGAGACAACCAATAGAACTCCCATAAGATTCGCTTCCAACGTCCAGAGCAGCCTGGATGACAATTCCCCTTTGGCAAAATATTATCCGCTGCTATGAAATGGGCAGGAAATGTGAAATATTGTACCAATATGGAGTGAGCTATTCTCTACTGCATTAACGCAGCAGTGAAACACTTTTCCTCAGTATAGAGGGTTATCGTTGTCGAAATAGTATCCAGTCAAATGATATTCACCCTCTTCTAGACAACAAAAGGCGGTAGAGTGAAGAGATGGAGAAATGTGTCATTGTGTTGGAAGTAATCTATATTCGAAAAAAAAAGGTCCAAAAAAGGCATTAAATAAGTGACAAAATAAGCAAGGATATGGGGCAGTCCGGAAATATTACTAAGGAGAAGGTAATCGAGAATCTATAATCTTGAAATCATGTAACTAAAGGGTAATGTTCGAAAACTTCTAAAGACGAATGAGTTAGCTTTCGAGGAAATCATTACATATCGAAAGTTTATCGTAAGTGAAGATTCCAAGAAAAAGGATCAATTTTTGTTATGAAACAATTTGATACTAATATTTTCCTTATCTTCAGACGATGAATCATTCAATCCGCATAGTGTTTTCTGCGAATTGAAATTCACCCCGTGCGCCATGACTACTCATGTCACTATTCATCTGTTTGTGTCTAATAAGTATTGGGGAATATGTGTCTGATGCGAAACAGATGCTTCGTCTTTCAACGTTTTATTTCCGCGTAAGTCATCTAATACTGAGAAAACGGCGGGAAATTATCACGTAAGTTTCGCCGTAGGCACGGTAAAGCAGAAGCACTTCTTTGAAATCTTGTCTTTGAAATATAGCGGGGTTAGGAAGGTCAGGAAAGAGGAGAGGAATGAAAGCAAAAACGAATATTTATTGAGAAATCTTTCTTAGACAGAGAAACTTAGTTGTTCCCCATTAATTCTGCAGTTGATAAACTTTTTTTTTCTGCCGAAACGATTTCCCTCTTCGATACTCTTCATGTGTGTGAAGTCAGCGTTTGGACCTAAAATCTTCGGAAAAAATTTTCCGTCAGTTTAACAATATTAATATTAAAGGAAGGTGAATACAATTCACATGTGGGTTAAACCAATCATTTTGTAGTCACCAGTAAATATAAAAAAACTAACCCTTATGCTTGCTTTCAAAAGAAACTGGTGGATTGCCATCAGATACTGTAACAATTTTGGCGGGGGGGGGGGGTGGGAGAGGGGCGCGGTGGACACTTTTTTAGAAGTCAAGAAAAATGCCCCTCCTTCCAGTCTTCCACAAATAGTTCCCCTGCCAAGTGAATAAATGAATGCACCGAGTAAACATCATAAAACCGGACCTTCCTCAACATATACCTTCAACAAGAACCCTAACCCCACGTCCTTTAATCTAAATTCTATTGAAGACTCGAGGGATGGTGTATGTTGCGTGGTGATAAATCGAATCTATCCCATCCTGTGTCAGACAGCCCTTTGAGACTCCGTTACAGTCATGCACGGGATACAATCTTGTCATTTCAGACGTAGAAAGGGAACGTGACATCGAAGGAGGAAACAAAATTATAAACAAACTTTCGTTACGAAAGTTGTTTTTGACGTGCGAAATAAATGTTATATTTCATTATTAACATGAATGAACATGGCAGGTTCTTAATATCCCTCTTTTTTTACATGATGTTTTACATATGATCCAATGTGCATATACCATGTCCATGGTCTTCATGGTCTTATATGCAGAAACATTCATACAATTTATTTCGTTTTTGTGTTCTTTGTTTTGTGTACTTACGGTATAAACATATTGTGAATAGGAAATTTTATTTGTTCGAATTTGTAGTCCTATGAGCCAATGAATATGGAATAGATCAAAGGGTCATTCATAATAATTAGGCCCCCTTAACACCCATCTCACAAAAGAGCGTCAGTATCTAGTATAAGCTCCCAATATATCTTTAGCTATGATGCTGCAATAATATTCCTCCGGTGAGTCCGGTCAAATGATGGTGAAAAATAATCGAGAAATCCGTCGTATTCTGAAAATATGCATGGATTGGACATTTATAAAACGCCTTCTGGGAATGTATCTATATCCAAATGAGAAAGAACATTTATTTTTTCACTGTTATTGCGACAAACGCCATTACCATGTCTCACCTTTAAAAGGGAGTATTTAATATTTATCAGTTTATAGTTGAAATGTTCCTGAATCTATCGACTTTTCAGACAGAACAATTCAGGCAGAAAGATTATCGGGAACTTGAAGGTGTTTAGAAAAAGATTTCCTTTAAGGGGGTATTTCTTTGTCCTCTATTATAAAGTGCACTTTGAAAATACCCTTGGGAGAAAACTGAAAAAAAAACTACTAACAAAATTCTCACTAGGTGTTTGTTTTTATTGATAGTCTTGACGTCGAATATAGGCCTATTTTTTGTTTTCGTCATACCAAAGTTGGAGAGTAGCCTTAAACTATAAACTATTATCGGGAACTTGAAGGTGTTTGGAAAGAGATTTCCTTAAAGGGGGTATTTCTTTGTCCTCTATTATAAAGTGCGCTTTGGAAATACCCTTGGGAGAAAACTGAAAAAAACTACTAACAAAATTCTCACTAGGTGTTTGTTTTTATTGATAGTCTTGACGTCGAATATAGGCCTATTTTTTGTTTTCGTCATACCAAAGTTGGATAGTAGCTTTAAACTATAAATGAGGTAACAGGGGCATGCTATCAGCCCGGAGGGATGGTGTATGTTACGAGGGTACAAACATCAAATCTGTCCCATCTTTCACATTGAGAGCTCTTGAACCTCTATCAGACGCATGCACGGAATACCAGTCTAGTAATTCTGTATGCAGTCGGCATGTGAAGTAGTAGACGGATAGAATGTTACCATCTGTCAGCTGTGATGTTCTAGTTTCACGTGGTTGACAGCACAAATCAATATTAAACGGCAAATTTATGCCCATTTCACATTATTACAGATGATTCATTGCACATTCAGTCATGTTTCAGTCTCCGAGGACATGATTTAGCATTAGTATACGTTTTGCAAAATGTTACTGCGATCCAACGTGATGTCGTTTTAAATCGCAAATCAATATCTAAATTGTGAATTCAAGCACTTTTGTATGCAAGGAATTTTTGTTATCTCACCTTGATTTAAGTATAAAAAACTATCCCTAATATGAAAAAGTCCAACAAATTTTGCAAGCGCCGAGCAGAAATCAGTCGTAGCATAATGACAGCTTTTACAATTCGAGTATTCGAGACCGACTCCGAGGGAATAAATCACTGGAGGGATAACTGATTATAATCGAATGTTGATATTATAGTAACCCGTCTATTATCTAAGAAGAGAGTACTGGCCATCATTTATCCATTATCCGAGGGGGCATATCTAGTGTACTGTAAAAGGGAAGGGGCACAATCCCAAAAGTCTTTGAAAGCAAAAAAAAAAAAAAAAAAAAAAGGTTTATATTTCTAGGTGCGGTTTTGGGGGGAGTCTAAAGTTTAACAGACAGGTGGGGCACAAGTACACTTTTAGGAGGTGCACATTTTTTCGTGTTCTTAAACTACGCCAAATATGCCAAATTGGGTTTTAAAAAGGGGGCACGGATACGTTGTGCACTCTTAAGTCCGCCATAACATTATCTACTCTCCTCTGCGTTCTATAATTCACACACATACACACACACACCGACACACACACACACACACACACACGCACACACACACACCCACACACACACAACTGTACAAGTAATCATATATCACTTTTGTATTACAGTGACCCGTCACTTCTCTTCCAGGTGTGTTCATCACAAGCTTTGCTTTTATTGGAATACCTTGTACACCTTACAGTTTTCAGTTCATGTATTTTGATCAGGTGAAAATGCAGGCGAAAAAAAATGCGAAAATACATGCGAATTTCAATTCAATCAAATTTAAAAACCTTCCACTTTATATTGATAATCATATTGCACAACTAGAATTCGTTTAGCCTGCATTTGAATATACAGCCCCTGTTCGAAAATGTTTCTACCTAAAACTTATCTTGGCGCCGACCAATTCATTCCCCTCGTTCTTTCTCCTTCTCAGTAATGAAACTTAACTTCCCCTTCCTTAAGGAAATTCATTTAATCAATCACAAAATAGGTTATAGGGGAGGCTAGTTCATTCGTCCTGAAATAAATGGCAATATACTTGAATCATGATCACAATCGGAAGGAGGCAACACATGATTCTATCTCTCTAATCATACTAGATAACGTATCGTCCACAAGTCAAACAGTTATGAATTAACAGGCTCATCGTGGAAAGAAAGAGTACCGAACTTTTTGAGCAGTGGCGTACTGTGCATCCAGATAGTTAAGGGGCACTGGCATATTGGGAGGGGGGGGGGGGCACCGATCTTACTAGTGGATGAAATGCTAACCAAACAATTAATTATTCAGGGGTGGGATGTGGCAGGGCTTCGTATAGTGTCCTTTTTAAATCTTCCATTCTCCCTTTTCCCTCCTTTTCTATTATACTTTTTAGGATAATTTGATGGGGATGGGGGGGGGGGGGGGGGGGGACGTGGAACCCGTAGCTATGCCACTGATTTTAAGTGCAATCTAAGCACTCAAAGAAAAGGTTGATTTCTGATAAAGTTTGAATAATATGTGAGCTATTTCATTATTTTAATTTTTGAGATGGAAGAACTGAAGCGCTGTCATAATACATGTATTATGACAAGAAATATCTTACAACTTTGGACCATATTCTGATGCTACATATTGTGCAGCCCCATGTATCCAGAGTTGCGTTTATAACTCTTCAATGCTTGTGATTTTCTTGAAGATTTAGTAAATTGAGAGGGGGGGGGGGGTGATCATTTTGATCAATCTAAAACATCGTAGTATAATACACAATCGTTCCTATTTACATACTAAATAATCAACCATGCAAAATAATGGATGGATGAAAAAATGAATTAGATGGAAAAAATATTCAGTATGCCACACAACATACATTTATACACATATGGAAACGTGATGTACACTTTTTCACACTTGATAAAATACGCTCAGTTTTACCTCAAGTACGCGTCTGGGCCCCGTTGCACAAAACTTGCGTTTGAACGCAACTCACGAAAATCAAACGCAACTTTATTTTCAGCCAATCAGAAGTGCGCATTAAGAACTTGCGTTTGATTTTTAAGAGTTGCGATTAAACATCTTCATTTCTAAAACAATAAGTACCGTCATTTTCGATTTAAAAAAAATGTTTTCCCCATTTTGTATGAGCAAATACTGCTGGTCAAGGCCTATTCTGCCTTCTGCTTCTGATAATTTCGCGCCAAATTAACCAAAGTCAAAAAGTGAAGCAGCAGCTGAAAGTTCAGATCATTCTGATTCTGATGATGTGACAGCTGTTTTGATTGGTTAAAAAAAACAACAACAACAACACCGTCATTTTTTGGTTCAATCACTGCTTTCGTTTTAAAAAGTTACCTTGTTGTTGTTGTTGTTGTTGTTGTTTTAGGTTTAGCGGAGCTCGTCATTCAAATTTCCCCCTCACGTAGCCTTTAATCAAGGCGCCTCGTGCTGCTCTGTCGATCCTGTGGTCGCTCCTCGAAACGGGCAGAATAGTCCTCTGATTATTGCGCGAGACGTCTTCCTGCATCACAAACGTCCCGCGCAATAATCAGAGGACTATTCCGCGCTATTCGAAGATTGACCAGGGGATCGGATCGACAGAGCAGCACAATCGCCTTGGTTAAAGGCTACATTGTATGAGGCATCGGATCGGGGGATCGGATTATGCTTTGACAAATTGTGTAGAGAGGTTTTCATATGAAAGACATAAATTTCACCTATCATATAATTTTAAGTGATAATGGGGTCACTTTGGAACAGACATTAATGAAAAGTAGACGAATTGATAATTATTATTTTCTATATAGGTTACATGTTTTCTCTTTAAAAAAATAATACTTCTATATCTACTTTAGATAATAACTTTTTTTCTAATTCTTCAGAATGAAATGAAATACAATTTCAAAAATTAAGTTTCGGTAATACTCTTTATACAACCCTTATGAATATTGATTAAATATGTCTATTTCAATTTTGTAAGACAGGTAACTCATTTATAGTGACTGTTCTATATCTACTTTAGATGGTAACATGTTCTTACCCAAATCAGTATCCGAAATAACATATTGTTATCATTGGTATTTCCCATGTTATTATACGGTTTAAAAGCCCAGATTTGATAAGCGTAAATTCCTATAGCGTTTAAAGAATATCAGTAAAGTCAATTTGGCTAATTTACCGATGTTCATGAAAATGTAATGTTTGTTCAGAAGGATGATGTATGAATTTATCAATAAATGATATAAAACCAGAATTCTTCTTCGTAATTTTTGTCTGACTCACCAAAACATTCAAACAACACGTGTTATAAGGTTTAAAGAAATGCAAGCTTCCTATGTTTGACAAAGAAGAAACATGTGACACAGTTGCTACTAATTTGCCCTTCTATACTCTCTTCATAATTTTGAATGAACTAGTTTCACTGTATAATACGACAAGAATATTACCTACTATGCTTTAAGTTGTATTCCAATTCGATTAAAGTCTACGTCACACTTGAAATCAAAGTTCAGTAAGTCATGCTTTCATTTTGAAAATCATTCATCAAGACAGATATCGGAATAGGATGATCATTTTTTTGCCTTCCATTACTCTCTCGCCCCCTTCCCTCTTAATGGAACTATTAAAGGGCTAGTTCCAGGTTGTCACCTTAAGTCACTCACTTGACTGAACGCCTGCTGAGTTGAAAATCAAACGGAGCGTGGGGTTTCTCTCGGGGGGGGGGGGGAGAATGGGGGTGTTCCACTTATGAGAATTTCTGTCAACAAATCCGTTATTCTTCTCGAAGTTGTCGCTTTTTCTTATACCACATGTCAAATATGAAAATCTCAGGACCTTTTTCTAATTATTGTTAGAAAATGTTCGCTTGACCTGACCGCAAAATGGACCCGACACCCCTTTCAAAAAAAAAAAATTCCTAGCAATGCCCCAGAGATAGAAGAAAAACATTTCGTAATCACCTTAAGTGCATGGCCCGTCTCATCCACAGTGCCCTTGTGGCAGATTGATGCTACCTGTCAAGAAACGTAGCATGTCGGCATTTTGCCTGTGGATCGCACAGAATATGCGATTGTGTATTGAGGCCCATGCCTCATTTTTGCTAAATTAAAAAAAAAATTAATATAAGATTATGTAATCAGGCGCCTCTCCTTTCCTAAAAAAAAAAATAAATGCTTGTTTAAATACGTGCAGTTTGAAGTGATGTAGGCCTACAGCTATGATGATGAACCTCACATTTTGTTCAAGAATTTAGAATATACCTTTAGAATAACCAGAATATCCCATGATCCGCCCCAGTGCTTCGGCGACATTTTATTCCAGACGTTATTTCGTTAAAGACAAAAGCTTAGGTTTACGACTGGGTTTTAGGACAGGGTTAGGGTTATGTCAGGGTTGGGTGTAGTGTTGGTCCAAAACTGAAATTAGGAATTCGGTTAGTATTAGAAATGACCGATGAGCAATGGTCGGCTTGTGTCGTCCATTCGAATATGCATTACGATGTTGGTATCGAGTTGCATCAGTCATTTCATCGACTCATGTCAGGTGCCGATCATGATGAAAAGATTCGCAATGGACGTCAAAATTTGTTTATAAAGTAATGTAGCAATCTTGTAAAAAATGGTAATCTTCATAAATTATAGTAATCAATGCATACATGTCATAACGTCATTAAACTGAGTTTTGGAAATAATGATATCATCATCTCTTTTTGCTTGTATCACTAATGTATCAGTACGAATGATTACATCGACAGAATACAGAGCTCCTCTCTTGAAATCTATAAGGATTCTGTGAAGGAATCGTCGATGAAATGAGGCTTTTTAATTATCAAGAAGAGATACGTTTTTGTACCGGATCCGGAGGAGTTCGTTTATCTTGCAAAAACAATTTGCTAAATTATTGATTAATATGGCATCCAAAGCAACCACTGAGCTATCATACTTAGCGATATGACGATTAATCACTATGACGAATATTGAACATCAAAATTATCTCTTCTCTCTAAATCAAATTTACCAAGTGAATTTTCTTTACAGAAAAAAATATGTTGATAAATATGGCCACTCCTTACTATGAACGACAACCACAGCAAGAGAGAGAAAGAGAGAAAGAGAGAGAGAGAGAGAGAGAGAGAGAGAGAAAGAGAGAGGAGGAGGGAGAGAGAGAGAGAGAGAGGGAGAGAGAGAAATAACACTTAAAGATAATCTATAAAAGAATTTTGAAATATATATAAGCCCATTTCACTCATTCTCATTCAACTTGAAAATGTTAAATAATGCCTTTAATGAAAATGAAAATGAAAAAAGCTATAGGTGTAGCAAAAATGAATTGACCGAAGTGCTTTCTCCCATGGGATAGTTGCTGTTCCAGATCGATATAGCATGAAGGAAGCCCTCCAGATATAGGTTCTGTGGTTAATAATGTATTCAATGTGTAATGGGAAATTAGAAGGGATAGGGGAGTTCAAGAAGGAGGCACAGAGTCAATGAACTCATCGCCAATCTATTGCAAAATTCGTTGTGAAGTTGACAGCATTCATCCGTCGTTTTTTATCAGAGTGCGTCCAAATTGCCTAATGAAAAATAAGAATCGTGAAGTGATTAAGTATTCCTTCAGTGCACACTGTCCCCTATCATGAGGCTTCAGTTTCAATTATCGTACTTTAAAATACATCCTAAATTCCAGTCACTGATTAGATGTATTATCTCGCCATGCAAATCTCTGATTGGATAATGCAGGTGTCTGATGTTGTAACATTTTGTCAAGTACATTATTCAACAGTTAAATCAGAGGCTTTTTCCTTGCACTACTGATTTTTTTCTTATACTATTTCTAATTGTGAATAACTTTCGAATGCAAGAAAGGTTCGCAACTTTTGCGAGTGATCAAAATTCGTGAAAGTCTCACGCTTCGAAATGAATTAAAATCATAAAAATGTTTGCAATCTGAAAGTGAAAATGGTCGCCATTAACAATTCACGAATGTTTCATGAGCGAAAGTTTCCATTACCATACAACGTTTTTCAAACGTATTGCGTTTTTATTGATTGAGTGGTATGCAAGTGAATCTAAATGGAGATACAAATTATATGTCTTTTATATAAAGACATACAAATTTTTTTATAGGGATTCCACGATTAAACATAAAGTCAACATTTCGATTTGGTTAAAGGTATTACAAGAGCAACATAGGCTTACATTGTAATAATATTGTCTAATCGGAGACGTCTGCTTTGGCTATCCCTCCCAGGAAAATTCATTACATTCAGGGGCGTATTCAGGATTCTCTTGCGGGGATGGGGGGGGGGGGGGGGGGGAGGCCGAACAGTGTCTGACAAGCTTCCCCCAAGGTTCTCAAATTTTCAGGTCTTTAAAAAACAAATTTAAAAAAAAGAATCTCTAATAAACAAAAAAAAACAACTAAAATTAAAAAATCCAAACAAATTGAACAAAAACGAAAACAAAAACATATTCATCTCATTTTAAGTGATTTTTTATTTCAAGAAATCTGACAAGCAAGAAAAAAGTGCCATCATATTTTCAAGTGCCCCTTTTTGTTTAAAAGGGGTTGGGGATGCACGGGCATGTTGTGTCCCCTTAGACCGACACCTTCATCGATCCACAGTGAATGTTGGCCGTTAAAATGTAACCTCATGCGTAAAAGCTCCTCCTCAAGTTGTCAACACTTTCATTTACTGAGATTAGATCAATACACTATGGACATAGAATCTCTTACTGGCCGAAGTCGCTTTTCTCCGAAAGTCAAGTTTAAGTGTCAGCACTTTGTTGTGACAGCACTAACAAAGTTATCTAGCAGCCGGAAGGAAAGCAGATTTGCCGCTGAGATAATGAGTAAGAAAAAGACAAGAGCAGGCGGGACAGAAAAGGAAAAGAACCTCCTTCATTTTACCGCCTAGCATGAATTTGATGCTTCCCTAATTGATCGTTTCACCTGTTAGCATTTTGCAATCGATCTTGAATTAACGGTCCGGTACAGCGATTCGGAAAATAGTCAATCTGAGACGTACTTCCTTCCGTACATGTCGTGCATCGCCTAAGGCATATTCTCTTAAACAAAGAAGGTTCTTTTCCCTAGTAGCATGCTTTTCTTGCCTATGATTAGCATCTATTTTAGCCTGTGTCTTTGGATAGGTTACATCACAGCCTAAACCTAGTTTACTATACTCCAATAAAGCAGTATAAACAGGGTTTGAACTATCCATGACCCTTGATGTTTGACGCCCCTAGACCATTTTCTATGTGGTAGGGTCCATAGGTTAGGAGAGGTGTAATCATCGCAACCGCCAAATTTCTTTATACCCTGAATTTTTAACACCTCCTTATAGGCGTACGGGCAAAATTTTACCAGAGGGCTGATGTCTCTGGCCGAAATTGTAAATTTCTAGATTCTAATTTTTTTGTGTGTGAGCGAAGTGAGAATGCAAAGAAAAATAACTCTATGCTATGGTGCCAATGTAACTTTGTCAACGAAATATACTGGATAAGAAATAAAACTTCAACGACCACCTAGCTGCCCAAATATCAGGTGACGTTGCTTTAACATTGATAATTTCAAAATATCGAAGGGAGCCGCGTACGCTAGTGATCTTTTTCTGGCTACATCGGATTTCGGATTTGCCACCCCCCCCCCCCGCGAAATTAAATTCTTGGGATTGTTCTACATATACTATCTTTTTCTTTCAAATCCCTATTCATCTTCCAAGAGCGTATAATCGATATTTTGCCTACCCAAATTTGGAATGAGAAGCAGGATACGTCATACTCAAACATGCCCTCCCCCAACTCTATTTACATGGTTTGTTGTGCAAAAAACACACTATTGAAATCGATTCCTACGTAACAAAACGAGCTCATGCCTTTCTCCACTCTCACTTCAAAATTCATGATTTTGTAGAATGACTGTACCTGACCATGCACACTATACAGTTTAACATCTTATCTAGATAACAATGCCGTACATATTGTTGTGTAGTGTTTGTATACATTTTTAAAAAGTCGTGTAGCGTAGGTTAGGACACTGGGGCTCGTGTTTTCCCATGTTTTTCATCTCAATATATATCATCTCTCTCTCTGTCCACGGTCCATGTCCCTCTCTTCTTTCTTATGTGGCATCGATTTTTTTGGCATTCGATCAGAGGAAACAGTAAATGCCATTCGCACCCTCCCTGAAGCTACTCCACTGTTTCTGCTGTTGCAGTAATTTTAATTTTCTAAATCAGGGGAATTTAGAAAATACTTGCCCATGTGCCCCCCCCCCCACTGTTCTACACCACTTTTTTAAATGCACTGTTTCTCAATTCTCGTATATTACTTGATTTTTTTCGTCTTGATTATTGACTTCTTTTAGCTTTTTTCTCTTCTTTTTCTTTTTAAAGAGAAGGTTGAGTCGGTGTAAAGGTGAAAAATGATTTGTGAGCTTTCACAACCTTGGACCAAATTTTGATGTCAAAGTCATGCGTGTTTATGTAGTCCCATGAACCAATGTCCGTGTCTAGTGCTTTTAGTAATTTGTAAATTTCAACAAGATAAGTCAATTTGATATGAGTCCAATAATACCTATCAAACCACATTATATATATAATTCATTTTTTTTTCAGTTTACAACATAATCAGCCATTCAAAAAAAACTTATATTTAGTTTATTTCACAATACAATCACATAACAGTGTTAACAGTTTTATTGCATGATAACGAGTTTTCTTCGCGAAAATAAATTCAAATTGACTTATAAAACATCGATGTCAATAACACTGCTCGGGATCAACTCTATAAGCATTTATTTCCCTAGCCCAAAACGACAAATTGATCTCACGGATTGTGGTCTGCCACGTGACCGGAGCAATAAACCGACTTTGACAGATGATTACCTCGTATGGTATTCTACAATTCAACACAGCCGTTGATTTAGAAGTGAACTTCTAAGACCATGACCGCTCATGTATGACTGTTACAAGTGCATGCAGAAACAAATCCATGGTCAGCAATTATATTCTTAAAGCTATTGATCAGGTACATGGCCAGTTGATAGTCAGTCGAGGCTTGTACTGTCTTATGATGTTGTGTATAATCTTGCTTGCATGACAGTTTTTTTCCTTCATTTTTCAAGGAATATATTTTGCACTAAATTAAAGAATGTACTCACAAGACATAGTGATATATATATTTGAATTTGTATTTGGATGAATATTGTTTTATATTATTTATGAAAATGAAGATTTTTGAGTTTGATATCATTGTATTTCAAAAATGAATTCAAGTCAATATTTTCATGAACTCTTTTGGTGCAAATGTATTTTTTCCCTATGCAATCTTGAGTGTGAGGCAAATTAGTTATAGTTGGTGGTAAAGAGAGATATAGGTGGCATAGAAAAGAGAGAACCAGAGCGAAATGTATACTCATTGATATGGCAGGGTAAACAAGCAGGCGCGAAAATAAAAACTCAAAAGACAAAAAAGGGGGAGGGACAGAGAAAGTAAAATTTCTATGGTATCTTGTTTTGGATGTTTTCAGCAATTTTCAAGAATTGTTTTTTTTTCTTCAAAAATCAAACGGCATTACTGAACAAGAAGTAAACTTTGGTACAGTAATAATTGAACGCAGTAATGACTACTGAAAGGGAACCCATGTCGTTACCGTTATTTGATAACACCAACAGCGACTTATATGGCAGGATTTTCGCCGTGGTGCCAAACTGTCAGTAATGGTTCAATGACATAGTAATGTGCTTTATGATAATACGTCTCGACAGTATCCTCATATAACAACGGACTTTGGTCAACGTTAATGAAGGGAAGGGTTTAAGCTGTCTCCACATTTTCTGTATGCTTGGAAAGGGTTGCTGTTTGTCCAGAGAAAACATGGGTGCTACACTGATAAAAATGCCGGTAAAATTTTCCGGAAATTAAAACAGAAAAGGGTACCCTGATTAATTGCCTTCTGAAAATGGCTTATGGACACACAGATTAAAAAAAAAAAAAAAAAAAGAGAAGAAGAAAAAAGCTATAGTTCGTTCTGGATAATTATGTTGCCACGCGATTTTGAGACTTAATTAATATGATATGATGATATCTTATAAGGCAAAGATTTCTCATTGGTGTAGCTGTAGCGGTGGGCATAAATTTCATCACAAGTTGTACAGTCATATTGCATAGACAAATAAAGATATATTTAATACGCATAATTTAATTTTTGAGCACGTGGTACATACAAATCATTATAGAATTATGGTTAAATAAATTAGAAATTTTAGGGCAAAAATATTATCATCCAGTAGTATGTCAGAAGGGAATATTGTTCTCATCTGGTCAGCCTATATCCCTTGTTATTACAGTATATCTGTTTGGGTTACAGCGTAAGGCTTTTTATTCATTTATAAAAATAGAAATTGAAATGTTGATATAAAGAAAATAACAAAGCAAGCATCTTGCCAAAAGAATGGAACTAGGCTCGACTAGCACTTGTGCTAACTTCTAGTTCCAATTAGCAACTTTATCTTAGTATAAATAGTGCAAGTGTATGACATTCAGTTAAGTGTAATCAAGTACTTGATTATTCATTGATCTACAAACATATACATATTATTGTAAATAAATTTATATTTATCTCATGTAGATAAGTACTTTCTTATGTATTGTATATGTATTCATGTAACATTATAACTCTTTATATTAATGATTATACTGTCATTTATGTGATGTGTTGTTAATAAACTCAAACTCAGACTCAAACTCAAACTCAAACTCAAACTAGTTAACTTGATGTTTGTTTGCTTTATATTATTGCAAACAGCACTTTGCCCCAGGTCATGTAGGCGACATCTGCCTTGATATTTATTGCTCCGGAGTCAATTCCTCATCAGTTGAATTCCTATTTGCAGCCCTAGACGGAACATTGCACATGTACGTGACCCTATAACCCTAAACCTAATCTAACCTAAAACCCAAAAGCCCTATACACGTATATCGTAGACTAAAAAAGAGTAAGACATGCCCCCTGTTATTTGCGAAACATGACCCCTCCCCAAATTTACGACCTTTTTCTTTTTCTTTCGTTTGTACTGTTAGAGATTTTGGACACATATAACACTTTAGAAAAATGTGAAAAACCCTCTTCTCGCTTGAGATAAGACTTTGTATTTGCCATAGAGTCTGCTGTGTCGGAGTGGATGTCGTCGGGAGCATACATCGGATCACAGCGTAGGTATTTCCTTTTTTTCCATTTACTGAACGTATGATGGCGCCTAGTCAGTTATTATGTCCTTAATTACATTGAGCTGTTGTGTTCACCCTTCACGAAAGACAGTCTTACAAATCATACTTGCTGTGGCGTATCTATGGGGAGGGGGGGGGGGGGCAGACGGAGGCACGTGCTCCGGGCGGCACTTTGGTGCAAAAAACGCTAAAAACAGAGAGAGAAATGGGAGAAAAGTTGGAGCCTCATAGTTAAAATGCGCCCCAAATCCAGGATAAAGTGCATAGAAAAGCGTTTTTAAAGGATAAATGCCGAAATTTTCCAAAGCTCTGAAGCTTTGCTCCCTGGGAAACCTATGTTTTCTTCAGGATCTTCAGTAATTTTGCGCCCCCAGTATAAGAAATAGTGCAGAATTAGCGTTTTATATAAAAGAGTCCAAAATTCGCACTATATGCTTTGCTCCCTAGCATATAATTTTATTATATTAAGAATCTTGTTGAATTTTGCGCCCCCCCCCCCCCCAGTAAGATATGATGATGAGCGTAAAATAGCAGTTTCAGAGGTCCAACTTAAAAAAGAAAAGTCGCGTCGCTAAATACCTCGAATATATTTCTTCAGGTATTTCGGTGATTTTGCGCCCCAAATATAGAAAAAGAAGTGAATAGAGCAGTTTTTTTTATAATTTGAAATTTAAAGGATTGCTCTAAAGCTAGGCTGTTGTGCTTCTTTTTTCCCCCGATGGGTAACATGAATTTAGAAATTGCATTTCTGAGGGATTGAAACTGCCCCCCAAAAATTCCGTACTTATTTGTAGTTATTTATTTATGAAAATTTGGCTGCCACTCCTTGTGTAAGAGCATCAAAATTACTTTCACGTAAAGTCATTTTTCCTGAATTAAACTCGGGGATTAATCTTATTTGAATTTTCTAAGCTGATAAGTTTGTGCAGGGGGGGGGGGGGGGGGAATGGGGGCAGAA
The DNA here is from genome assembly GCA_025618425.1 of Heliocidaris tuberculata. Classification (NCBI taxonomy): domain Eukaryota; kingdom Metazoa; phylum Echinodermata; class Echinoidea; order Camarodonta; family Echinometridae; genus Heliocidaris; species Heliocidaris tuberculata. Next base: position 60,330,176 of record CM046832.1, on the reverse strand, counting down.
TTTTGTTGAAAAATGAAATCACTATATCCATACGAATCTCAAATCGGCAATTTGATGAATCGATTGTGACGTGTTCACGGTCAAGTCTGCCATTCGTCGGATACCAAAATATTAAATTCCGGTTTTCTCCTGAGCGCCTGTACCCTCGGGGCAGTACTCAAAATATATTGTAGATATTATGTCATATTATAATAGGTCCTCCAAAAAGAACAAGATCTTACTGAGTTATATATTTTGAAAAATTGACATTTTAGTCATTTTGTAGTCTGCAAGCACAGACCCTAATTTGACGCTTTATTCAGAAAATTGTGTCTTGAGAGAAGCCTAATTCAGCTACCTTCTGGTCGTGTGAGGAGCAGCTATAGTACATGGCCTATGGTAGTCTTACAGTGCAGACACTCTTTTACGACTGACCAGGGTTTGTGCCTGCAAACTAGTCATTTTGTGTGTTGGGGCGATTAGGAAAGTTAACGGTCGCTACATCACAGTGATCGAACCGATTCGGTCAATTTGAAATTCCCATTTGTATAGTGATTACAACTTCAAAATTCAAAATTCAAAATTTCACCAATCTGCTTCTCTGTTTTTGTGCTTTCACCCAAATCAAATCATTACAAAGGTTGGATTGCCCTTTAACCCTTTCAGGACAGGGATTATTTAAGGGCTAAATTGATCACATTTTGTTCTTCAAAGTGGCAGCAATAATATTTTTCTTTTAGTGCTGCATGGTTCAAATAAGGTGTAATGTCTTTGAAAACAATATACATGGTCAGAAATTTGTTGAATAGTTGAAAGAAATTGCCAATTTTGATGAAAAACAATGATTTAAATACCTCTCAATGTGTTGCCAATTTAAGGATCTCAAAGCTTATTCTTGTTTTTAAAATTCCTGGTATCAAACGCAATATGGTCATGCAATAAAAATGGACATAGTGTGTGCAGAAAATTTTGCTCTTTCTACTCATGCATCTGGTATATTTTTTAGAGCTCTGGATCAAAAGTTATTGAGCCAAACCACAAAATGTGGTCAATTGTCTTGAAAGGGTTAAAACTTACAAAAACCAGGCAAACATAAAGCACACAACTTGACCCCATTTCTTCGCATTCCAGTATGTTTGCCTTTTAGCATTTATATACAACTTTTTTTTAATGGGACAGGGATGGCTTCTGCAAACATAAAAGGCTCAAGGTTCTTCCATTTCTGCAATGGTAATGGAGCAGGTCATAACACATAAACCATGTCATAATAATAATCAATATTACCAAGGGCGGATCCAGGATTTTGTAAAAGAAGGGGCATGATATTCCAGAAAATTTCTGACAAGCAAAAGATTTGAGGGCTGCCTTTTAACTCAAAAAGTTCTTTGAACAAGCAAAACAATAAAAATAAAGAAAGAAAGAAAGAAAGAAGCGTAGTAAGACTAGTTTTAATGGGGTGGGACTGTCGGACTAAATTTACCTTTAAGGGAGCTGAACATTTTCCAACAAAAAAGAAAAAAGAAAAAGAAAAAGAAACAAGAGAGGTAAATAAAATTTTAAATCGAAAAATTAGTTGTTGGATTTCCAATTTGCCGAGGTCAGCCGACAGAAATTTTCTTAAATGTGGGGGGGGGGGGGGGGGGGGGGGGGTCACGCATCCCCGATGTTATTATATTTCTATTGATGGAAGTCTACCCCCCAAAAAAAAAAAAAAAATGAGTAAAGAGCTTGGGGCAAGGAATCTCAACAATGAAATGGTGTTTTTATTTAAAAAAAAAATACATCTAGATAACCATGTGCAATATCGTCCTGAAACAAAGTCCATAGATATATTGTCCAAGCCAAAAAAAAAAAAAAAAAAAAAAGACAAACTGAGGTAACGTGAGCAGGAGAGTCACTACCAGTGCACGTTAAGAACAAACTGCACTGTTCGTAACTAGAGGAAGAGAATCCTCGTGCAGCGGTACATCTGCATATCCCAATCAGTCATACCGGGAGGAGAGACCCTAGGCTTACAGTGATTTAGTCTGCTTATCTCTTCCCAGGCACAGGTTCCATTCGACCACCCAAAGTCGGCCCCGATTATCGTTTCGAGAAGAAAATTAAAATGGATTTCGCTTACCTTTTGAACTCTGTAACTCTTTATAAGTTTGTTTTTGTTCACCTCAGATGAACATTTTAATGGTGTCATAATGTACAAAAGGTGCAATGTAAACTCATTATTTGACGAATCGCTTCTAAGGGAGAATTCACTTCGTTATTGTAATCAGCAGCATTTAAAAACAAAATGGCCTTTCGTACAAACAGAATGAGGAATCAAATTCTATATCTCCGTCTTATCGGAAAATATGTTTTCATCATCTTGGTACCAACAATGCTGTGTTTCATTCCGATCGTGACCAATAATCAGGTGACGTAGATTTAGAATTTCATTTCATATCGCTGAATTGAACAAGTCGGTGGAAATGTCTGATAATTGTCGAGTTTACAATAATTACCGCAAATTGATTTTTTTGATAATGAATGAGTAAATTGCGCAGTGCGTTCCCGCCGGAAGTACAGATCTATGGGATAAGGTCGAGGGATCTAAATGAGCAAAATCAGTGAGAATTGCATAACAATTCTTCGTAGAAATTCTTCCAGATAAAGCGAATAATATGAAAATCGGTGTAGAAAGGAACGGGAAGAATCATTTTTGTGATTTTAAATAATTAATTTGCATAGATTAGCATCTGCGATGAATTACAAAATTCTGCGTAGAAATTTTGAGGCCCCCACCTATTAGACAAAGCGAAATGATATGAAAATCGTGGTGACACGACATTTGCTCCTGCGACGTTTGCTCCTCCGTCCATGTCTCGAAAGGTCAAAGGTTAAGGTCAAGGTCATGATTTGGTTTTTTGTTCAGGACAATGTGAAGATTAGGATTAGGGTTAGGGTTAGGGTTAGGTTTAGGTTTAGGATTAACATGGCAAAGTTAGACCGGAGCAATTGTCGCAGGAGCAAATGTCATGGAACCGAAAATCGTGTAAGGAATAAATGAGAAGCTGTTTTTGTTATTCTGAAGAAATGCACGTAAATTAATTACAAAATTTAGCGTAGAAATGTTGAATTCTCCACATATCAGACAAAACAAATAATCTGAAAATTATTATCGCTGATCTTAACAAAGAAATAAAAAATTGGTCAAGAAATAAAGGAAAGAAGCACTTTCGCCATTTTTATATAGACCCATCTAGCTAGTTTGTATGCAGAATTTGAACTCTAAAAATCAAATTTTGCACCCTAAGTTGTGCTGCTATTGTACCGTTTTAGGGTGCAAACTCGAACATTATAATAACGAGTGTTGTATCCGTTCTTTCTTTCTTTCTTTCAAAATGCAGATTGATAATGTCTTAAACTCGTCTGATACACTGTTTTATTGTTAAGGTCTTTTATACTGTGAGGCCTCTATAGAGATAAGGGAGTTGTGCAGCCTTACTTTGTATATTTTCCTTCAAATTGATAGCTGGGAAACATGACTTTCATCCTGCTCCTCATGTGCATATACTGGATGACTGAGGTGCTTCCCCTGGCCGTCACGGCTCTCCTTCCCATGGTGCTCTTCCCTTTATTTGGCATACGCGATGCCGGCACCGTCATCAAGTCGTATTTCACAAACACGAGCTTCGTTCTTTTCGGTGGCCTGGTGATGGCGAGCGCCATCGAACACCAGAATCTCCACCGTAGGTTCGCGCTTCGCGTCCTGTTACTCGTCGGCACAAATCCGAAGAGGTAAGTGGCCAAGAGGTATTTGTGCTGTCACAGAAGGCCTATTGAAGAAATTGAGAAAATGACGCCATCCATCTTAAGGACTTTTTAGACAACGCATGGTTTAAGAAAAGTTGATAAAGGTCTAATCCTCATTTTCTATTATAGTCATTTTCATTTACTAGACCGATGATCCACGTGACTGACAGCCCACGAGACCGAAATTTTACTGTCTTCGTTTATCTCTTTGTTTTGTTGGTCTCGTGGACTGGAGGAGGAGAGGAGATACCCGAGGGTTATAGAAATTTATCCTCCCAGGCATATGTAACGCCGAATGAAATAATGATAATACTATATTTTTCTCCACCATTCACCCTCCCAAATCCTTTAATTATTGCGAAGATTGTTATCATCAGATTAATGCTTGGGTTCATGAGTGCAACTGCATTTTTGTCGATGTGGATCAGCAACACTGCCACAACTGCCATGATGATCCCCATCGCCCGAGCCGTTCTCGACGAGACTGGACAAACGGAAGCATCTGACGATGTTGAGCAACCCGAGATCGAACTTTATAGACCAGCCGCTACGAGCGAGGTAAGAGTATATTCTCTTTCTTGCAAATTTGAAAGTAATTTATATGCATTTAGCATTAGGTCTCGGGGTCGAGACAACGACCAGGACATCAACAATCCGAGACCGATATTGGTCTCGCCACCTCACTGCGAAATATTACAAGGTACAAGCTGTGGAACCAATATCTTTTTCGTCTCAATTCCCCCTGTGTCATGTACTTCTTAGAAAATATGAGTTTATGCTGGGTTTATTTTACATTCGTTACGTATATTATCTATTATTATGTCTTGGTTTTTATTCATATAGCCTACTGATCAAGAAACTGAGGACAACAGTTCCACTATCATAGCGAACAATAAAGCAGATATGTGAGCAAACACTTTATTTACCTTTGTAGTTCTATTTGATTTGACATTATACACACACACACACACACACACACACACCGTCATTTCCATATTATACTTAAACTAACAATTGAAACGCGACTGTCGGCATGAGAAGAAGAAAATTCCCCCCCCCAAAAAAGAAACAAACAAAAAAGAAACAAAAAGAAGCAATGCATGTCATCCACATGGTCGTAAATGAGGAATTGGAATGTTTATGCATGTATTCTAGCGTCATTCTCTTCTTTCTGCAGGCATTCCATACAGAACAAATCCATTAGTTGTGGCAATCATAATATGGAGCTTAAGCTTCTACCAACCTTGAAATTTAGTAGGCAAGCTGTCATCCACGCCTGTGCATCTTCTCAAGTCAAGTAATTCTTTCTGCTCCCTCAATATCACTTGAGCAAGGTATGTAACAGTGAGTAGCCAGTGAAGGAGTAATCCTTTTATTCAAGATGAATTATATCATCTTTCTTATAGTCAGAATTCAGAATTGTGTTTCAGAGTCAAGAATATGGGCATCATCCCATCCAGTATCATGTCAAGTATTAAGGGTGTGTTCTCCAACTGCTGAATGAGACGGATGGTTCTTTTGTGTTCTTTCAATCTATCGCGTAGTGTACTCCCTGTTTCTCTTATAGATAATACCTGTCCTTTTTTTTACGGATAGTTTGTGCTTAGGGTGAACCAGCTCGACGCTTAGTGGACTTCGAGCAGGATGCTTACTATTGTTGGCAACATGAAGAAATATACTCTGGTCGATTTTTTCCCTTCTTCTTCTTCTTTATTTCTTTCTTTCTTTCTTTTTTATTTAATTTATTTAATTTATTTATTATTTAAAAAAAATAATTATTTATTTATATATTTTATTTTTATTTAATCAATTAATTAATTAATTAATTTATTTCATTTACTTATTTATTTATTTATTTATTCATTTTTTTTTTTTTTTTGGGGGGGGGGCTTGGATAGAATAATGCCATCATTCACATAGACCTTTGTGTCCAGAAAGCTCAATGACCTCTCACCCTCTCCTGCGACAGTGAACTTGATAGAGTGATGGATGCTATTGATCAATGGGGTCCTTATCAATGATAAAAAAAGTGTTATTAAGGCGTCCACTGATTGTGTTAGTTCTTATTGTAAAGAAAGACTAAAGGATAGATTGAAAGAACTCAAAAGAGCCCTTAGATTGAACTATACGTCTCATTCAACAGTTGCAGAACACGTAATGGACATAACTTTGAAACACTTTTCTAGGTAAGAAAGCATCCATCAGGAATAAAATTTTCATTCCTTCACAGAATAGGGATTCTGGCTACTTACTATCTATCACCTATGATCTCGAGGCAGCAGACAGCAAGAAATTATTTTTCTAAAGAAACATTTGGCCTGAGAAAGTCCGCAGGTGCCAATGAAATCTTGCATACTAAATTTTACGGTTGGCAGAGATATGTTAGCGTTCGCCACAAAGTTGGGGTACCTGGCTAAAAGTAAGTTATTACAAAATAAAAATTGGCTTTCAGAACCAACGGATTGATAGGTTTGGATACCAAGCCCAGAATGTCCAAGTCCTCTGGACCGTCTTCACACTCGAGCTTTTGCAAGGGGATCCTGCTCTGTGTCCCATACGCCGCCAATGTGGGAGGGACGGGAGCCCTCACCGGAACTAACCCTAACATCATTTGTGCTACCATGGTGGAAAGGTAATAGTAATGATGATGGTGATGGTGATGATGATAATGATAATATCAGAAATAATAATAATAAAAATAATAATAATAATAATAATAATAATAATAATAATAATAATAATAGTAATGAACAACCGTTCTTGTACTTGTATAGCGCATATCACATAATAATATAACGTCAATGTGTGCTTCCAAAGAGATTTGGATAATATTACCCGAACCTCAGCTCCGCCAGCAGGCGTAATCGATCGATATTCGGGCTGCAATCCGACGATTTTAGACCATTTTGGGGCTTTAAAATTCGGACGGAGGTCGGCAGAGCTGCGCGGCCGCCGCAGGCTCCCAACGATACTTGAACTTCTACAAAGTCGGGCGTGCTTCGAGCGCGCCCCATGCTGGTGTTTGGCCGTCGTCTGGCGGCTTCTACGGGCCCCGGCAGGGCTCCTCCTGTCAACTCGGGAATTTGGCCCCTAGGTTATACTCATATACTTTAACACAAAATTAACGCCCTTCTGGCTCCAAACAGACGATATATTCTAGGCGCGGAGGAGTAGGAAGACTCCAGACAGGACGTCGGGCGGGCACCGACATAACTATTGATCATCGACTGAAACTCGGACGGCGTCCGCCCTTATGTCGAGCAGGCTTAACCCGACTCCCATTTGTTTACTGACGGGCGCTGGGCGACTTCTGATCATGTTAGTGTTCCAATATGTGACAGGGTAGATTTCAAGCAAAAATACGCTCGACTCCAGGGCAGATTTGAAATTCGGCGACTTTCTGGCGATCAACAAAATCGGCCGGAGACCGTTGGATATGACTGTGACGCAGGCTTAAGGGCACGTGCATTTCAAGGAATACATCCTGCGAGGTACACATTTAACACATGGGTGGAAAGAGACAACAGAATGATGAAACACCTTGTCTGAGGACACACGCACCGGGTAGAGATTCGAACCCTCAAAATATTGATTGAGAGTCAAGTGATTGAACTCGACTCTATAAGACATTGCTCCAAATAAGGTAGTAAATCCATGGTAATAGTATTGTAGGAAGAGCGTTTCCCCGTGCACCCAGAGCTTTATCATTCAACTGGGTTTGCCTGAAAGTGTCTGGTTTATGATTGTTTTTATGTTCCTATTGCCAAATCGTGTCTTAAGGGGATGAAAATGGTTATTCTAAAGCATACGTTAATGACATATATTTAACTATCATGACTCAATACTGTGCCCATTGTATATATTTTGTTCTGCTTTGCTTATACTTCTTCCTGCTTGTATTCGGGAACAAAAATTGGTAAATGTAATTATCCGTTAAAGCCTCTATGGATCAGAGCCTGGCTTAAACTACGGGACATGGATGCTGATTGGTCTACCTGGAATGGTGGTGAGCGTTCTCGTTTGCTGGGCCTGGCTCCAGTGGTTTTATCTCAGTTACAGGTGAGCCTGATCGGTTAGTCACGGACGGACATTTGACAAATTTTGAAGTTTGAAGGTCTGTAAAAAAAAAAAAAGTGTTGAGATGTAATGAGCTGTTTTATGTTTTATTGTGAAGAGTACCACTGAAGGTGCTAAGTGATGATAAAATTTGGTTGCCATGGCTACCTACTAAAAATAGAATGCATTAAATATTGTCACGGACGGACAAGATAGAAATGGGTTTCTTGACTTATCTGTAGTCTTTTGTCTTTTCTATCTAAGCGAACTGTCACTGACAAATTTTTTTGACTGCAAATGTTAGTCAAGCAAATTGACTTCCCTGTCATATACATAGAATTTTAAAGCAAGCTGTAACTTTTGCTAGACGTCCGAAAACTTTTTGTCATGGACGGACATTTGGGCGTCACGGACGGACATTTTGAGCGTCACGGACGGACATTAACTTAAAAACTGCATGTGTTCCTATCTAAAATCTCGCATACGTACTATTTGCTTTCTGCTTTTTGTTTGAAATTGATTTTATTTCACTATTAAGCAAAACTTAGCTTGAAAAACTTAGTTTTTAATTGGAATCTATGTCAAAAGTGGATGCCTGTATTGTACTGTATACACAATGTACAACTGCATGTACTGTACATGTTCAACATATGCTACAGCCAAAAATGAACAAAAATGTTGAGAAGAATGTGATATAAGCTTTCACAATATAACCCTTTACATTACAGTCATGTAGGTGCACCAAAATCAAACATCAATATTTAGTATTTTAATTTACTTTCCAGCTCAAAGACATATATTTTGTTTCAAACATAGAGGTAACATAGAAATAGGATTATGTGTGATTGATCATTATCATATGTATAGGAAGTAAAACTTCTTATTTCATTTACAACATCACATACCTGTCAATGTCATAAATGTCAATGACATAGTTTATGCAGAGATTTATGTCACGATTGAGATTTATGTCACAATTCACTAAAAGCTTTATGCAACAGGACCCAGGGCCCTGTTGCATAAAACTTTTAGTGAACAGGGCCCTGTTGCAGTACTCTTTATAACATCTCATATTTTTCAATAGTTCTGTTTAAGAGGGTGAAACCCAAATCATGACATGCAGATCATTTTCTCATACCATAGTTAAGTTTTTCAGTAATGTCTCTATCACTTTAAGAACAATGTTGGCTTTCTGGAAAAAGGCCCTAATGGCAACGGTTGAGTGTATAAAGCCCATAGAGCCTAATTATTCGTGTTAGTTGAGGGATTGCCCAACACGACTCGTGTAAGTCATATATTATAGCTTTCTGACCCTCTTCCACATAAAAAACTGTTTCAGGGTTGATGCAACTAATTCAATTATGAGCATTTAAAATTATAGTGTCTAACAAGGTTTCTTCTTATGTTATATGATTACAGAATTTCTTTATGAATTGTTGGCTGTGTATGATCCTGAACTACAAAGTATCTATATCTGTCTCAAAAGTACAACTAATCCAAAGCATTTTTACAAAATAGAATCCAACCATGGCTCTTGTGGTCTGAAACCATATCTGACCTCCAATGTTTATAATTTTCTAGCACAACTTGTCATTTAATTTGAATATTAATCAAGCTTCGGTATTAATGTTGAATCCAAAACTTTTGCACGTTGCTGACGACGAAAAATATCAGCTACAATAATAGCAATAACAATATTAATAAATTGAATAAGTAAGAAAATAAGTATTCATCTTCTGTGAACACGTGTAATGGATGTCTTTTGCAGACTGACAATGCAGGCTGGCTCCATTAGAGCCATAGCAAACTCATTAGGTTTTTATGGCATTTATTAGCTTGAAAAAAATAATGTATTGGCGCTGCGTGGGGGTATTTTTTGCATTCATATGGGGGATCACAATACCATATACAGCCCAACCTGCTTTAGCGACCACCTGTATAGAAAGACTACCTGTCTATAAAGACCACTATTTTTGTTTCTCTTGAAAACTGTTTCTCATTGAAACATGTATTAAAGGAACCTGTACTTAAAGACAACCTGCTCATAAGGACTGCTTTTCTTGCCTCCCTTGAGCGGTCTTTATGGACAGGTTTCACTGTACTTGATATTTTAGATGAAATATGTTCCATGAAGCAATAAACAATAAAACAATTCATTGAATTTGAAATCTCACAGCATTTACCATTTCAGTATATTGCATTGTCCGTCCGTGACAAAGTTAATGTCCATCCGTGACAATTTTCAAATTCGTTTCTAGTATATATATATTTAATTGATCAAGGTTTTGTTCATACATGATATAGGGCTCTAACTAGTGAGATAGCTCAGCATGGTTTTTGTTTTCACTTTTGCCCCACAAATGGAAAAAAAAAAACTTTTACAATTTTTTTCTGTCACGGATGGACAAATTTGCATCAAGATGTGAATGACCATGCGGCACAACCATTTCTGTACAAATATTTTCAAATTTTTTGTTTTGTTTTTAATGGAATAGTGTTTGATCTATAATTATTTGCTAACAAAACTTAATAAAGTTTAGAGAGTGTTAAACTAGGACCAAATCAATCTTTCTAGAAAATGTCCATCCGTGACATTAGTGTTCATCACCCCTTGAAAAATGGGCCAATCCAATGACTTTCCTGACCTCGTCAATTAAACAAACGTGAATTTTACCAACTTTAGATATTAATGAAAAACCTGAAAGTGATTTCATTATAAAAATCTGAAAATGAAATTTTTACCCCAGTGCTCACTCTTAACCGATCAGACTCAGGTACTGATTTAGATTCTAAGACGGGACTACCTTCCCTTGACAACCACAACATAAGAAATTATCCCGGACTGTTTACCACTGAAATTTACTTCTACGACAACTCCCCCCTAGACTAATTAAGCCCAAGTAGTTGTCTGAGGGGTATTTGGATATTTTTATTATGGAGGTAGTTGTCCGGGAGGGAGTAATTGTTCAGGGACAAATGTAGGGATTGATGTCATCGGAGTAGATATTTTTGTCTGGGTAGTTTTCCGGGGTAATGGTTGTCTCTTGTGTTTGTTCTTAGATGGTATCATTCTGATCATTATGCCCCTGTCACACATCGCTGTATCGGCCCACCGTACAAGAAACGGATGGTATTTTGTTTATCCTTTGTTTGTGCTTTGACGGAAATCACCTGACGATGAACGTCCATCTAAAGGATAAAAAGGACACGAAACGCATTTTAATGGATATCAACGGATGCCAAAAATCTACATTCGTTTCTCATGCGTTTGCCTTATCCGGCAAAGTGTGACAGGTGCATAAACGGGGACCAACCTGGTCCCCGTTTCATAAAATTTGTTATCAATAACAGCTGCCAAAGTTTACACCTTTTCTTCATGCCATATATTGTTTGGAGTTTTCTATTCCTCTGTTTAAAATTTTATATCTCTAGATGCAGATTTAAGGATCAACTTTGGACTTTGAAATGTTTTTAGCTTTAGTAAAATGTAAGATAATTGAATATGTCATAGCTCACAAAAAGGAAAAATATGGGAGTCATCTGAGGAAGTGGTCTATGTTTTCTCATGATTAATCCTCTATTTTATTCATTTTGTATGATACATAATCATAGACACTCTTATATTGAGTGATTTACTATATAATGATAGCGAGTGGAGATTGAAATGATTTAATTCTGACCCTTTCAGTTGTTTTAGCTGGCTAATCAAGTTTTGATATTGATTGTTCATTGTTTTAAGATTATGTTTGATGTTTTGCTTGTATTTTATCATGGTTGCAATAAAAACAACAAACAAACAAACACTGCCAAAGCTCTATGACAAATTTGCTCTCAGCCAATCAGATGCAAGGATTTCAGTAGCTTATATGAGCTATTGCAACTTGTTATTGATAATAAGTTTTATGAAACATAGCCCTGGTTTTAACTTTGTCCTGTGATTTAATAATCGTCAGGGATCAAGCCCTTTATTCTGTAGAAAATTACAGTTACTCACGAGATAAATGAACGAAATTAATCCAGTCTTGAAATTAACATGAGAAATTTCTTTCAAGTTGAAATGATTATTTTGTTCTTTTAGTTGAACTGAAATAAGTACACTTTTAGGAATACAGCCATTAAATTTTCCAACGCAGGTAATCTTGTGTTCGTGTAATAAAAAAAGTATTCGTGATGAGAATAGACATTCTAACCAATTTATCATGTAGGAAATAAGAACATTGATGTACACCACCTGGCTTGGAGAAAATATATCAAGAGCTAAACAAAACCATAACCCCTTATTATGAAAAAGAAAGATCCACAATGTTCGTTAATTTGTTTAAAAGTTTAAACGCAGGGCTCAGAATTGTCAAAGTATTTGCTGGCATGAATTTCGAGTGGGACGTATCCCCCTTCTCTAGCTCTCTAGCGATGACAGGGGGGCAACGTATTGAAATAATGGACCCTGCATTGCTCTCTTATTCAATTCAGTTTAGTCATAATATTTATATAGTTTGTCCAAGGAGCTGCTAATACTATTGCATATGTGTGCCATTTTCATTTTTTTTTGGTACTCTTACTAGCTGTCGATGTAAACACACTACATCTAGCAAAGATCCATCAGGACGTGTGAAGGCTGTCATTCAAAGGGCATACAAGGATCTAGGCCCTTTCAGGTATTTACGTAGTCAAAGTTTTAGTTAGCAGTTCATGCAGTGGCGTAGCCAGCTTTTAAGTTTGGGGTAGCTTGGTTGATGTAAAATCAGGTTAATGATAATAAGGTTTGTTTATAAATGGTATAGCTTTACCCCTCGAGTTATCCCATATGTTTAGATATGATCAATGCCGGAAAATGTTGTTATTTTCTAAAGTGTTTCCAAATCACTCATTTTTAATGTCAGATTTAAACGGTAAGGTAAAGTTAACTGTTAAACCGTTTCAATTTATAAAAAAAAAATGGTGTTTGGTTTTGTTCTTGTCTTTTTTTTTCAAACTTTAACATTTTTCTTCAGTCTAATTAATGTTAGTTGGTCTTCAAATCTGTATTTTGTATATACGTAAATTAATTTATTTCTTTGTTAGTAATCTCAACAAGGGATTATATATTTATTTTTTCTGTATGTCAATCTTTAAAAATAATGTCATGTACATAGTAAATGCTGACAGGGCCGTTGTGGAAAGCAGTTCTGAAACTGACAATGTCACCCTGTAGAATTCAAACTGTAAATAAATAAATATCTAAAAAATATGGAACAGACTCCCAGCAGTAGCTAAACATCTAGCTCGACTGCTGGTTTTCGGACTATAGTAGTCTCGTCCATCACAGTTAAATGACGGGCCCATCCACCAAAGCCCTTTAAGAAGGGGAGCCATGAAGCCGACATTCACCACCATCATGACAATGCACCCTCCTTTCTTTCACCCTCCGTCAACACGTCTTCACTTACACGATGTCTGGCTTCTTTTACTTGCACGCTGCACACACACACAACACACACACCCACCCACACACTCTCTGTCACCCTGGACAGCTGTCAATATGGCTTTTTGGGTGCCTCGAATTCAAGATTCAAGATTCAAGATGGTGCTACTGCTTTAATTAAGAATACATAGTATACTGAACCAGCGCGCAAGTTTATTTTCAGTTTATTCTCACCTGACAAAATAACACATAACAACATTTGCGATTTGTCGTGGCTTTATTTGTGATGGACGCTTAATTCACAATCCATTTCGGTGTCACAACACAATTTCTTTGGATATATAATCACAACACACTAATGAATAGGCCTATCAAATCACAATGCACACGGAATACAAATTCATACATGTTAATTTCCAACCGATAACCTCGTGAGAGCTTCCCGGAGAGGGGTTATACCCCCGACTAGAAGGCCCGCCCCCTCCTACCCTAACGTTAACATTCCCAGCTGCCTTGCCACTAGTACCCTGCTAGCCGGACAGGAATCCCAGATCAGCTTGAAAATATTAAATGTCGGTGGATTACAGATCCCAGCCTCCCCGCATGTAAGATCGGGTGAGGCCTAACCTTAGATATAGGCCTTCGAGCCTCCACGCATGTAAGATCGTGTGAAGCCTAAGATTAAAGTTTAACGTGACACCGCATACAATATTCTAAAGTAATACATGACAGCCCCCCGCATGTGAAATCGAGTGGAGCCGAAAATACAATTTTACATATAACAGCGTAATTTACTCACTTAACATACGTGTTTAGGCGGCATAATTGCCAAATTACCACCAAACGAGAATATATAGGTTAGTATATATAATTCGTCTTACATTAAATGATGCTTTAAAATATCATCATCACAAGACAGTTTCGCTATTATATGTCATTGCTCAAAATGTACCATCCATCCAAACCCGAGTAGGGGCGAAAAAACCAACTGTTAAAAATTGTTTAGTCGGGAAAATTCCCCTACGGCCCACATTTCTGCGTGCACGACGCGCAATCTGTTTTTATGCAGAAATCTGTGCAACCAAGCCCAAATGCTTCCGAATCTGGATTGGTACCTAACCCATGAGCTCTTTCCAACAAAAACGAATGATAAACATATGCATATCATATCTACTGAATGCATATATAATTACAGAAACGCATATATACCCATGCATAAACATATTTATATATAGATATACATACAGACACATCCACAAGCATACAAACATATTCTTCTTTATAATCCTATAAACACATTACTTGTAATGTCAAATCATCAATTCAATGCACTGAAGAGCCCCAAAATGTGATTGAACTGTCATCAATTATATCAATAGTCTCGAAGAACTACATCCATTATCTTAAAGAGAAGATTGAGGTCCGAGGAAGGTGAAAACAAAAGTAATAATTTGTGAAGTTTCCTATTCCTTCAATGTCAATTTGGAAGACAATCATAGAAGAAATGACCTCTGAAAAGGATTGTTCTTCAAATACTCTCATATTCGAAATATGACGAGAAATAGCTGAAGTGTTCTTACTGAACATTCATGCCATATATGCGTGCAATGCACAAGCTTTCCAGCAAATTTGGGCTAATTTCTTATCTTTTTGATGATCGATCAAAAAAAAAAAAAAAATCTCAGTCTACCCATTCTTATGTAAATGTAAACATGATCAACCTTTCCCATGTGCTTTGAACCTTTTCTATCACAATACAATCGTCTGACCAGAACTGAACCTCATCGTTAACTATCATGACCGTTGTCATGCCATATTGCCACTATCTGAAAATTGTTTAAATAAATGGTGGAGAAAATGGGGATTTTATTCCGCACTCATTTTAAATTCCGTCCATCAGTTACAAAAGCCACGACTACAATGAAAGCTTATTCATTCTGGTAACCAGATGATTCCGCTCCTTAACATGCGCGCATACCTCCGCGCGTACATCCGTCCTGAGAATGTATTACAATTTGTAAATAACGCGGCCGGGTTACCTTTATCGGCGGGCCATATCAAAGCCCCCTCAAAATAACCCCATTCGACCTACATTTTGTCAGTTGATGAATAAGTCATTTTAAATCGTTGTCTCTTTAAAAACTATTAAAAAAGACACTCTGGAGAATATAAAAGCTATCGATGACATTCTTTTACTTTGTAATATATTGTCTTATTGTGTTTCACTTCGTTTTGTTTTCTTAGATTTGCTGAGTGGGCCGTATTGGTCCATTTCATCGTTCTTGTGTTGCTCTGGGTTACACAGGACCCGAAGATCATTCCCGGCTGGGCATCCCTCTTTACTCCAGGGTAAGTCGGAGGAATATTTCAATGAAGTAGGATAGAGATTATGAAAGGAGTTTTAATTCAGTAAGAAAGAAATAAGTCAAAATAACTATAGGGCGTGCAGCCTTAGTGAAGATAAAGCACAATAAAAATCTGTAGCATTTATTGGTAAGTTAAAGCTGTGTGAATTATAAAGGTGTCTATCTATTGGGGAAAACTCGGTAGTCATAAGGACCGCTAGTCATAAGGACCGCTATTCATAACATGTAAGTTCCTATACCTGAAGGTCCGCTATTCATAAAATGGAAAGGGGGCTCACTATTCATAAAGTCATGACGACCATTATTCATAAGGACCGCTATTCATAATGTGAGATGAGGGTTGCTATTCCTAATTCACATTGAGGGTCATTACTCATAAGGACCACTATTCATGATAAGAGAAGAGGGTCGTTATTCATAATACGGACTGAGGGTCACTCTTCATAATAGGAAGGTCACTATTCGTAATATGGTATGAGGGAACAGCAACCCTCATTTCGTATTATGAATAGTGACCCTCTTCTCCTATTATGAATAGCAACCTTCTCCTATTATGAATAGCGACCCTCAATCCGTATTATGAATAGCGACCCTCATTTCATGATATGAATAGCGACCCTCTTCTATTATGAATAGCGATCCTCTTTCCGTATTATGAATAGCGACCCTCTTCTCGTAATATGAAAAGCAGTCCTTATGAATAATGACCCTTCTGAATAATAAGCCTTTTCTCCATTATGAATAGCGGTTCTTATTCTTTTGGGTTTTCCCCCATGACTTTCATGCAGTTACCAAATTTTCACTCGTCTTCCAAGGGAATTAAAAAAAAAATGCATTATTACTGATACACAGGGGCTTTAGGGTACAGGGATCACACTTTGTACCAACAAATTCCACGTCATCCTAGATAATGGGGGATTTTGAAGAAAATAGGATTTAAGATTTCTTGTTAATGATGACGTTGGAGATAATTCAGACCAGAATATGCAAAACTGGGATGCAAAAGGTAATCTGAAAATTATAAAACATAATAAAAATCTTTCGGCCTTTCTCTTGTCGTTTAGCTTTGTTCAGGGTTCGACTCCTGCTGTGCTGGTTTCCATCTCTCTCTTCATATGCCCTTCAGAAATGCCACGAAGGTTCTTAAGAAAGAACATCCTGCAAGACCAAAATGGTAGATGGTTTCGTTAATATTAACAGACGAGGGAGCCCTATAAATAGCTGATGTTATCATTCATTTATTTTGTTTTTATAAAATGATTGAAGATCCAGTGAAATGATTGGTTGAGAGTGTACACGTGACCAGGTATTCATTCCCCCCCCCCTAACATGTGATTTTGCTAGTGATAGGCTATACAATACCGGGCGCATTCACTGTGACACCAAGTATATATTCGAAATCAAGGGGGTATGTATCGAAAAGTCAAAACTTTTACGAGATGACGCAGCCTATGCACTTACGGCTACCCAGAGTAAGCGTGTATTACCGAGCATTTTCGCTTAATACATCAATTTTAACACCACTCAAACTTGGAGTTACTTGATTATTCACATGATTCAAACATATAGATCTACACTTGCAGGATCAACTTTTTTCAATTTCAATTTCATATTTTGCCCCACTCTGTTTTCAATAGGGAGGATTGGACTTATATATTGTGTTGGTATAACTTTAGATGTAACGTTAGTCTTAGACCCTAACGTTAGATCTTGATCTAGATCTAGAATTTTTCAAGTTGGATTAATGGATTTTCAACAGAACTATCCACGTTGACTCGCAAGTTCTCTCATGTTGGATGTTCCTTTTTATGGCAGTAAGGTATACCGGTTTTGGGGTATTATTATCCACGCTCAGTAACTTCGAAACAGTTCAAACACTTGCGAGAGGCACAAATAATTTGCCTGTGAGAGACACAAGTAATTTGCCTGTGAGAGACATAATATAAATTTGAAACTTGGTTTGGGGGTCATCGTTGTAGTCCTGTGTCCCATTGGACCTACGTTCCATAGGAGTTCGGATATTCATCATAACATGAAAATGTATGACCAGCAGACACTGCTAGTTTCTAGTTACATTAGTTCTACGACTGATTATAGGGATAGCAGTGTTTGGGTTAGTTTTTTTGAGAGCTATGATTGGACGAATGGTGGAGGACCAATGACGTAGAACCAATTGGACGTAGGACTAAAGACAATGAAGCCCTGATAGCCACTGATACATATTTAATACATTCATAGTTCCCTGAAAGTAGTACCAATCGTTACTAGACCTTTGGAGAGAGTTGATAAATCATGCCAGTTTTAAATTTATATCTAGAAGATGAATTGGTCATATTTTTCTTCTCTAAATTCAGTGGGTCTAGATAATGAGAGTCTACCCAACAGTACGGATGTGGAAGCCATCCGAGACAGCAGCCAGAAGAAAGCCAAGTCTATCCCAGCCCTGCTTAACTGGGAAGTAGTAGCGGAGAAGATGCCGTGGGGAGTTTTGCTTATTGTCGGTGGTGGATTCGCCTTGGCGGACGGCTGTAAGGTAATAAGGCAAATAATGTAACTTCTAAAAGTAGGAGGGGATGTGTAGGGTGTGTTAGGGATTAATCGTAGGCTTATAGTTTGATTTAAATTCAAAGTGTTTGCCCCCAAATCTGCAAGGGTTCTAACGCACCTGACCTCCCATTCATATTTTCGTAGAGAAGAGAAGTAACCTGTTATCCCTGTATACATTCGACATGTATGGCCGAATCGATCAAAAGTTCATCACAATCGTGAATTTGAGAATATTGCTCTACATCCTCTATTTGGGTGTCGGTATAAATTGATTGAAAAATGTTTAAACGAGTCTGCCGACGGAAAAACCTCATATTCTCATATTCCCAAATTTGCCAACAATATCCCCACAACCCCATCCCTTAGGACTCTTTTCTTATTCCATCACATTCTTACAAGTATTTCACCTATTGATCCACGCTTCCCTCTCACAAGAACACGAATTTGCCGACTATGACGGAATACTGGCATGAATAAACGGCTTTATTGGATTGAATATTTCACAGGTTTCTGGCTTATCTTCTTGGATGGCGGACCACTTCTCTATCTTCCAAGGCATATCTCCTCCAGCCATCGCTTTCATCGCTGCTTTTATGGTATCAGCCGTCACCGAGTTCATATCAAACGTCGTCACCAGTGCCATCTTCCTGCCGATATTTGTAGAAATCGTAAGTCTGAAAGTCTACACTGCCATTTACGATCCGACTACCACCAAATTTTGAAACACCATTTGGCGTCTCATTGCCTCCCCATCACTAACCTTCATGATCAGAATATCACACGTTTTGGGGATACGTTTGGCAGTCTTATTTCGGTTCTTACTGTTCCCCGCATTCGGAGTCTTCTGGCTATAACACACTTTTTATCCGATTATAAATACCATTAACATTATTATCATCACACACTTTGCGATCCGAACACTACTAGAATTTAGATGAACTTAGTATTGAGAAATTGAAAGTGTCACCTCATTATCATCGTCGAAGTTCCGTCTGGTTTTACAACTTTCAATTTGGTACTCAAATGACCAGGTGCGTCACAAGGAGGAATAGAGGTCTGACCCTTACCCATTACAACTAAACAAAAACAAAACAAAACAGAAAATTGTCGGCAAATTAGGAAAATTGCGACAAACCTGTTGGCAAATTTGGTCCGACATCCTCCCAAATTACAATGGTTTAGCGACATCCCTGCGTTTAATATTCGGAACCTCAGTCATGAAAATCACAAGTATGACAGGTATGCAACATTTCATGCCATGAAAACGTACACTTCCTTTTTTTAATGAGGCCACGGTCGGATCGCAAAGTATACTATTTGCGTGACATCGAAATACAAACAATATTCTCAGCATAGTTCCGATCATTCATACTACTCAAAGTTGTCCTTGCATCGACCATCGTCAAAGAAGTCAAGCACAAATATACCACTTACAGATTCATATATATGTATTGGATGAAATATTATATTTCTGATTACAGAGTGTAGCCATGAAGATGAATCCTTTGTACATGATGCTTTCTGGAGCTTTGGCCGCCTCTTTTGCTTTCATGCTCCCCGTAGCCACGGCGCCAAACGCCATTGCTTTCTCGAACAAGGAGATCAAAGTTCTCGATATGGTGAGTTATTAGCCTCAGTCACACTTGAGGTACGGCTGGTCGCTGACTTCCGACAACCACTGCCCATTAGTTACATGTAGTTGTAAGAGGTTGCAGACAGGTTTTTAGCAGTCTGTAAAACGTTTTTCAACTGCCTTTCGGAGCATTTTGGTCGGCTAGAAGTTTACGCCGCGAGCTGCATCGAAAACCTTAACCCTTTGTCGTCCAAATTGGTCGGGAGTCGGAGAATGTTTTTCTTGTCGTTACTTGGCAACAGCGGGCAACAGTGCAAAGACTCGTCACAGACTGACTTTTAGAGGTTGCCTGTTATCACTGATCGGTACCAACTGGCAAATTTTAAACGATAATTGCAGAGACCATTCGCCAATGGTTGTTTCACGCGTTAATATAAAAATCATGGGTTCCTCGCTATACACGAAATTATTCACCAAAGGTTCTTTAACGCGTTAATATCAATAACATTGGGTTCCTAGCTATAGACGAAATATATTCCCAGTTCTTTTCATAAATTACATTGGTATCTTTCTTACTTATGTAACACAATTTTGTAAACATGCTTATTTTGTTTTAAGGTTAAGAGTGGATGCGTACTCAATGTCGCCTGTCTTCTGGTACTAACTCTCAATATAAACACACTGGGTCGTCTCATTTTCAAAGTTCACATCTTCCCTGATTGGGCCATCGATCACAACATCGTCAATTCCACAGACATCAACCAGCTGCTGACGAACTCGACTTCATCTACTTTCATTCCAGTCTTGTGATAACCACAGGAATTACGACGAAATTACCATAGCTGACGACAAAGTAGAGCACATTGTGAGGATATGTTCTTCGAAATTTGCATTGCTCTTTAGTTCTCCCATATTTATCGTATTGCAGTATTGGTTGGGGGCAATACATATGCGTCTAATATAAGTAAGCTAGCTACATTACAAAAGAAGATAATAAGAACTGTCTGCGATGTACCATCTGGAACTCACACCAACCCGTTATTTCGTGACTTGAGACTCTTAAAATTTGAAGATATTGTCAGTTACCAACAGTATGTTTTTATTTATAAGTGCATTTACAAATATCTCCCCGAGCAACAAGATCTGCGAGAGACATCCATATTTTTAGACATAGAACAGTTGCGTTTTAACAAAATATCCGTTTTCTGGTCCCAAACTCTGGTACAACTTAAATGACTCTATCAAAACATGCCCCCACTCTATATATTTGAGTGTACTGTAACAAAAATATACTTCATACAATATAGTCACTTTCACATATTGCAGATTTCCTTTTTCTCTTTTCTTTTACTTTTCTTTTTTATCTATTAGTTTATGATATAATTGTTATATAATATTATATATAAAATATGTATTGTAAAGACGACCCCACTGCAAGCCATGTGCTTCCTGGGACACTCACCTCCTTCCGCCATGTTTTTTGCGAATGTACATTTCATTTTGTATCTATTTGATTATGAGAAAGAAATAATCTGAATCTGAATCTGATATTGCTTACATCATTTTATTTTACGGGTATTCATGTTGCCCTGTTGGTTCTTTGGAACTAAATCAATAGGGAAATATCAAAATTTAAAGACACACACACACACACACACACACACACACGCACACATTGATTTGTGGGGAACTGTATTGTTTTCTCCTATTGTATCTTGTACCCCGCAAGCACTTCTATATTTTGTACCCCACAAGCATGACGGAATAAAGGCCATCATTGTGTTCTATTGTTCTCTGTACCCCACAAATGAATCTATGTAAGCCCCCCCCCCACACACACACAAAAGATCCTACGTGTACTCACATAGCTGTGTGTTATAAGATACAGAAATGTGAAGCGCAATTCGCTTAAAAACCCCACGTTTTTTCTGAGGCGGGTTTACGAGCCTTTATATTGCAGTTTCAATGAACTTTGCACTTTGCGCTTCTTGTCTGGTTTTGACTTACCGAAAACAGTTAAACTATCTTATCTTTACAATACATTGTACGATCCGTTGACATCATACAGAACTTAACACGTCCAGTAATTTCTGCTGTGAACACAATACACGTCAACCGACAGAGGCGTTGTCTCCAACAACAAGAAAGTTTCAGCAATCTTTGTATTTACATGACGTCCATGATTTGAGAGGTAGGCCTAAATGATTTACCATAGTAAAGAGCCTGGTGATATACTTTTATCGTCCGCTTAAGCTGACATATTTAGCAGTTCAGAGAAGATATAAATTATATTTGTATAAAAACAAACATTTTTTTATTTTTTTTTTTATATAAGGTCACGAGTTATAATACACACAGTGTATGCATTGGCTTATACTAGCAACATGATTAGCGAGGATATAAGACATGTACATGTATATTGTGCATATCTCTCATTAATAACCTCATGATAAGTGAAGGTCTAAAGACTAGTATAAAGCTTCTTTTCTACCCTTATTTAAAGACATTGGTATCATGAGCAGCCTTGCAGATACATAAATTATGAATATGAAAATGTTGCCGTGCTAAATATCTATATGAAAATTAAACACTTCCAGATCTTCAAGGGATTTTCGTTATTTGTTCATTTCTTTTGTTGGTAGATGTGTACGGCGATTACTTTATGAAGCACAATGATGCCTTTTTAAAAATGAAATATCAAAGTTCAGTACAAAGTTTAAGAGAGAGTGGGAGAGAGGGAGAAAGAGAAGAAATAAAGAGATTGAGAGAGAGATAGAGTGAGGGAGAGAGAGAGAGAGAGAGAGAGCGGGAGATAGGGTTGTAGGTTGAAGGAGTTAATACGGGAAAGAAGGGGGCGGGGACATAAGAAATGGCAAAGTGTTGGCCTTATGTGGTTTTTTTTTTTTTTTTTTTTTTGTTTTTCTTGTCTTTTATCATGTTGAGGAGGTCAATAAAAAAATACAATTCATAAAAATGTATATGTCATTTTCGAATTCACTTCGTGAAATTAAGAGGCAAATGACACAATAATAATAATAATAATAATAGTAATAATTATAATAATGATAACAAAAAAGTTGCTGATATAACAGCCCTCAAAAAAAGAAAAGAAAAAATGATTGCTGTTGTGTGGATCGGTTCCTACCTTATTCCAAAAGGGCCATTTAAACAATTTACTTTCTTCAGCAATCAAGAACTTGAGCTAAAGACCAAAGCATCGTATTGGAGCTTGGGAAAGAAGATCGTGAAAAAGACCTTCTCATGGCTTCTCCTTTCTTTTATGTCTGGGCATCTATGAGGATACCATCATCTTGAACTCTGTTACAAGTACGAAGTAAGAGTCTTATCTCTCTGGTGAGATTGATCACATAGAAGTATGCTACCATGGAAGATATAGAAATATAGAAATATATATTAAAAAACTGATAACAATAGTACCGGTCTGGTACCGGTATACACTTTAGGTTAAACAACCCTAACTTTATGGATTTTTTTTTTTAGCAATATGCACAATGGGCTACATCTTTGGTAGGAAGAAGAAATTGTGGGAGCACTGTGGTATATTAGTGAAGGCTCTTGACTCACTTACGAGAGGTCCCGGGTTCGATCCTCGCTAACATCCTTGGACAAGGTGTTTTGCCCACATTTTCTCCTCTCGACCAAGGTGTAAATGGGGACCTGGCAATACTGGGTAATAATAATTACAGGGCCCACAGGAAGAGCAAAACTGATACTGATGTGGTTACCCTGGGTGAATAAATCCCAATTAGAATATCAACAGAGAAAATTCAGTCAGCTACTTCAAAAAGTCAAAATGATCATTTATTAAGCGCATCAAAGTCCATCAAAATCTACGAGTAGAAATATTGGCCGGAATTCACAAAGGTGGTTTCAATTCAGACCATGGTTTATGCAGATTTCATGGTATAAATACGCTTGATTTAGCCGGTACACTTAAAGGCCGGAATTCACAAAGGAGGTTTAAATTTAAACCATGGATTATTTAAATTTTGTGGTATAAGTACGCTTGATTTAGCGCATGCACTTAGAAAGGTCCAATGATCCCTGGTAATGAACGCGTGTGCTTGGCAAAATGCGCTAATTTTACGCTTGTTGCCATGGTTTCGACCATGGACTAACGCAGGTTTAGGTAAATCAATATGCTTAAACCTGCGTTAGTCCATGGTCGAAACCATGGCAACAAGCGTAAAATTAGCGCATTTTGCCAAGCACACGCGTTCATTACCAGGGATCATTGGACCTTTCTAAGTGCATGCGCTAAATCAAGCGTACTTATACCACAAAATTTAAATAATCCATGGTTTAAATTTAAACCTCCTTTGTGAATTCCGGCCAAAAAGATCCAATAATGAACGCGCGCCGGTCGCGCGTGGTTGGCAAAAGCGCTAAATTTACGCTTGTTGTCATGGTTCAGACCATGGTTTATGTAAATTCAGACCATGGTTTATTTAGATTAATTTACATAAACCATGGTCTGAACCATGGCAACAAGCGTGAATTTAGCGCTTTTGCCAACCACGCATGACCTGCGCGCGTTCATTATTTGATCTTTTTAAGTGTACGCGCTAAATCAAGCGTATTTATACCACGAAATCTGCATAAACCATGGTCTGAATTGAAACCACCTTTGCGAATTCTGGCCATTATGTTTCAAGTGTCCTTAATTATCCACCATCTCTCCCCCTTTTGTTGTTGTTGTTGAAATGACACGGTCATCTCGAAAACACGGACAGCGAGATGTTTGACTTTTTAAATATTATTTCAACGTTTGAACATGGCAAAAAGTGCAACTGTATTGTGTAAGATATATGTAGGCCTATATTCGCTATATTTTATAGGCTTAACAAAGGGTTTGTGGCTGATATTGATGAAAGCCAAATAATAATGTACTCAGATTAAAAGAACATCATCGTTATCATTGTTATTGTATTCATTTTATGTTATGCACTACAGTATATGTTAATAGAATTGAAAACAGTGAATAAATTTGAATCTGAATCCTATTAGAACGTCTCCCCGCACCTTTTACACTCATCAATTTAAACTCAATAACTGAGTCTTATCAGTACGTACAGAGTTATGAATATTGAATTCGTCTGTTCCAAATATCCAAAGTGGTATCAACATTTAACTTGCCGTGAAAATATTTTAAATCCTGAAAATCAAATCTTTAAACAAATCTCATTTTGAAAAGGCACAAAAATAACCCCCTTTTCTGCAATTGACTGATCGTCAATTCCAATCCAGACCGTCTTTCAGTACATGTGTTTAACGATATGACAAAACTTTGGGTATTCCCTCAACACAAACAATAAATCAATCGTTCTTATTTAATTATGAAATAGACGATTTAAAGTATATCTAGAAATTTTCACAAATGGGGATTTACGCCTGATGATTCCCGTTTTATAGGCCACATTTTTATTTTTTATTCTTTATTTTTTTACATATGCCTCATTTAGAATTACCATATTCGAGACCGACCATGGCTTCCGAGGTGGAAGGTGAACAACTCCAAGGTTTGTTATGTCCTATGTGTCTAGATGTCTTCAAGAATGCTACTCTTCTTAGCTGTGGACATACATTCTGCAAGGGCTGCTTAGAAACATATGATGAGGAACACGATGATATTGATTATATAGTCTGCCCAGTTTGTAGGCATAATACGAAACTAGGACCGAATCGTGTCTCTGGACTAACACCTAACCTCTCACTCAAAAGGCTTCAGAAAAATTTACATGTAGATGTAAATAAACGATCATCAAATTTCTGTTCATTTCACAGTCGAATTTACAAAGACATTTTCTGTACAGATTGTGGAGAGTTTATCTGCCTCACTTGTTACTTGAATCATCATAAAGATCACAAAATTAAAAAGAAAGAAGAGTTTGAAGGGTATTTGAGAAAGAAGACAGAAACACTCATTCAGAATAGTAATACCAAGAAAACACAAATTGAAAAGTCTATAAACAATGCTGAACAACAAAAAATAGACATACATTGTCATTTCAATAACGTTGAGAAAGCAATTAAAGATGAATTTGATAAAAGGGTCACAGTCCTTCAGAAAAATGAAGAAACACTACTAAAGAAGTTAGATCATATTCGGAAGGACACAGAAAATCAGGTGGAAGGTTGTATCACGAAATATAGAAAGGAAATGAATTACATAAACAGGTGCGCCGTAGTACTAAGAAGCTATACAGGTAAGAACTTAGATTTAGATAGAATTAAGGCACAACATTTGCAATGCATTGATCTAGAGAAATCATTGAGAGAGAAAGGCATAGGCGAGGAGTCAATGGACCGTCTCAAACAAGCAGCAGTGTGTTCATGGTTTCGTCCAGAGGATGAGAACCTTCTCGCCCTAGGTCATATAGAGCGGGATGTAAAGGAAACAAAAGGTAACATTCAACGTGTGAAGACTGCTGCTGGTGCGAACGAGAAAGCAAAACAAGTGGAATCAAGTAGAAAGGTAGCAGCTCCAACACCAGTACAGAGTAAGCCATTGAACATTGTAACAGAGGTTGATACACCAGATAACATATGGGGAATGTCAGCTCTATCCCAGGATGCCGTGATGGTAGGATACGGATGGAACAAAAAGGGCTCTGATTGCTTCGATGTTTCAGGTGAGAAGGAACATCATCTAGAGAATAAAATAGGTCGTGTGTGTGACATTGCAGTCCTCGCTAATGGTAGATCAGTAGTATCACATGACTGGGATACAATCGGTGTGTACAGCACACAAGATTCACAAAATACGGGTATAAGATACAGATGCAGGAAAGGTAAGAGTGTCATTAGGTTGTGTGTTGACCAACACGATAATATATATGCTGTAAATGGTAATCCAGAAATCTATATCTTCCATGGTAGTAACCCTAACCCACAGAGAGTAGTTCCTACTGGTGATATCAAACCAATACAGATCTGTGTAACCAAGACAGGTGTATTGATCACCAGTACCTGTAACACTTCACCTAGCACAATTACTGTTTTTGACGGAGAAGATCATGTAGGTAGCTCCATCACAGCGGGTGATGATAATGAATACCTGTTTGCTACAGTAGACAGTCAAGATAGAGTGTTAGTAGCTACGGTGAGTGGTAGATGTGATGTGTTAAAGTTGACCAGGTACACTCTTGAGGGAACGACACTCATCCAGCAGATGACATTCAATCAACTCAATCTCCATCACCAACTTTATACTAACTGCTGCATGGCAAGTCTCGCGCCCCACATGCTTGCCTTTGCACGTTATGATCGTCTGTATTTCATACAGCTAAGTGTGTAGCTACAATCTTTTACCACACATTTCCCAATGGACATCAATTACAGATAGCTATTCGCCTCATATGTATGCACCAGTTTACACAAGTATTTATATCATGGAATACATTATGAATTCTATATTCTGTATGATTGCGATGTTTTTATCATCTGGAATAATCAAAGAATTATACTACATTGGAACAGGTGAAGACAGTTGATCATATATAGCCTTGCATCACGGTATAATTAACTGTTGGTTGTCAAGAATTTAATGTAGTATGTTGGGTTCCTCAAGACTCAGTTATTTCACCAATATTATTCAATTTTATATGAATTATTAACCATGCCCCACAAATATTTCATTTTTAATTTCAGATCATGTGCTCATCAATCGAACATGTTTCATACTTTAAAAATAAAAAAATTGATTTGAAGAAGTTCATGTACGTGAAAATTCAGTCAAGGTATAGTGTATTTCAAAATTAACCTGCAGAAAGCAAAATATATATATATAAAATCAAAGTTTGATAGATATATCGAAAGTTCTCAGGGTGACCCGACTCATACTCCAGCGACAATTGCTCCGCGACATTTGCTCCGCGACATATGCTCCGACGTCAAATGCTCCTGTATCAATCGCTCAGCCGACATATTTAAGTCCGCCCAAAAAGTGTCCCGTAGAAGACAAATGCTCCTCCGACAATCGCTCCGCCGACAATTGCCCCGATCCAAAAGTGCCCCGTTGAAGACAGATGCTCCTACAATTATTGCTCCGCCAACAATTGCTCACCCCAAAATGTAACCCACGGAAAACAATTGCCCCTACGATAATTGCTCCTCCCCAAAAATGTTTCATTAAAAACAAAGTTATTGCTCCTAATACAATTGCTCCGCCGAAAGAAACTTGCTCCGCTCAAAATCTGTTTCATGGAAAACAATTGCTCATTACCTGATCCAAAGCTGAAAACTCCAAGAACGAGCAATTTTTAGAGAGAGAAAAAAGATGTTTGTCATTGCATGTCAAGCTCTTTCTCTATTTTTCGATCTTTATTACTTCTTTAAAATAGTAATATCATAGTGAGACCTGTAATCTTGTCAAATAAGCATGATTTGAGCCGTTATTTGAAGAGCAATCCTTTTCGGCCCTGGCCCTATTTTTATGCCTTCGCCCACCGAAGGTGGTGCCGGAGGCATTATGTTTTCGGGTTGTCCGTCCGTCCGTCCGTCCGTCCCGCTTTCTTGTTCTAGCGATAACTCAAGAACCACATGAGGTATGAACTTGGTGCTAGTATGTATCACCATAGGAAGACGATCTGATTAGATTTTGGGGTACGTAGTTCAAAGGTCATGGTCACAGAGGCCAATTTTTCTGAAATTTCAGGTGTTATAGGCTAGTTCTAGCTATAACTAAAGAACCATTTGAGGTATGAACTTCAAACTTAGTGCTAGTATGTATCACCATAGGAAGACGATTTGATTAAATTCTGGGTTATGTAGGTCAAAGGTCAAAGGTTACAGGTCAATTTCTGAAATTTCAGGTGTTAGCCTTGTTAACGCGATATCTCAAGAACCATTTGAGGTATGAACTTCAAACTTGGTAGTAGTATGTATCACCATAAAAAAGACGATCTGGTTAGATTTTTGTTCACGTAGGTCAAAGGTGACAGGCCATAGAGGCCGGAGCATGTGTCATGGATTTGTTCACGGAGAAAATGACAGGATCAGATATCAAAGAGGTATTCATTACATCATTCGTTGGGATTATGCATTGATCGATTCGTGGAAAGACTAAATCAGAATATACACAAGTGCATATGCTTAATACAAAGGAAAGCATAGATGTTCTTTTGCCCGAATATTAACATTCCAGTGTTTTTGCGAGAAAGAGTGAAGCGAGCGAGCAAAATTATTGGCCAGTTTTTCCTTCTTTTTCTGTCCTTACCTTTTCATTCCCTTCTTTTCTTTCTGTTGTTTTCCTTTCCTTTCCCTTTCCGACCTTCCCCCTTTTTTACCGCCAGAGGTGGCGCATTTGCCGACAGCAATTAAGAGGGGGGGGGGGGGGGGGGGAGGGGTGTGATACCCCCACCCCATCCCCTCTAGCGACGCCCCTGATTTTATTAAAAAATTACCAAATATTATGTTGGTTATTTTTTATTTGAGATAAGCATTTCAGTTAACATTTATTTCATGGCAATGTATCTCAAAATAAAGCTGGGTCTCATTTGACAGATAAGAATAACGAGAACAAAATTTTTAATTAAAAGTACGCCACACTATATGATGTGTACGTATGAGAATGCTCGTGTTTGTGAATAGTAGGGGGATATAGGGTGTACATCTAATTAAAAGTTTCGTTATCGAATGAAAATCGTTGAAAAATCTCGTTATCGCTCAAATGTGACGCAGGCTTAAACAAGGCTGTAATGGAAATAGTCACCTTGTTCTGAAAAGCTTTACTCGTTGGAGTATTACATTTTCTGAGATGTCGTGGTTGTGGACATAAGATTCTTTGAGGTTAGAATAGGGATAAAGTAAGAAATCTTGATAATTGTCTCCCGAAAGGATCTCTGATTATTTTTATGACATACTGTACAAAGGAAAAGCCATGCAATTAAATTGTGTAGAATTTGGATTGATTTATACAGTGTGTTTCTTGAAAAAAAAAAATTTGCATTTGCATGGACAGACAGGGCAGTCATTTGGAAAGACAATGGGGATAATTATGGACTCACATCTCATTGAAGGTTGCATACATGTTGAAAGATGAGTAAATGAATATCAGGAATTATTACGTATTTTTGCTTTGTTCCTTTTGTTTTATTTCATTGCATTGTACTCATATCAATACGGTTAACTTCTGTACGCAAACTACTTTTGACATTACTAACATAAAACCTTTCAAATTGATTCATGCATGACAATAATCATATACGTATATTTGGTATCATATGAAAGAGGATGAATTAAACTTTGGCATGAATGATAAGACTTTATCAGGACTTAATCATTTTTCTAGTAATTGATGGGAAAATTTGGGTTTCTTTTTTAGAAACACTCTGTATAGGGTTGACGGATACTACCGAATATCATCAGTTTGTTAGTTTAAGAGAAATATAGTGGTTGACTTAAAGCAAATGGTAATTTTTATGTTATAAAAGTACTTGGTTCTTGCTTCCTATGAGTAAGTTAGCCGGATGACCAAAAAATAACTGTGAATTATTTTTAAAGCAATTGATCGACAGATATTATTATATTATGGGGAGCATTCCAGCTAGTCGCCTTTTTACGGGCACGCAAATGCTCGTCCAGTCACACTGACCTTCGCATCCTATACCGGCTACCCATTTAGCACCTGGCTGGAGAGTGGCGAATGTAGATGAATGTCTTGCCAAAGGACACTAGAGCCGTGCCTGGGTTCCAACCCACGACCTCAAACGAATGCGTGGAAACAGCCACGTCTCCATTATATGTTTCTGTTGTAATATTGTGCATGAACAGGATTTTAGCTTTAGTTGTCATCAACTATAATTATGCATGCTCGAAATAATGGAACCTGCGTAAAGTTTACCTGGAAAAAATCCTATGGACAAAGTAAATTATTTTCAGTGAATTTGTTATGCTTGGTTTTTATTTGATGTTATTATGGTGAGAACTTTGCATTCTTTATATTGCCCGAAATTATGAGAGATCGGAATTACCAGTATTATGACCTGCTCGATTATGATTTTTCTTATGACAGACTAAAAGTGACAGACTTTATGTGGTTACTTTCAGGGCATTTTTGTATAAGGGAAAATTTGGCAATTAAAATATGTAGAATTCGGATTGACTTATATGTTTTATAAGATGGATATTATCGTACGAATACATAGATGGCACTCTGTAATTTCATTACCGCTAGGTTGTTAGTGGAGTATAGAAGGCAGACATGGGTAATTCATCAGCTCCCAATGCATTAAATCAAATGATTGTGGTCTACCATTCATCTATTTTTATATATTTATTCAAACATTTTTACAGGATGACAGTTGTGCACTGTAAAAAAATTTGCCGTTTTTTTCACGGAAATTTCCTGGCAGTTAGGATGCAGGGAATGCCCGTTTTTCCACAGTTTTTTTTTTACACCGGAAATCAGCATATATTTACAATAAAATTATGTAAATTTACAATAAAATTATGTAAATATATGCTGATTTCCGGTAACCAACAAACTTGTTGTTGTTCTACAGAAAAAGACTGTAAAATTGAAATAACGGCAATAACTTGTAATTTCAAGGGCTAAAAAACCTTTAGTTTTACAGTTATTTTTTACAGTGTAGGACTGTTTTACATCTTGGTCCTGGTATTAGAAAAACATGAGTATATCAGCATTAAAAGTGTTAAAATGGTATATTCAATACAATAATAAAAACAAACAAAAGGAATCAAAGGTAACACAAAAGTATTATAAATAGAACGTTTCAAAACGTAATTGAAGTATTCTTATATTTTAAAGATGACAGAGATATATGACCTTGATTAAAACCTATATTGATATCAAATACATTAAACACACACACAAAAAAAAAACAACTGTAAAATAATTCAAAAAAATTAGGTATAATTTCTTACATTTACATTTAAAGGTATTGAGTGATGTTGCATTTTTAAGATTATTGGGGAATTTATTCCAGATATTTGCTCCAGCATATCTAAGCGTCTGTTTAAATGATTCCAGCTTGGGTATTGGTAAAATTACATTAAGAGAATCAGCATTCCTTGTGTTAAAACCATGACGATCAAAGTATATTTAACTGACAGAGATAAGGAGATAAAGAGGAAGTGAAGAGGATTTCGCCTAGATAGAGAAATTCACGAGGAGAGAGAGAGTGCGAAAGGAGGTCTCGAAGGATTGGAAATAGAGGAGAGAATGAAAAAGAGAACCTTCAGGAGTTTGCTAATGAAAAAGAGAACCTTCAGGAGTTTGCTTATACATGCTTGCTTAATTGATTGATCGATTGATCGATTAGTGTGCTGATTTACATATATATATATACAACAATTCGCAGGTACTACTTGATTGTATTCAGCTTTATTGGAACATTCATCTAAAATATTTAGAACATCAAGATCACTCGCGTTGCTAGACCATTTTGAATGGATAGTGTGTGTGTGCGTGGGGGGGGGGGGGTGGACCATTTTTGCTGACAAGTTAGCTGGAAAATTTTCAAGAGCAAAAGAAATATAGGGAGACCATCAGATTTGGGGACATGACGACAGCCTTTAAAATCTCGATTTCAGTTGGCGAAAAACATTTTTTGTTAAGTCAGTGAGTGAGGTTTTTCCGTATGGAATGCAGCAATTGGTAATTGGTAAGTATAGGAAACCTTCCAAACAGCACTCCCTTGTCACATGATCCGTATGTTCAAATGTAGGAATCAAGCAAATAATTTGTTCATTTATTACCAAAATGTTCGAGAAACATTGAATTTCAGCATGACAATAAGTATAATATACATTATTTTGGTAAAAGGAGCCAACAAATAGCAAAAGCTTGTCAAGGTTGGTCCTATTCAATACATCGCACTTTATCACATAAATTGATCATTAATAAGGCTAACCATTGAATCATAAACTAGTATTGTTGGTAATGTTGAAACATTTCACAAGACAAACATATATACACAATGTACATTATTTATATGTACAGTCTGATTAGGACACGTTACATTGATTCTATGCTATATACATATATACAATAAAAATATCAATAGTTAAAGGGTATATTTATCAAAAAGGTCTTTTTAATTGTTTTTTCTGAAGCTTTTTATTGATGAGCAATTCCTAATATCATTAGACAGTGTTTTCCACATACATGCATCTAAATATGACACGGAATGTTTTCCTATGTTTATTCTTATTTTTATGAGATTAATATGATTTTCATTACTTCTTGTCTCAAAAGGGTGTCTTACAATTGTAATGGTTTATTAAAAAAAAAAGAATTGCAGCTAAAAAACTGATAATGTTTGTTTTCACAAAGTTTGTACAAAATTGTTCACATCATAATGAAAACATCAAGAAACAAAAGAAACATAGTAAATAATATTGTCCTTGTATAGCAAGGAAACACATTGAAAGATGAAATTTAAATAACAGAAGTTTCTTGTAACATGAAGATGAGTAAAATCGTAGTAAATAATTTAGGTTTCAGGAACAAAAAGTGAGTTATAAGCGTTTGTTTAACAATATGCAAGTTATGTCATTGTACCTAAAACAAAACAAGGGAAATATCATAATCATGTTTAGGGCAAAGGATTAAACATGAACACTAGATGTGCTTTGGAATTTATGCTTTTTCCTATGTGTGATACATCAGAGACACAAATATCTGTGTTTTATGTAATACCATACAAACATATTATTTTCATTATTTTTATGTATTTCATGTTTTCCACCCAATGCTCACACAAATTCATGGCTTACTCTTATCTTCTGTAACTATGGAGGCCAAATATTTTCTCACTTCTGCAGGGGAAATTGCGTAGGTACGTAAAAAAGTGAATCAAATATATGAAATTCTGACTGGGCCTATTGGTCAACGATATATTTATAAACGTCCTATCACGTTCCAAACCGTTCTGTAGTACCTTTGTATGCCAATGTAGTATACTCCCAAGATGAACAAACCGCTCTTTGATAAATAAAAAGCCTTTTAATATTGCAATGGCAATACTACTTAGTTCAGGATCAAGTTCAAGTTCAGATAGCATGTCACTATACTTTAATTGGTGGGAGGCAACGACTCATGAAGTTTAGGGCCAGTGAACTCTGTAGCGAAACGCTATTTTACTAAATTCGTAAAACAGATAAGTGAGGATACCCTTGATCGTAGTGTATCGGGCTCTATAGTTCGATTTGAATGGACATTAGGCCTATACACATCAGCATCATCAATATACATAAATCAACAACTGTTATTCATTTTTACCTGGGGTTGTTCATCAAGTAGAGTAGATCTTAAGATTGCTTTTAAGGTTTGATAAAACATCTGGGAGGGGACAAAGTTTCCTCTACCGATATCGCACACACACACACACACAAACGCACGCACACACTCACACCCACACGCATACATAAAGTTCTCCAATTCGGTCCGGGCGCGCAGGTATGTATAATGTGTAGCAGCATTTTGCTCAGAAGTGAAGTTATGCATTTGCCATAGCATGTTTAGCATACTTTTGCTTATTTGGGATATGCCAATGATTAAGTTAGATAATGTTCATTATGTTCTCAACGTGACATACGATTTTT
Organism: Heliocidaris tuberculata; assembly: GCA_025618425.1. NCBI lineage: Eukaryota > Metazoa > Echinodermata > Echinoidea > Camarodonta > Echinometridae > Heliocidaris > Heliocidaris tuberculata. The sequence goes on along the minus strand of CM046832.1, from coordinate 60,295,876 downwards.
TAATGGTATCACCCTGAACGCAGATCCTCTCTATAGGAAAACCCGAGTTCTGGTTATGAAGCTGTATTTGTGATGCTGAGAAAAGACATTTTAAAGAATTGGTCAACACTATTGCCGGTATAGATTTCGAGTGGGACGTTGCTCTCTTATTCAATTCATTTTAGCCATTATCTACTTCACCTGACGAGTTGCAAATGCTGCAGTATCCGTCAACATTTATTAGATACATACTTTTATTTGTTGTTTCTTTTTTTTTTTTTTTTTTTTTTATACTATAGATTTCGATGTAAACACACTAAATCAGTCAAAGATCCATCAGGACGTGCGAATGCTGTCCTTCAAAGGGCATATCGCTTTTTGGGCCCTATATATAAGGTTAAAAGGTATATATAAAAAAACTGTTTGAAAGCTTTTGTTAACTGTTCCTGTTCCTGAGAAGGGATGGATCCAGGATTATCGGGGGGTTGTTGAAAACCGCGAAAGTCTACTTTCCTGGTAGAATCGAGCGAGCAGGTACAATCACATCATAGTCAGTCATCAGTGACAGATTCAGCATTTCTTTTCTTCTATGATTTCTTTTCCCCGAATATGATTTTCAAAGTCCCAACAGCCGTACTACATCTACATATAGGTAACGTGGAAATAATATAGATTGAGCGTAGTGTTGGTCAAGAATGATGTACATCTATAGAACCCTGACAATATTATAAGTACAGGCCCCTGTTTCATCACTGTTCATAAAACTTGTTATCAATAATAAATTACAATACCTGTTATAAGCTAATTAAATCATTGTATTTGATTGGCTCTGAACAAATTTGTTACAGAAATGTGACACTTAGGGAGAGAGTTTTGCTTTGACGAGCTTCTTAGTTTGGTCAACGCATTGTTAGATTATTTACAATATTTACTGCAGGTTAAAGAAAACGACATAATATAGCCAACCATTGCCTATATCATCATTATCTGATTATGATTCCTTTCCTGTTAGTGAGAAAAATATAAGGAGATATTGATGACTCCTTTGCTATCTTCATGTGTTTCAATTGATCTGCATTTCTTAGATTTGCTGAGGGAGCCGTATGGGGGTACATTTGTGGTGCTATGGATTACACAGGACCCTAAGATCATTGCCGGCTGGGCATGCCTCTTTATTCAGCTGAGTTAAGTTAGACGATTGTTTCAATGAAGGAGGATGGATGGGGTTATGCGAAGGAGATGTAACAGTTTTAGATAAGTCAAAATGATGAACGGACTTATGGCCTAAAGATATATAACAATATCTAGAAAGACATTATATAAACACTCCTCTTCTCAAAGGTTATAAGAACTATAGAAAATAAATATCCAACTACGTTATATAGATATGTTTATTTACTTATATATTTAATCCTGATATGCATACATGTACCAAATTTCTCCAGTGGTGTATTGTAACTCAAATTAACAAAAACATTGTTAATGATAAATTCATCAGGAGTACAAATTTGTACTGACAAATTACAATATCCTGAACATGAGGGGGTTTTCAGGAAAATTGGATGAAACATTTCTTCTTAATGATGATGTTGACGATAGTACTAACCGGCATATATATTTTAGAAAAGGAGTTTGAATTTGAAATAAATCTAGAATATTTTTCTCTCTCCTCTCTTTTCCTACAGCTTTGTGAAAGGCTCTACTCCTGCAATGCCGGTTGCCGTCTCTCTCTTCGCGTTTCCTTCTGAAATGCCACGAAATTTCTTAAGGAAAAACATCAAGCAAAGACAATAATACTAATGCATCAACATCCGTAAAGCACAGATAATTCTGAGAGTGACACAAGTGATCTAAACTGCAGACTCTTCTTTCGGGGCATCTCTGTATAGTCATGTGCCCCATTGGCCCTACGTTCTATCAGGGTTTGTGTATTTATCAGACCAAGAAAATGTAGGACCAGCGGATTCTTAATTTCGGGTTATATTAGTCCTACACCTATTAATATTAAAAATACTGTTAGGATGAGTGTTTTTGTTTTTTTAAGGATGAGTGTTTTTGTTTTTTTAAGGACAGCTATCATCGTTAACCAATGGGACATAGGACCGATATGATGGAGGACCAATGGGACGTATAAATAGAAAATAGACGATAAAGGCTTCAAGGAACTGACACCCGCTGATAGTTCTTTAATGCATTCATAGTTTCTGAAGGTAGTAGTATACCGGTCGTTACTAGGTTTTTTGAGAAAGTTGATAAATGCCATGTTTAAAATTGAAAAGTAGGCCAATTATTGGTCATATGTGTTTGCTAAATGCACTTAATGATGAAAAGGTACGCGACAGTACGAACATGGAAGCCATTCGAGACAGCAGCCCGAAGAAAGTCAAGTCTTGATTGGGAAGTAGTAGCGGAGAAGATGCCGTGGGGAGTGTTGCTTATTGTCGGAGGTGTATATGGGATACGCGTTGGCAGATGGTTGTAAGGTAATATGAAAAAATGCGAATGTTCCAGGCAGAAGGTGAATGGTCAAAAAAAAATTCTCTCTCTCTCTCTCTCTCTCTCTGCCTGTACTGAAAGGACAAAAAAATGATATAAAGAAGTTACAACCTATCGCATTCTTACAAGTATAGTAATAACCGCAGTTTCCCCTAACAAAAACACGAACTTGCCACTGTCTTATGGACCGCAAAACAAATGATTAAACAGCTTCATTGGATTAAATTTGTCCTTAGGTTTCTGGCTTATCTTCTTGGATAGCGGATCAATTCTCTGTCTTCCAGTGTATACCTCCTCCAGCCATCGCTTTCATTGCCGCTTTTATGGTATCATCCGTCACAGAGTGCATATCCAGTGTCGTCACCACTACCATCTTCTTGCCTATATTTGCAGAAATTGTGAGTCTAAACCGATTAACTGAACGCCCAGATTATCATTTCCCCAACGATAACCCAGGCTCGGGATTTGTGCCTCTTTTTAGACCAAAAATGCACTTTAAAAATGTGATAACCCTAATTGTTATCATTGTTTACTTGTCATGCTTGTCAGAAATTCCACTGAAAAAAAAAGGTACCTGAAAAATGTTTGGACCTTGGAAAAATGTTGGAGGTTGTCAGAGTTTTTCCACCCCCCATTCAAAATGGTCTAGCTACACTCACTCATATGACTATTAATTTTGGACCGCAGTCATGGAGGTTACAAATTTTTGATATTAGAAACCTGACTTTAAATACCGTGCACTTTCTTTTTTTAAAATATGGCCCTGACTGTACATCAAAATGCACATTTTCTGACGGAGGAAGTACCATAGATGCGACCAATCATACAAAGTCGTCCTGGCATCCAACACCGTCAAAGATGTGAAGAAAAATATAATACTGAGAGATTCATGTATTGAATATGAAGTTGTGTTTGTTATTACAGAGTGTAGTCATGAAGATGAATCCATTGTACTTGATGCTCTCTGGAATTTTTGCCGCCTCGTTTGCTTTCTTGCTCCCCGTAGCCACGCCCCCGAACGTCATCGCTTTCGCGAATAAGGAGATCAAGGTTCTTGATCTGGATAGTCTAATGTTTGAAGGCATTCTTTATTTATGGTAAGATCGAAAACTTTGGTTAGGGAAATCATGTGAATTAACAAAAAGAAATTTTGAAGGAGTTACCATTTACAATTTTGACTGTTCCAGAGTGTGTTAATTTTCTCTTGCTATTCTTTGAAATTACATCTTTTGAAATTGTCATTCACTCACTCGGATATACTAGATATTAAGAACTTTGTTATAGGCTATAAACATGAACGAAAAGGATGCTGCAACAACTCTCCATTTATATCAATTTTTCTTTTATCTTCTCTACCTCTACAGTTTTATCCATCATAATCATGACATGTGCGAAACTGTGATCATCTCTATTCATAGTTGTTTTTAATTGTAATATCAACAGTATGGAGTTAAGCCGAAGTCACACTAGGTCTACGAACGGTTGCCGACTTCCGACAACCATTAAAAATGCGACCATCGACAATCAATTTGAAGAAGAAAAAAAAAATCGTTCGAAGGGCACTTGTCTATCGGTTACGAAAATTGTCAGATCATCAAAAATTTAGGCAATTAATTTGCGACCGCTTGTGAAAATGTTGGCGAATGGTGGGCAATCTTTATGTTTACCGACCATTAGTGTAGTCGGAAGATTGTTTTTCTTTACTTTTACAAATCTCTGTTTATGTGTAAAATAGGTTAAGAGTGGATGCGTAGTCAGTGTCGTCTGCCTTCTGGTACTAACTCTCAATATAAACACACTCATCTTCAAAGTTCACATCTTCCCCGCTTGGGCCATCGATCACAACATCGTCAATTCCACAGACATCAACCAACTGCTGACGAACTCGACTTTATCTACTTTCTCTACAATGTTGTAATAACTACAGGCGTGACAGGAATAATGATAATATAAACCATCGCTGTTAACAAGACGACGATGTGTTTTGTAAGTGTATTAAAACCTAGAATATAATATTCTGGAATTGGACATCCATTGTCCGTTCCAGGGGTGGATCCAGGATTTTATTTTTAAAACTTGGGTCCAATGCCCAAAAATTCTGACAAGCCCCCCCCCCCCCCCCCCGCCAAAGAAAAAAAGTAATCATTAAATGCAAACTACGAAAATTGTCTTCCCCATAAATGGGCAGTGTTTATAAATGATTCTTGAGACCATGTATATATGGAACATTAATGAATGTTAGGTGTAGCTGTTTATGTCAGTCACCAGGGGTGTCGATCCGTGTTCATGATTGGGGTATGACCGAGCGGGGGAGGGTGTGGGAGGGGGGGGGGGTGCCACTCCCACCCCAGGGGCTTTTTCAGAAATCTGTCTTTAGAACTTGCATTTTAGAGCATCCCAAAAGGGTTTTAATGAAAAGAAGGAATGCACGGAACCCTTTAATTGAGAGTAACAATTTTCTTCGATGTTTTCGCATTGAAATTATGGCATTTCTTATTTTCTTACATCTAATCATTAAATAATGTGATCGTATTTCAAGATCAAACATAATGGGTTTGGATAATTATTTGATCTAAGCTAATGTATCATAATTGTTTATTTATCGAAAAATATTGGGGGATGATAATACAGGCCATCCCCCCCCACCTAAATTTTTTTTTGGATATATACACCCCATCCCCCCCCACCTAAATTTTTTGGTATATATACACCCCAACCCCCCCCCCCCCCCCCCCCCCCCAGGGATCGACACCCATGTCAGTCACGTTTGATTAACAGAATCAATTTTACTTGCGTTATTGCTGTTGGTCGCTTGTGGTTTGCATTAAAGTCATTATGATAATAATCTTCTGTAGTCTCCCCTCCTTTTCTTTGTGTTAATGGGATGATAGCCTGTTTCTTACCTGTAAACAAGATTTTCAAGATTTGATAATTTGATAATTTGATAATTTTATTCAGTCTGATCCACATAAAATCGTGGAAATTCGATTTCCACCAGAATTACAGAAAGAAACATGAAAAATAGTACAGTACAATACGACATAACAAACATGTAAATACAATAAAACAAAGAAATTCTCTACATGGCATTAATTTTCCCCATTGATTTTGCATTTATGTTTTCCTACTGAAGTACATGTATCAACTTGTACCCCTTTCCCTCTTTTATCTATTCAGTCTATTTCGTTTTATTACTTTCTAATTCGTTCATTTCAGCTTATTTTTCCTTCTTCTCATCATCTTTTCCGTCTTCTTATCATATTTCTGACTGTATACCATGTTCATACATAACTAATCATAACTTGTGCTCAAGTATATATAGATATATATGCACTTATTACTTGTTTGAGAAATAATAGTTGAGTTTGTTGCCTTCTTCTTCTTATTCTTTTTAACTTCTATTTCCTTCTTCTTCTCCTGATTTCTTATCTTCTTTACCCTTCGTTTCTTGTCGTATTCCTATATACGTCATGTAAGCTTACTGCTCAAGCATACATCAATTTTCAATGCATCTTTAATATTATACATTCATATTTTTTAAATAAGAAATCTGATATAAATTTTACGTACCTAAATAAAGGTGTGCAGTAAAGACTAAGTAAATGAACTATCTATGGCTTATACTCCCTTCTGACAAGTTGGTTGAACATGTGAATCGAGTTGGGTACAAATGATTTGTTCGATTTGTACGCGGCACGTGCAGCCTGATACCAGAGCGATCAAATGTGTAATCAGGGGCGGCGCCAGGGTATTTTGATAGGAGGGGCAAGACGACCTAAAGATGACGTCATATTTTTTCTCCATTAAATAACAGGGGTAATATTGAGTTATATGTTTAAGACCTCTCTTTTTAATACTCCTCTTTCTTTTTTCTTCCCTTTTCTTCCCTTTTCTTCCTTCTTTTTTCTTTTTTCACTACTTGAAAAATCATAGGGGGGGGGGGCGGTCGCCCCCTCTGCCCCCCCTGTAGCGCCGCCCCTGTGTGTAATCATTCGTTAAGAGGATGACTTTGATCGTTCATAATTTTCTTACCTTGGAGTCTTGGACAGTACTCTCTCTTCAAAGAAACAACTAACAGAAAATAGGTCATTTCTTATAATTATTAGTAATATAAATTACTCTTACTTTGTTATTTAGTCATTTCAGTGATTTTTATTTTGCCCATGGGGCATTTTGGTTCGAATTCGAAGCCGCCACAACAAGCATTCTAATAATTAGGTTTCGCCGACCCGAACGTATACAACAGAAGTGCACATAATTCGTATAACCGGATACAAACAAACATATATAGTGCCGCAACACAGGATTTAAAATGAAGTTATCATGAATGGATACGCATGGCATGAATGGTGATTGTTTCATTTGATAGATCAATCTTTCGTGATAGCAATATATGAAATACAATATGCGGAATCACTCGGACAATGACTCAAACTGCCCATAAAGAAGCATAATTATGTATGTGACACTTTCTTATCTTTATCTCAAGAAGCTCTTCAAGTTCAGGCTGTTAAATTTCAGTATGAGACCTTGATTAATTTGCACCACAAAAGGCAATTATGTACTTTTTTGTGTTGAATGATTCTTCATATTAATCTGCGCATCATCATAAGCCTTCAAAATTTAAAGATCTCTCTCAATCGCTTCTGCGGCTTTGAACCTCCAATATCAAAGAATCAAGGCATTTCAGTCATTCACTTGTACATCCTATCAATTATGCCAGATAGTATGGTATCTAAGAGGGGTATCCGTGCACATACCCCACCCCCCCCCCCCAGGACTAAACGAAACCAACTTGTTTTAACTTCTTTATAATGTACTTCAAGATATTCAAGATGCTAACAAGAAAAAAAGTAGCCTCTCATGGTGAAAATCAAGATGGCGTCAAAGATGATGAAAATGGGCTTTTTTTTAATTTCTCAGGGGTCCAATTGTCCCCTTTTGACATCTTCCCCTCTAACTTTGTGTACGATTATTAGATTCACTTCTTAATGCTTATGTTGGGAGAATTGAAAGTAAAAGTAAAAAGAGGAAAAGAAGGCACCATGAAAAAAATGCTTAGTATTAATAGACTTTCATTTTCCAGACAAATCTACAAACATACACTCCTAAATAATATTACGATTTTACCTTAATGAAATAAGATAAACCTTTGTCATTTCAAATTTTGATTTCCTAGTATGACATTTTTATCTCTGACATTTTTACCTCTGACATATTTACACCGAACCACAATGGGACCCCCTATGAAATTCAATAAAAGCCCATTTTCATAATCTTTGACGCCATCTTGAGTTTATAATCGGTATTCTTCCGGATCGTTAGTATATACATCAAATCATTTTCTCGATACATCCAATTCCGGCTGTAAGATTACTCATTTAGGTATAGGGAAATGTTGAAGACCTATTTTGGGGGGTAAAATTATTGTTATTGATGTATGACATGTCTATGTTTTTCCGCAAAAATGCTTAATGAATTCGTTTCTTTTGTATAAATGCATTTCAGTTTATGTTTGTAAACTAACCATATAAATGCAACGAATTTCCATTAATGCAAGGGGCAATAAAAATGAACCTATGAACCTATATACTAGTAGTTAGATGATTAGATCGGTCTCCATCAGTTCTGTAAAAACTTCGTTGGTATGAAAAAAAAAATCACCTGAACAACAGGATGTGCAATAATGCATCGTTTTCCACTTCAAATTGAATTTTCTATCAGCTCACTCTCTATCGCATTCCAAACTGCCTTCATGTTATCGATCGATAATTCAATCTTGAAATAGTCATCATGAGGGGTCAGCGGATTCGCCGTTGCCGTCTTGTCTTGGTGTCGTTCTCTATACCAGGGTTTCCTGTCTGTTACACGTACTTTAATTTTATTCAGTAGTGCGCCAAAGTAGACATCTTCCCATGGTACTGGAGGTGGTAGTTCCTGAGAGGCATGAAAGACCCGTGGTACGACGTCCTTTGAAATGATGTAACCATACCCCTGTGGGTATGTCGGGTATTTATCCAGAGGGTACAATCTTTTTGGGGTGTAAAACTTCTTGAACTTGCCTTTTGGATCTCTGAATGGAGAAGCATCGTACGTCAGCTCACCTAGTACGAATTCCGAATGATATTTTGGGGGTGCCTTTGACAGATCGTCGACAAGAGTCACAATGTCGAACATAACATCGTCGTCAGTCAGCATCACGAACTGGCTGTTTTTGCAGAATGTCATGGCCCACTTGACTCCCATTATTACCTTGGTAGTGAGGTTGTAATAAGAGTCTGTGAAGTCTTCCTGGATTATGTCCCCATGAATCTCAGCCTCTTTGATGACCGCTGCTTGCTTGCTTTCATCATGACCAGGGAATCCAAGGAGAAAGACAGTTCTACAGGACACATTGTACTTCAACGCTCCTTGGATGTAGGTTCTCCTGATCACATCTCTCAATTTGAAGTTACCAGGAGCCGATTTCACTAGGACAAGCAATGTCAAGTTTCCGGAGCTATCCACCAGGTCAATGGAGTCGCACTTCTCTTTTGGATTGATCAAATATTGATACGTGTGGTGATCAATTTTAGACTCCCAATGTGTACGTTCAAGCCAATTACTAGGTTCTGCTCCATTCCATTTGACTTTTTTAGATTCATCCACACGCTGTATGTCTGACATGAAAACAGTGGATGAACAAATTTTGTCCAAAAAATATCTCTCGTTCCCGACAGAGCTTTGCTGAAGAAAACTGGTCTGAAGAGCACCGATCAGGTGATGAAATAACGCCACAAAACAGAAAAACGTGATGATAACACATCCTCTTTTAACGATACGATATACACGAGCCATGGGAAATCCAGTTTGAGATATTTCTGAAAGTAGGATTCTGTTGATCTTTCAGAAGTTCAGTTCTTTCTTCCTCTAGAATGGAGCAATCACACGCATCGATCAATTTCACAAAAAAATCAGATTCAGACAGGGCGGGTGGCATATCCGAGAGGCATAAATTACTCCTATATTTCAGAGTTTCCCAAAAGAGCCCTTCGAAATAAATTGTAAAGTTGCAGTGCTCAAATTTTCACATTAACTTTTTCGCTGAGAAATGAAAGCAATGACAGTACGTGTACTTTAGTCTGCTGATATTGGGTTGTTTCATAAAGCTGTTCGTAAAGTTACGCATGACTTTACGAACGACTTGAATATAAAGTGCCAGATAGGATGCCCAAAGTTTTTCTCTGATGTTTTAACAAAATGTGACTGTATTTCCAATAAACTCAATTAAATTAGAGCAAAAAACATACTTTACATTAAAAATGTTTGTCATAATATGATTGTTAATCTACATCTGCACAGTTCAACTTTAGATGATGCAATTAAAAATAATTGAGCATCCCATTTGGCTTGTCATATTTAAGTCATTCGTAAAGTCATGCGTAACTTTACGAACGGCTTGATGAAACACTCCCTGGTTTAATCGTTTCAGCCTAGTTGATCTGTGGTGGCGTAGCTTGGCTCAGCCATTGAGTGGGCACTTTAATCATTGGGAGGAGCAGGCACCACTCTCACTAGATGGATGAAATGTGAACTAACAAGGCCACTGATTAGGAAAATGGGGGGGGGGGGGATGGTGTGAGAGTAGATTCTATCCTTTTCTCCTCCTTTTTTCTTTCTCTCTCTTTTCCCCTTTCTTCGTTTTTGTATGCCATTCAAGGGGAAGGAGAGGAGCACGTGCCTCCGTGTCGCCCTTAGCTACGCCACTTACCAAAATAAGCTTATTGCTTAAGGGCATCATTTTGTTTTTAACCAACAAGTCAGGAGAGAAGATAAGGAAGGCCATGTGAAGACAGAATGCTGGTACCTGTTATTTTATAGCGGTTACGTAACTACATGGCCTTGTATCATACCATCATATAATTTTGGGCTGAAAGTAAGATTGACACAACAGATTCAGTACGAGTAGTGTTCTACCTAAATCGTAAATAACTTTCTATTGTAAATAGTAGTATCATCTTGCCACTGTATTAACGGCAGTAATTCATGTTTAGCATACAAAGTTTTCCAAGTAATTGTCCATTAAAAAAAAAATCCACACAAACAGTAGTAGATGATGACGGGAAAAAAAAAAATCGTTATTGCTTAAAAAGATGATAGTTAAACTAACGATTGATATTTGCACTGCTTCTATTCGAGGTTGATTGTTCGAAAGATTATGCCGGTACCCATCTTTCATTGAACAGGTTCATTTCTTTCCTTCATTGTTTCAATGAAAATACGAAATGAATAATTATATCTTTGATACCATGCACTGAGCAACCACCCCTAGGAGAATTAAAGGGAAGGTCCATCCTGGTATTAAGTTGATCTGAATAAATGAAGAAAAATGAGAGAAAGAGATTAGTGAAAGAAATAAGGATTATACAGAGGCGGCACTCCGGGGGGGGGGGGGCAGGGGGCAGAGTGTCCCCCACTTTTTCAAGTACCATACCCTTTTCTCCTTCTGATAAGTGCAGTTTACTTCGGATAGGTGCCCTTTTTCCTTCTATATAAGTGCCCACTTTCTACTTCTGATAAGTGCCCCCTCTTTACTTCTCTATTTAATATGTGTCATTTTCCTCTTCTCACAAGTGCCCCTTTTAACCTCTTATAAGTGCCCCTTTACGCCTCTGATAAACGCCCTTTCCTCTTCTGATAAATGCTCCCTTTTACCTATATTTCCTACTGTTTCTTACAAAGATAACCATATCTATAGCTTCAAGGAATCGATGTACTAGGTACCCATATTAACTAGAACTACAATGTAAGGCAGTGGAGTTGGAGGCAAGGGGGCATAATTCATATCCCCCATCCCCAAGCGAAGGATTTCTCATTCCGCTCGCTCGAAAGTGTTCATAAATTACCCCAAGTAAGGGCATTAGTTCTGAAAATTTTCCCTCCAAAACAACAAGTAGCCTTATAGGACACCATCCTTCTGAACAACTCTCTGCGTCTGAACATAGTAGGCCTACCCCCTGCATGCATGCACCCTGGTGATATCCCCTTACCCCATCAGTTATCTGGCAATGTCTGGGGTAGTCGTATTTGGGGTATACATGTATAATGTATACATGTATAAACATGTTAAGGTTTCACGTATCGGCTCAAACAAATTCAAAGAAAACTGCTAAAAGCGTTTGTAATGCATTGTGGCCAATTTTATTTTTCTACTCAAATTTTCGACGCTCCCTGGCGTCTTCTTCAGGAGAACAATAAATGATAAGGTATCATACAAATAATTGAAATAGTTATAGTTATAGCGCGCGCATCCTCAGTCAGATATAGGTTGCTTAGAAACCGTCTCTCTTGGAGATCTGACTGAGGATGCGCGCGCTATATGTATATATATATGTTATATAAAATGTTATTTTAAGAATAATAAAATATGCCATAATTTTGTTGATACTGTTGTTTTGGTTTAGCTAAATGATAACCTAAACAAATGATTGTCCAAATCTCTCTCAAGTTTTTGTCTATAATCTGGAGACTGTAATGGCAGTTATAGTATACTTGTAAATATTGTTTTCTATTCTAATAAACATAATAAATCAAAATTGTTGTACCTCACTTTTCCAAAGTTACTCAAGTTAATTTTTCCCCTGAAATTGGAATATAAGTAAATCTTTCAGATGTTTTGTTTTTTAAATCTTTTTCTCCTTTTAGCTAGTAATTACAATAGCTGCCAGTCTTTTGTTGTTTTTTTTGTTTTAATTGATCTTCTCTGATAAAATAATGTCATTTTTTTTTTTAAACTTGAAATGTTATGTTTGTCACGTACACGTTTCCATTACCTCTGTACCGTACATTAATATTACTGCCCTGCATTGACAGTAATGCTTCATGACCTGGGCCTTATCTTATTATTCTCTATTTTATGTCTATATATGTATATATTCTGTAAATGTTCTATCCTTTGTTGTGAACTCAATAAAGTGATATCAAATCAAATATATATATATATATATATATATATATATGTCCGGGGAATATTGTTCGGGTAGTAATCCAAGGAGTAGTAGTTGTATAGAATCGAATATACAGATGCAATGGGTGTGGTTGTTTGTGGAGTGATATCCGTACCTCTTACCATTCTTACAAGCGATCGATTGACCAGTGTTAGCTTGTATTTTTTTCAACAAAATCATAGTATTTTCCGCCTTGTTTTCACCCTTTGTAGGTGCCCCTTTTCCCCCCAAAGTGCCCCTTTTTGTTGGTGCCCCCCACTTTGAAAGACGCTTCGCCGCCCCTGCCATTATCATTAAACAGGCGCCATGCCCAAATTTTGGCAAGGCCTATACAATTACCCCAATTACAAACAAAAGGTTTCATATTCCAGGGTTGTGCTTTTCTCTCTCCTGGCTGAAGCTGAAGAGAGACAAAATGTAGGCCTACACGAGACCCCGGATTATATCGTCTCGGTCTGAAATTTCTAATCCATTTTAGATCCATTTATAAATCATGGGCCGCGGAACCGGGGGGGGGGGGGGGCTGATAAAATGCAGATAAAATGCTAAAGATATTATTTGAATGATCCGATATTTCCTATTTTATATATCAAAATCTCTCATCCATGTCCATTCCTAACATGTTTTCCATTGGTATAAATGGGCAATACATCCGCGCCTCTTTAATGCACAAGTTAATGCAAAATCTAGGCCTAATGAAGCATGGTACATGTATTATAAACAAAGTGTAGTTCAAGCTCAGATATTTTCACTTGACTTCTCGGGACTGTACAGGATTCTCTAAAATGACAGTCTATCTATCACATCTTCTACAAGTTCATGAGTGTTCTTTCAGGATTCAGAATAACGCATCAACTCTTTAGAGAAATTTTAGGATTATTTAAAATCAGGCGCTGTGGGGTGGAGGGAGGGGGTAAAGTGTCCCCAGTATTTCAGGAATTTGGGTATCCTAGAAGTTCCCCCTTTTACATAGATTACTTTAGATAAGTGCTCCCTTTCCTTTATATTCCTGCCCCTTGAATTCCACAATCTTAAAGTGATTTGGTAACTTTGTATAGGCTTGATAAAATCTGAGCTGCCTGGCCTTGCATACTATCAGTGTATGTAATGTGGGGTAAAAATGAAGCCCAGGAAAAAAAAAGCACTTCAAAATCATCATGTGCTTCACAAAAGTAAACAATCATATGCAAGTGACCGGAAATGCCAGACTCATTTTCCCCCCATAGACTCAGTGTTAGACTAATTAAGCGTATGGCCATACGCTTTCGTAAATGGGGAGTATTCAGTCATAGATATCTTAATAATAGCATTTTATATTTGAAAACCTTTCTATGCCTGGTTATTTATTTATCCTTCTGAACATCATTATACGTACAAGACAGATATCAAAATTCAACAATTGATTAAATCAAGCCTCCACAAAGTTACCGAATCCCTTTAAAATTTGATTTCATTACCATTGATAATTGCCAGAGGCCTATTAAAATCTGAGAGGTGCCCCTTCTTTCTTGACAACTTTCCCTTTTCCTTAGTGAAAAGTGCCCCTTCCCCATTTATAAGTATCCTTTATATTATAATACGTTCCCCCTATCCAATCTTATAATTGCCCCTCTTCTTCCTGATAAGTGCTACTTTTATTTTATTTTTATAAACGAGAATCATCCCTTTTCACCTCTCATAAAACTCCTAATGAAATTATTCCTTCGACAATTCCCTTTTAAATCATTTGCATCAAATGTACCTAGTAATATCTTTCAATAACTCCCTTTTTTCCATTCTCACTTTTCAGATACAAGAATTACCCCCTTTCTGTCTGATAAGTGCATCTTTACCTGTGGCCATATCCTCTATTCAAATTTGAGAGGTGCCCGTTCTAATTCGACAAGTGCCCCTTCCGCCTTCTGTTATAAATGACACATGACATCTCTGATGAGTGCCCCTTTACATCTCTGATAAGTTTTCTTAATTCATTTTGAAACGGGCTCCTTTTCTTTCTAAGAAGTACAATTCCTTCTGATAAGAGCCCCTCTTCCTTTATAAAAAAAACAACCAAAAAAAAAAGAACAAAAACAAAAACAAAAACACCCCTTTTCCATTCTCATAAGTGCCCTTTTTACCTCTGGTATAAAGTGTCAATATTCATGTGCGACAAATACCACCTATTTCATCCTCTGATAATTGCTCGTTTTAATATGACATACTCCTGCTCCTTTTCTTTTTTGATAAGTGCAATTATCGTTCATGATAAGGGCCCCTTTTTTCTTGCTCCATAATTTGTGCCCCTAATTTGTGATTTAGAGCAACTTTACTTTAATTTCGTCAAGGCTTGCTCGCTACGCTCGCTCACATTTATATTTGATATAGTTATGTTACTTATTAGAGATCTTTTCAGTCTCTCATGCCGAGACTGTGTTCAAACACCTTTCAGAACTTTTTTTTCCTCTTTATAAGATGCTGTTGATCACCATGCAGCCTCACAGATCTTAAAATTTGCTCGCTCGCTTCGCTCGCTCGCACATTAATATGTAGGTCATCAAACTCAACTGCAAACTTTAATGCTTAGGTAAATTATATTAGAGTATGTAAGAGCTAGAGAAACATAATTCAAATCCTTATAAATGTAATCACCATGTAGGGTATATATGACAACGTTTAGAGATTGTATATTTTTCCCGTGTATATAGGTGCCCTTTTTTTTCCAGAAATAGTCCTTACCAGTGCCCCCAAACTTTGGAAATTCCCCCTCAATGTTGCGATCATACCTCCCCCCCCCCCCCCCCCCCCCACTGCTTAAACTGAATTTAGGCCGGGTGCATTAATGAGTGAAATCAGTTCAGCCCCCCCCCCCTCCCTACTTTCAAAAACGCTCCGCAGCCTCTGTAAATCAATTTATATCAACTAGACCCGAAGGTAAAATAAATTGATGTTGGTGGTTCCTATTCTGTGCCCTTGTGCTAGCTGTTGCAAAGTTTACTTTTTTTCCACGCTGAGGAACTAGACTGCACTTGATTTTTTTCCGTACAGATCAGTGGGACTTTTTAGCACTCACTGTTTTTATTGCAACGCCAATTCATTAACGCACTACTGTTTTGGTGAGGTCTATTGTAAGAGAGGGGGATACATCTCAGTTACGTGGTAGTGTCAGCGAGTTAAAGAATACAAAAATGTATATGATACATTATTGAATCAGTTTTCTTCTTTGATAGAGAAAAAAAATGAGCATATCGATGAATGAACGTGTTTTAATTTGGAAATGAGTTTCCCAACCCTTCAAATGACTAATTATATTTTATTCCATACAATTCACCCCCATATAGAAATAGACTGCTTCAACAATCTTCGAAAACATGGCGCTGTCTCTGTAACGTTAGCATGGGTGGTTGCATTGCCGTGCAGTATGAATCTTGCTGTGTAATTCAGGGAATTCCCATAGCTTTCGCCGCATCGCAACGATTTGGTGAATATTATATTATTGTCCTCTTTAAATCACTTTAATGTTTGTGTCGGTATTTAATGAAACTGTAGCTGTCAATACCAGGTAACATATTTCCAGGGCAAATAGGCGTCGATGGCAGTGAACGTCGTGTGAACGTAGCCTCGTAGGTTCCATGACCATGACATTTGCATTTGCTCCTGCGACAGTTGCTCCGGTCTAAATTTGCCATTAATCCTAAACCTAAACCTAACCCTAACCCTAACCCTAATCGTAATCTTAATCTTCACATTGTCCTGAACAAAAAAAGAAATCATGACCTTGACCTTAACCTGGCTTTGATCTTCTTATCTTAGATATGCATGGACGGTAGACATGGTTGGTAGAGCAAATGTCGGGTCACCGTGAACGTGAACTAAACTTAAAGTCTAAAGTAAAGACGGTAGGATGGGGGGTTGTATTTCCGGACACTTAACAAAAATTAGCCTGTCAATTTTGCTGTCAAATTTTATGAAAAACATACATCAAGTAACACTAAAAGTAAAACCAGTGAATATTTGCAATCCACATGATTTTCAACCCTGTCAACCTATCCTTTGAAAGATTTGTGACAATTTGTATGAAAAGTTGTTCGATTTATAGTCAAGTATTGTAACTCCGAACAGATTGTATTACCGAACGTGTAAAGTTAAGCGCCTAAAATGGGTTTTCATACGCGTGGGATTACGCGTATGAAAACCACACTATTGACATGATTGATACCAAGGTTGTGTCTTTTTCCCATAGGTTTCACACGTTCGGAATTACGGTACCTTTTTCAAGGCACCAAAACGCCGCGTCGTTGGGAAGGGGTTCACTCGGAAGGGAATATCGTATTAAATCTACGTTGTCTTCTTAAAATTCCATCAACTTCTTTTTTTGTAGGACTTTGAGCATTCAATATGTATAGTTTGACAGATATTCGTTTCATATTTTATTTGCTATCGTTGATTTTCTGAAAAGTGTTCGGACACTGGATCAACCACCATATTGTTTAAAAATGACCTGTCTGGATTAACAACCTGTCCGGATTTACAACGTCTGGGTATAGTCGAGGATTGTAATTCCGAACAGATTGTATTACCGAACGTGTACAGATAAGCGCCTAAAATGGGTTTTCATACGCGTGGGATTACGCGTATGAAAACCATACTATTGAAACAAAGGTTATGTCTTTTTCCCATAGGTTTCACACGTTCAGAAATACAGTACCTTTTTCAAGGGACCAAAACGCCGCGTCGTTGGGAAGGGGTTCACTCGGAAGGGAATATCGTATTAAATCTACGTTGTCTTTTTCAAATTCCATCAACTTCTTTTTCTGTAGGACTTTGAGCATTCATTATGTAAGTGTGACAGATATTCGTTTGATATTTTATTTGCTATCGTTGATTTTCTGTAAAGTGTTCGGACACTGGATCCACCACCATATACATGCTACAAATTTGAGGTTTCAGAGTTGAAAGGCATGAAAGGGAAATCCAGCCTTAATAGCAAATTGCTCTGAAAGAAAGAGGAAAAATCAGAGAAGCAGATTGGTGAAAGTTTGAACAAAATCGGACAAGCAATAAGAAAGCTTTGAATTTTTGAAAGTTGTAATCACTATGCATATGGGAATTTCAAATTGGCCGAATAGGTAATGTCACTGTGATGTAACTGTGGACAACTTCCCCATTTACTCTAACACACAAAATGGCTAAAATGTCACTTTTTTCAGAATGCATTACTTAGTAGGATCTTTTCGTTCATGAGGACCTATAACAATATGCTATCTCTAATATTTTGCGTACTGCCCCGAGGGTAAAAGCGCCTCGAAGAAAAGCGCCTCGAAGAAAACCGCAAATTAATCCGATCACTTCAATGATCAGATCATGAGAAATGTGAAAAAAATTACTATTTACATGTATGGCGGATTCGATGTGAATTTACGAACTGTTCACGTGCAGCTTTCACTGTGCGATTAGCATTACAAAGATGGCGAGATCGGCACGGAATCTCCTGTAGACGAACAGAGTACAAGGCAGTGCAATGCTGAGCTGTTCTGACACGGCATGCTAAATTTAATTGTGCCAATATCTCGCATGCATAGACTTAGAGCTTTGAAATGTCTTTCATGTCAAAAAGCCTGAAATGCGTGTAAATGAATGAGTGCACCGACATTGTTTTTGCTACTTAGAAATGTCATTGCCACCTGTCATTGTGAAAATGACATTGTTCTTGCTCAAATTTTGATGAATTGTTTTTTACCAAATTACTTAAAACTTCAGGAATAGATCTGATATGAAATTAGTCATTAGAGGAATATAAAATAAATTCCTGTTCAATTTGAAGTCAAATCTTAGGTGTGCAGACTGATGTAGGGCTCCCCATCATATAATACTAACCTAAAAAAAAAACTTTACTTGCCATTCTATCCATGGGTTAACAGATATAAAGAAAAATTAAAAATAACATAAAACACTGCATGGTAGACATAATTTACTCTTGTGAAGTTGTGTCATTGGAATGTGCATTATCTGAAAACTCTTATTTCGTAATAAGAACTTTGTGCATAATCTTCGCGAAAGATGCGAGTGGTTCAGATTTATTAAAGTTTCTTACCGTGAATCATTGAATCGTAATAGACATATGACTGATTTTTGCAAATCGTGAAAATTTTGTGCTGTGAAAGTGGTTGTTTACAATTCGCGAAAGTTTCATGTTGCAAACGTTTCTGGTTTAACAGTGCTCAGAGAGCTACCATGTAGATAACTCCAGGGAGCTCCGGCCTAATGGTGATGCAGCCGTAGGTACAACTAACCAAAATCTTCCTCGCCCATTAGTTTGGTCGGTCGCAGCGCTTAATTTCGGCAGGTAAGATGAAAATTTGTACAAAGTTTACATGTACTGTACCATCGATTCAAATGACTCGATCACACAGTGCGTAGTGTATGCCGTCGATTCAAATGACTTGATCG
This sequence comes from Heliocidaris tuberculata, assembly GCA_025618425.1. Taxonomy (NCBI): domain Eukaryota; kingdom Metazoa; phylum Echinodermata; class Echinoidea; order Camarodonta; family Echinometridae; genus Heliocidaris; species Heliocidaris tuberculata. The sequence continues at coordinate 60,276,989 of CM046832.1, read as the reverse complement.
CACAGTGCGATTGAGTCATTTGAATCAATGGTGCAATGAGGGGAAAGGTCAGCTCGGCGAGGAAATTTCATTTTTTTCATCGAAATAATCGTCAAATCGTGCAATCAAAGTGCCTGCTGGATAGTTACAGTAATTTTCTTGAAATGTAAGTACAAATTTTCATCTTACCTGCCGAAATTAAGCAATGCGGCCGACCAAACTAATGGGTGAGGAAGATTTTGGTTAGTTGTACCTGGAGCTCTACCGCCTAATTGCAGTGGCGGTGGAGCTCCCTGGAGTTACCATGTAGATAAATGAATTTGTTATTTCCTGGAATATCTTACCGGTATATGTTTTTTCAGATAAAAAAAGGGATCTTTGAAATGTGTATTTTTGTGCAGCAAAACATTACTATCATGTGTCTTTAACATTAGTTCTTTTTTACTTTTGTACTTGAAAGCAAAGTCAATAACTTTGATTCCCCATCATACTATTTTTTTTTATTCTGTTGCTCTTTCATTTGTTGACTTGTTATTTGAATATCTAATAGGGCAAGCCCAAGCTGTTTTGTCCCGTACAAATCACTTCTAAGATGTTAGTATATCTGATCAAGTTGTATCAGATGACTGTAACAAGTTTATGTCAGGTAAAATTACATTTTTTATGTCAATTTACATGTATGTCGGCAGTTTCAGAATACCATAATCCATAATACTTGGTAACATATGGGACATACCTACCTTGGACTTGTCCAATAATGTTACTAATTTTCAATCATTATTGTTGAATTGATATTTATTGGCTCAGAAAGTTATGGAAACGTGTGTTAATTTTCAATAAAGAAACTAATTGTTAGCTAAGAATGAATTAATTACCCTGTGTGTAACCTTTGTACTTTCAAAGTTTGCATTGCTGAAGTAATAAGCTTTCTTCACTTTCAATATTCATTTCTTACAGTACCATGGTGTTCATAGAAGCTTTCTTCTCCATTTCATTCATCACTTCAACAATACTAAACCATTATGGCTATTAACCCTCTGTTTTCTGGACCTGGTCAAAGTAAGAATACCTTCCCCTCATTCATTCCCCCAAGGAACAGATCAAGTGCACCCATGGCATTCCCCGCTCCAAACAAGAAGCCAAGAATAAGTGTGGAAGGTGGGCAGGCTGAGGTTGATCCATTTCAAGACTTTGAGGATGAGGAAAGTTTCACAGCAGATGACCTGGAGCAGATTGAAATAATCGAATCCCAGGCCTTGAGCCAAATACCCAGGGACCACAACACATCTGCAACCACATCCAGCAAACCGTATGTGAACGGGGCGCATGTGCCTCTCAGCCATTCGTTAAAGGCACTTGCTTCCAGGTCCCCCAATGTCCCAAGAAAGTCGAGTGCTGGTTTCCAGCAGAAAACTTCAAATAGGCATCTTCCCATAGCTAGCAATGTCCAAGCCAGAGGGAAAGACAATATGCAAAATACTTTACGACAGACGAACGTTAAAATGCCTGTTGCAGAACTCATTCCATCTAAAATCTATACAGGGTATCTGTCTCCTTCGCAGGATGGGGTAAAAAGCTCCCCGCCCTTTGCATCAAGTCAGAATAGATATAAAAAGGGAGTGGAAGCCCAACCCACCAATAGAAACCCTCGTCTACAGCAGTCCAATGTGAGCTTCCCACTTCATAAGCAAGACTCCCCACAGTCCCAGGGGTTTGGGGTATCCCACACCTTGTTGCCTCAAGATTCTGATCATCATCATTCCACCAGCAACAAACCATTCCAGCATGCCGTATCAGCTAAGGAGGTACGTCACAGTCTGTCGGCTCAGACAATGGCTCAAGGGGGGGTAAAAAGCAAGACGCTTACCCCTCCTAAAGGCTCTACTTCTTCAGGGTCACCTAATCTTCCTGTGCAAGGGAAGTCCTGGGAGGCTCAGAAGTCTGGCCAGTTGATTCAGGAGTTGGAAAAGATGAAAGAAGAGGCAAGTAAAATTGAAGAATAAAATTCCACATTATTTAAAATTCCACATTATTTATTTTCAGAATAAAGCATCAATTTCAAGGTGGAGTCCTCTTTGTTATATGCAGCCTTTGTTGAATTTGATGTAAAAATCTTCTTTTAGATAAAACAGACAATCTTCAAAGAATGTTATTAGTTTTTTTAAAGACATTAATGATGCCAGGCACTTTTCTTATTATCGATATAGCATTAAACAATCTATTGATTGTTAAGGCCCGGTCACACATACCCGATGCACGGCCCGCGCATTGAAAATCACTTAAAAAATAGAAAATAACTTCAGTGCGTCGTTGTGCGCCCAACTTTTTGTCAGGATTTGGGAGAAGCTAGCGAGTTAACAACGAATGGACAGCGTGTTGCTAGCGCGCTGCGTGTATACAGGCCGCGTGCAGAGCGCATACAGAGCGTATAAAGGACGCACATGTTGAAAAATCTAAATAATGCACAGCGTATTGCTAGCGCACGAAACAAATGGTCCGCGCACGCACCGCGCATTCAAGGCACAGTGGTCACGTGACTGTGCGGCTCGTCTTGCATGACGTCATATGTAGTGCAGCGACGAGTGCACAAACAAATATCCAGCGTGTGCTCAGCGTGTGTCTGGTGTTGGTCCAGCGTGCTCGACGCGTATCTGGCGATGGTCCAGCGCGCTCTGCACAAAAATCCCAACGCACAGATCGAATGACAACGAATGCATAGCGTTAGTCCAGCGCGCTCGACGAATGAGTAACGAATGCTGACGCACACCCAGCGAAAGACAACGCACTGGCCAAAATTGCTAATTTTTCAGTGCGCGGGCCATGCGTCGTGTATGTGTGACCGGCACTTTAAGCTGATCCATGAGATTTCCAATGAATAGAATTAAAATGTCAATTTGCGACTCTTTGTTTTTTTTGTGGCATAGGCTGTTTTCTAGAAAGGAAGAAAGTTATCGCAAGATTTGTCCTTTTGTTTACTTTCAAACCATCCAGCTCAAGAATCTAAAGTCAGAAAGGTTCTCTAAAGATGGAGAGATTCAAGTCTTGAGACAGAACCTTGGAAAGTCCAAGGCTGAAGTCAGTCGTCTGAAAATTGAGAAGATGGAACAGGAGGAGAGACTTAAGAAGGAGCAAACTGAGAAAGATAAGGAGTTGGCCAAGGAGGTGAGATGTTGAGAGACACGCACATTTATCATCCGTGTGTGTAGTACTTATGAAAAGCAAAGTCACCTCAAATAAAGTTGGCTTGGATGTAAGCAAATAAATTGACAACATGCAGTCAGAGTAAAATCATATTTGAGTAAAATCGTATTTTCCAGGTAAATTGGCATTTATTTATTATTTTTGTATTGCACTGAATATTTTTTTTCATATAAATGCAACAGTGAAAATATAACTGTTTTGCTATTTTGAAGGGGAAGATCTGATTCATTGAGCTGTTTGGAAAATTATGCTCTTCTACATGTATTGAGCTTAGAACTCAAATGCCCAAATCATTTATACATGTAGGCTTTCTCACTTCCCAGTATCTATAGCTATCACAACACAACAAAGGCAACAAAAATCAACACAAGGTACAAGTCTGTAAATGTACGCCTTAATTGGACATCACTGTTGCATCACAAAACTGAGATCATGTTTCAATAAAAGACTTTAAAAATTATCTGGTATTTGTTTCTCTTGTAATCAAAATTCTAGGTTAATGCGGTTCATATGCTACAGATTTGGAAGTCTTTTTTTGTACAAAGTTGTCTTGTTTGATACCAGTTATATTACATTATAAACAAAGTTGATATCAAAGATTGTATTTGAGATGATATTTGTATTGCTTTAATAGACCTACTAGAGAAGAATTTGAATAACTCCTTTGTATTGGGTTGTAATCTTTAAGTCACTTTGTTGTAATTTCACAGGCTGAAAGTCTAAAGACGCAACTGCAATTCAAGGAAAGGGAGTTGGCGGAAGCACAGAGTTCTTTTCGCAGTCTAGAGCAACGTCTTCAGAACAACAACGTGTGTAAGAACCCTATCACCCCACCCCGTAACAGCCCCCGTTTCAAAGGATCCTCCATGGGGAGAAGGATGGGGGAGCAAGTCGCTGCTGGCGCCTCTCAGCAGGAGGGGGCGTTCCCCACCCGAGAAAGCTTTATGCAGACTAACCCTGCCCTAGGGTCACCAGCCAAGGTCAAGATGAGGCTTGTCGAAGAGAGCAGCACCAGCAAGGGCATTCTACGCAGCCCCAAAAGAGTTGCATCCAGAAGTCCAGGTTTGTGTGCCTTTGAGGATTTTAGGGAATGTCAGTTATGGAAACTGGTTTGTTTCGTAACTTTTGTCAAATCAGGTATTCATGATCCATGTTTTGTACTTGTTAAGTGTGTTTCTTCAAAATCTTTCAAATCTGTTGACAAAATATTTGAGGATTTAGGGGATTTCAAAACCTGCAAAATCTGCTCAAGTTTTATTGATGGTTGAATTTTTAAAAGAAATAACTAGAATAAGATAGCACTGTCAAATTATATTTTCATGATGACTGATTAATATGCAATGTCATTGCAGCAGCCAAAATAGACCTATTATAAAAGCACAATGGAGCTGTTATTTCAGGAGTAGTGTTATTCTTTTTTCTTAAGCCCACCGCACACTATACGATCGGTCTATGATCCGATTTTGAAAGAAAATTTTATAGCATTAGATATAAACAGTTAAACATATAAAATATGTTTTAGTGAGGTTCTGAATAGTTACATATATAGTAAAATCAAAATTACGGCCTATTACGAGCCTTCTGGTCGGAGGAAAGGCTAAATCAGCTCCGAAACGATTTTCAGAGCAGTCCTGCGATTGTCTACGATTTGTAACTGATTTGGCGCTTATTCCGGATATAAGGCTGACATCGCACCACAATTCTATGTTGAGTATTCATATTATTGTTCAGAACCTGAATCAGGTAGCTTTCACTCATTAAACTACCTATATTTAATGATATTGCGATTTATTTCCTAAATCGGATCGTAGACCGATCGTATAGTGTGCGGTGGGCTTTAGGGGAATGTATAATTCTTTTATGGTTAACTCAAAACTGCCTGACTTGTATGGAAGATGACCTACTTTGGAAATAAATTTATAAATACAGCACCATCTGTTGTATTCTCTTGTTCCACTCACAGCAAGAAGTCCCAAGATAGTGATGAAACAGAGGAAGATATCAAGCAGTAAGGTCTCTCTCAGGAGGGACATCACAGGCTCCTCCAAGCTTACCCTGTCTTCAAGATATCCTAATGGTAAATGATGGGGTGTGAGATAAGGGTATGACATAATAGCCGTTTCTAATCTGCAGCTAGTGTCTAGAAACCAGAAACATAATTGATGCTTGAACGATATTGATAAGTGAAAACATGAAGAATGAAGACACACAATTTCCCTCAAAACTTTCCAAACTTCCCTACAAAAGTAGACATAAAATTCCATCATAGCTATACATGAATGAATAAAACATGGAAGTTGACATTGATGTATATAGCCATTTGTACGAAAAACTGACCTTCATCAGTCAAAATATGTAACAAATGTCAGAATGGAATGTTAATGTTGTAAGTGTATAGGAATGTCAGTACATAAGAGCAAGTCTAGACTCAGAGGGTAAATATAATGAATTTTATTTGTTAGTGTTATTACCAAGGATCATCATTTCTGGTGATTTTATGCAACACAACGCATTGAAAGAAACATTTTTGTAGGGGCACCTTCCAGGTTTTTGGAGCCCTGTCTATTTTTAGCTCATCCGGCCCGAATGGGCCAGATGAGCTTATGCCGTGGCGAGGCGTCCGTCGTCCGTCGTCCGTAATAATAATAATAATAATAATAATAATAATAATAATAATAATAATAATAATAATAATAATAATAATAATAATAATAATAATAATAATAATAATAATAATAATAATAATAATAATAATAATAATAATAATAATAATAATAATAATAATAATAATAAATGATAATAATAATAATAATAATAATAATAATAATAATAATAACAATAACAATAATAATAATAATAATAATAATAATAATAATAATAATAATAATAATAATAATAATAATAATAATAATAATAATAATAATAATAATAACGGTTGCTTATAAAGCGCTTTACAAGAATATACCAAAGCGCTTACATTATCATTATTACCCCGGTCACTGGATTCAAGTATACCATCCCGCACATCACAGTGCACAATCTCCACTCCCTGGGGAGCATTCTAGCCAGTCGCCTTTTTACGGGCGCGCACATGCTAATCCAATCACATTGACCTTCGCATCCTACCGGGTACCCAATTAGCACCTGGGTGGAGAGTGGCAAATGTAGATTAATGTCTTGCCAAAGGACATTAGTGCCGGGCTGGGATTTGAACCGCATACCTTGTGATCTTCAGTCCGCTGACTTATCCACTAGACCACAACACCTCTACCGTCCGTCCGTCCATCCTTCGTCTGTCGTCCGTCCACAATTTCAAAATGCTTCTTCTTCGCCATTTCTTACCCGATTTTAATTCCGTTTGCTTTATATGATAGCACTAGGTGGGGGATTCGAAACTTCTACACAGAATTTTGAAACTCATTAAATATGCTAATTTATGCGCATTTCTCAAAAATCACAAAAATTGCTTCTCCCTCATTTATTGACCGATTTCGATTTTTTTTGTTCCATCTGAAAGACTTTCATGAGGTTCATTGAACTTCTACACAGAATTTTGAAATTTTGTCTACAAAATTAATTATGCTAATTTATGCGATATTTATTCAAAAATCACAAAAATTGCTTCTTCTTCCTCATTTATTGACCGATTTCGATTTTTTTTTTCCATCTGAAAGACTTTCATGAGGTTCATTGAACTTCTACTCGGAAATTTGAAATTTTGTCTAGAAAATTATTTATGCTAATTTATGTGAAATTTATTAAAAAGATCACAAAAATGGCTTCTTCTTCCTCATTTATTGACCGATTTCGATTTTTTTTTTTTGTTCCATTTGAAAGACTTTCATGAGGTTTATTAAACTTCTACTCGGAATTTTAAAATTTTGTCTAGAAAATAATTTATGCTAATTATTTATGCAAATTTATGCAAAATTTATTAAAACATCACAAAAATTGCTTCTTCTTCCTCATTTATTGACTGATTTTGATTTTTTTTCTTCCATCTAAAAGACTTTCATGAAGTTCATTGAACTTCTTCATGGAATTTTGAAATTTTGTCTAGAAAATTATTTATGCTAATTTATGCGAAATTTATTAAAAAGATCACAAAAATGGCTTCTTCTTCCTCATTTATTGACCGATTTCGATTTTTTTTTTTGTTCCATTTGAAAGACTTTCATGAGGTTTATTAAACTTCTACTCGGAATTTTAAAATTTTGTCTAGAAAATAATTTATGCTAATTATTTATGCAAATTTATGCAAAATTTATTAAAACATCACAAAAATTGCTTCTTCTTCCTCATTTATTGACTGATTTTGATTTTTTTTCTTCCATCTAAAAGACTTTCATGAAGTTCATTGAACTTCTTCATGGAATTTTGAAATTTTATCTAGAAAATTATTTATGGTAATTTATACAAAATTTATTTTAACTCTTTGCCCTGTCCATTATGAAACCCATGGCTGCTGGATTATTTCAAAGGCTATACCTTTCTACATGATTTCTGTCGACATCATCGACAGAACCGAGAACCCAGAAGTGACAGTGGTCAACAATAGCGGGTTATGAGCTAATAAAGACTTGAAACAGTGAGGGACAATGCACTGAAGCCACCCTTAAATGTCCCAACCTTAAAATTCTTTTTTTACACCAATGCATAACTTATGTCATTCAGTGCTTTTCTCTTTTATTACAAATCTTAACCTTCAAATCTCTCTCAATAAAGATTTCACAGTTGGTAGAGATACCTCACCTTGACTAACTTTATGCTTTATTTCAAATTTCTCTGTCACACAGTAAAACTATTAAAATTTACATTCCCCAAAATCTTTTAACTGAAGTCGTGCAACTTGAGTTGTCAATTTCCAGACTTTCATTCATATCTACATGTCACTGTCTCCTTCCAAAACCACATTTAGCCAGATCTGCAATAGGCACTTCATCATCTGTACATGCATGTAACCAATACATGTACATTTCATTGATTCATTACAATGTCTACTGTGTTAAAAGTACAAATTGCATCAATTTCTTTGCTGCATGCCGGATGAGCGCCACATCATTGATGTGCTAGTTGTAATTTTGACTCTACTTTTCAGGTCACGTATCTTCCGCACAGTTGATTGGACGGCTCATGGGCCAACCTCTGCCCCAGGATTACAATGCTGCATCACTCACTCAGGGATCTCTTATCAGTACTCTTCAAGCAGCTGAGTGTATAAACTTTGATTCTTGTCCATCGCACAGTGATGTGAAGACCAATGAAATTTCAAGTATTCCAGCAGCAAAACTGTAAGCTATTTTTGCTTCCATTTCAGTTCATTTTATTTCATGGGTTGCCTTGAAGTATAAGTTTTTAATCATTCTTGATTTCTTAATCATATTTGGAGAGAAATTATTATGAAACGCAAAACATGAAGCTTGAAAGATTATGAAAAACAAACATATTTTGTCTCGCCTACGTAGTGGAGCGAGACTATAGGCGTCACTATTTCTGTCGTGGTTGGCGTCGTGAATAATCATGCTGTAATCACAATAACTTTCTATGGAATTGAGATAGAATCACCAAGTTCATACCAGAGGTACATTTCTTAAAGACGCAGGTCACGTTCGAAAATGAGTTGAATCTGACCAAGGTCAAAGGTCACTGAACTTTCTGCAAAAAGCACTGTAATCAAAATAACTTTCTATGGATTTGAGGTAGAATCACCAAATTCATGCAACAGGTACATCTCTTTAAAGGTGCAAGTCAAGTTCGGAAATGAGTCGAATCTGACCAAGGTCAAAGGTCAAAAGGTCAATGACTTTCTGCAAAAAGCACTGTAATCACAATAATTTTCTAAGGATTTGAGGTAGAATCACAACATTCATACCACAGGTACATCTCTTAGAGGCACAGGTTAAGATTGAAAATGAGTTAAATCTGACCAAGGTTAAAGGTCAAAAGGTCAATAAACTTTCTACAAAAACCACTGTAATCACAATAACTTTCTATGGATTTGAGGTAAAAATCACAACATTCATACCACAGGTACATTTCTTAGAGGCGCAGGTCAAGTTCGAAAATGAGTTGAATCTGATAAAGGTCAAAGGTCAAAAGGTCAATGAACTTATTCAAAAAACACTGCAATCACAGTAACTTTCTATGGATTTGAGGTAGAATCACAAAATTCATACCACAGGTACAAAACTGAGTTGCCGCTCATGCAGGTAATGATCAGCGTATGTTGTAAATTGCAAGATGCAGGCAAGACAATGCTTAACGTTCCCCTTGTTTTAACTGGTGGGGTATTGATTAATGATGTAATTGATACATTCCACATTGACGATGATTGTAATAGTGTTGTTTATTTTGTTTGACCTTTTTTGTATACAGATTACAGAATGAGGAATCAAAGACTACATCTTCCACAAGAAACAAGAATTATGAATCTGCTATGAGAGCACTGTCATCACTCTTGAATTTCTCTACTTCATCCACCAATACATGTGTTAACAAAGTTACTTCTTCCAAAATGGAAGATTCTGAACTTGAACAGACTCGTGCCTTGAATACAGACCATTCCAATGCAATATTGGGGTTGCTCCCACTCCTGGAGGACCAGCTGACAGGGTACATAGACTCGTTGCATTTACTGAGTGTTTGCTCCTCCAGCCTAGCATCGACTTGCCCGAGCAGCTGCGGGGGCGGTGCAGGGAGGGGCCTGGATAGCTCCTTGGATACGGTTGCTAGGGAGGAGCAGCTACAGTTTGAGATGAAGGAAGCACAAGCAGTGAATGCCTTACAAACGTTGCACTGCTTGGTGTGCTATAGCCCAGCTGCAGCCACTCACATTATCAGAGGCGATGGAGAATATAGTAGAGATGGGGATACCTCGTTCATGGAGATCGACCCCTCAGCGCCTCTTATTGATGTGAGTCCTTTGAATTCACTATAAATGCATTAAAGAATGCAGATTTTAATAAACCTTGTTATGTATCACGATTCTGGGGAAAGGACTTATTTTATCATTCTTATCTCTAGGGGGATACTCTATTCCTGCAGCAACGTAGAATTGTATAAACTTTTAATTGTTAACCTTAAGTTTAATATAAAAGGCCTTCAAAAAGCCTTAAAATCCTTAAGAAACAGTTGCTGATGTGTGTCTCGCTCAAGATGACAGCAATTTAAATTGTGGTAGAATTACCTTTTCATTCTTTGATATGATATAAAAGACAATTTATGTTAGAATTCAATTCTTATAATTGAAACTCCATTGCAATATAAATGATCCTCCCTTTTTGTTCACAGCCCACACAAGCTCCTGGTCGATCAACATCTCAGCAGCAGACGTCCTCCCGCCCTGCCAACACCTATGTGGTGTCCATGATGACCCCTGACCTTCCGAGGTGTCAGATCCTGCAGAGACTGGTGAAGATTGCTGGCATGCAGCCATCGGAAGGACAGGGTCCTGTGGTGCAAGACACTGCTCTCAGGATACTCACTCAACTTGCCAGGAGATTGTCTGAGGAAGATGCTTCCAGGTAAAGTGCTGTGCCAGCGGCATCGCCCAAATTTTTCAGTGGGGAGGGGGGGGGGGGGGGGGTATAGAGTTTCACTGCTTACCTGCTGGTAGATGGGGCACTTGAAAATATTTTAGTGGATGAAAGTTTATTGAATGATTGTATGATGCTCTCTTAGGGAGTGTAGCTACCAGAGAGAGAGAGAGAGAAGAGAGAGGAAGAGAGGAGATGGATGTAGAGTAGCTTCAAAAAGAGGAAAGAGGAATTGTAAAAAAAGGGATGAGGTCAACTCCAATATATTTGACTGATTTTAATAAATGACGGGCAAAAGAAGACTGTATTATTTGATAATGTCTACTTTGTAGTTCAGTATGGGAAATACACTGAGTTGTTTTTGATCTTTTTCTTCATTCCCCTTGGTAGGTTTTCTGTACTGCTGTCATCGGAAGTCCTGCACCCACTCTTGTCATGTGACAGTCCTGTTGCCACTCTATGTGAAGTGCTTACATTACTCTTGTTGCTTGCTTCAAAGTCGTGGCATCTCACCCAAAACCTCTGCACACATTCAGGTATGTCATTTTCATCTTGAGTATAAATGCTATCTTATAACAACAATTATTTTGTGATATCTTAGTACGAATTAAATTTGCAAGAGAAAAAAATGCAGCAACTTCACTGGTGAGTTTGGAATGATTTTTTTCAAAAGGTCAGCCATATTAGATGATGATACCCATTAACCTTAACATAGGTTCATTGTCTTTCAAAGAAAATGTAAACATTGGTTTATATGAGATTTTATCTCAGTGATGAAACTAAAAGATGTTCCAGACAAATTGGAAAGAGATTTGTAAGCCTCTTTTTGTGATAATGAAGGTTTTACAGTGCCTCTCTTTATATTAATGTCTTTTGGTTTGTTGGATTTTATTTATTTATTTTTTTTATTATTATTTTTTTTACTTTCTCTTTTTCAGACTCCTGTCTGCTACTTCAAGTGTACCAGTGTGCCAGTCATGACCTAAAGAAGTGTGATGTTTCAGAGGGGATGCAAGTAGCTCTCAAGGTATGGAATGTATTATCAAATCTTAGTGATGTCTTCATTCCTCATAGGCAGTATTAGTAGTAGAGGGATGTTTCATTGATCCTTTAATGAGAATTTATTAAATTTGCAATGTACATACATTATTTTAACCATTGTAACATGCTTCTGTTTTTTTTTTTTGCTGATAGATAATCAACCTTTTGACATGTATAACCTCTGTGCATGAGGAAGGAGCAGCCTTCTTGCTAGATACAGATTGCCAGTGCAGTGAAGAGGTGATAAGAAAACTTGAGATTTCTTTTCTCTAACAACCAGATTTCTGCAAATTTGAAAATCTTTTTTTTTTCTTTTAGGTAGGATACATATGGACAAATGCTAAGGGTGAACTGGGGAGGAAAATATAAAGATATACTCATTGAAAGATATAAAAAAATGGTGTGTTGCTGATTGACATAGCTTTCTAATGGCGCTTTTCATGAAGGTAAGATTAGTTTAACTGCTAATAGTGTAAGCTTTTCACCATATTAATCACAATACACACGTATTGTATGCTTCATATTTCTCCATTGATGAAAAGAAATCAAAAGGGCATTCTGAAGCTTATTGGCTCTTGTCATTTTATCGCTGATGTTGCATATATACCCCATTGTGAACTTCCCAGTGAGAGACTTATAGGTTATCTTATTTATGCACCCTCTTCCATTTGTATGAAAATAAAAATTATATATATATATATATATATCAGTGAAATAGTGTCTTAGTTAAATCCTGATCATGATGTTTTTGTACTTTCTCAGGTCGTCTCTGCCCTTATTGCCATGCTGTCCAGAGAGTTCAGACTTCTTGATCCAGAGTGTGATCTCTATAATCAGAGGTAGGTCTCGACATTGTATTGGCTCATTCCCACAAAATGGCAAACAACCTCGCATGGTCCCCTGGGGTAGTATAAGATCCACTTCTTGTGTATTAATTGTCATAGGCCCGTATTCTCGAAAGGCGTCTAACTTAAGCCCCCGCCTAAGTGTGTAGATTTAGGCCACCGAATTATGGAGAGCCGAATGTCACCCTCTTTTGATCCTACAAAATCACCATAGTTCTGGGACTAAATGCAAACAAAAACCGACACGATAGAATTGAATTCTGATGCTCATTTTGTGCCAGAAAATAATTTTGTTACATAAATATAGTAATTCATACAAGACTTTTAGGGGTTAACGAATGGCCTTCCATGAAGCAGTGGCCTAAGTTAAGCCAGGCTTTACTTAGGCCACTTTCAAGAATACCGGCCATAAACTTTATATGTTGTGAATTCCTCCAGTTTTCATTAAACACTTACTATCAGAAATGTATTGATGCTGTGTAATGCACTGTATTTTTGTAATGTTATTTTGAAAACAAATGAAAATGAAAGAAAGTAGGAATTGCATTGTTCATATGTATGATGACAAATGTTTTAGGGAAGTAAAAATCATATTGCAAAGGCATTGCATGCATCTCTTCCTATTTTCTGGGGGGGGGGGGGCATATTGTAAGGTGGTTTAAGGCATCGTAACTATGAATAAGCCTAATGCTGCTGATGGAAAATATTGTCAGACAAATGCAATTTTGTGTGCCTATGCATTACCCTTATTCCAGTGACCCTTTCAAACTGTCTTTGATATTCCCTGTCTATCTTTGTTGCAGGTTGTTGGTGATTCGTCAGGGACTCCTGCCCCTCCACTCTCTGTTCATGGATAGTCACTTCACTGATCACAGGCTGGAGGCAGAGCAACAGTACAATCACCTCATCATGGAGATGAACAGACTGGTCTCTAGGCTGCCCCAGATACACAGGCATGAAGGTGAGTCAGATTTCTTCCAATTTAAGTAATATCATGCAACTTGAATTAATGACAGTGTTGTTATGTGCTTATACACAGTGGAAACTCAATATAACGAGGGCCATGGAAATTACCTTGTTTTTTCAGGAATCTCCTTATATCAGGGTAAAAACAAAAGAACATAAAGACCTGGGACCAGCAAGAATCTCGTTATATGCACATCTTTAAACACGTTTCCACTGTATCATATACTTGTGTCTTTGCATATGTCTGTGGTACCATTTTCCTGGGTTGTGTATGATTGCATGCACATACTGACTTTTAGAACAAGACTGGCTCAACTAGCCAGTCAGATCAGGATACTGTATGTGATTTGTGGCACTGGTTCATGAATTAAATAGATATGGATTTTTCTGAAGGTATAGGATATGGAGGAATAATACATTATTCTTCTAACTTTAAAAAAAAAAGGAAGAAAGGAGAAAGCATGTTACATTATCTGATATGTGTGGTAATGTATCTCTGTCTTTGAAAGTAGGAGATTTATTTTAGATCTCTCTTTCTCTCTCTCTCTCCCTCTTTCTCTCTCTCGCTCTCTGAATCTTTAGTTGGGTTCCTACAAGACTTTGATGGTTCAGATGAAGATGAGTGGGAACAGGACAGTCAAGAGCAGACTTCTCAGATGGAAGTCAATTGAACACACCACGATTGCTGGTATGAAGTGGCAACTTACATTTTGGGCTGTGGTTACATTACGCTCCAACCGTCAAGAAAACTAATCTCACTCACTGTAATGAAGGGACAGCTTTCTTGACAAGTTGTGTTTTCATTATACTCCACCCACAAGACAATTTATCCCTCTTGATGGTATGGAAAGCAAATAACTTACATCTGTGTTGATATTATAATCAACCTACATGATACTTCACTACACTTGTTGGTTTGGAGCAACATTTGACAAGCTGAGTTTTCATTATAAGCAACCCACAGAATAGTTCTATACATTTACTGGTTTGGAGCAACCATTCGCAGTCTGTGTTTACATTATACCCTCTTCAGAGAAAATTGCACCTTGGTAGTTTTTCACCATGTCATGTGCATGTAATAAAGGTATGGTGCTCTTCCTCCTGTGGATTGGATGGCACTGGGTAGTCTGTATGTGTGTGATAAGCTCACATTTGCTGATATGGAGAAAAACGGCTTGCCTTGGAGATTGCATTCACATTATAAACTGACATAGTAACAACCTGATGAAGCCTTTAATACAGCAGCTTGTTCGTGGAACATAATCTCAGTCCTTTCCTCACTACACAAGTTTACTTTCCTCTATGGCATTTTAATCTTTTGCTACTTTTCTGTTAGCTCCATTCTTTGGTCTGTACTTTCCACCATTAAAAGTGAAAGATGTCAAATTTTAAACCCCAGAATGATGTTTACACGATGTCTTCTACTCTCACTGTTCTTTAGATATACATTAGGATTCAAGTCATTCAACACGTTTTCTTCATGCCATGCACACCCTTTCATATTTTGGCAAAAGATGCAATGTTTCGAATGGAGTGATATTATGCTGGTATGCTCGCAGTAAAATTCTATGTTCCTAGTATGGAGTCGAGACAAATACATTCTTAAACTGATGCTGAAGCAGTAATGTATTAAAGAAGTTATTTTTAACCCATTAGATACTATGCCTGAGGTAACTCGGACAAGAGTCTATGGAGAATGTGTTTTATAGGAAAATCATATATCCAGTTGGTTAGTATTTCAAGTTGATAATTTATTGGATTCTGCTGCAATTGTGGACATTGAAAGCTTGTAATATTTGCTAATCATGTATCTCCATTTATAAAGCTTTGTAATTGGGAGATAGATTTGGATGTGGACATGATGGCCCGAATTTAACCCCCTCCTGGCTTTTTTAAGCGTACTTGTGCACGGAATCCGATCCAATCATTTATTTTCTTTGAGCGCGCGCATGGGCAATGTGCGCTTATTTTAGTACGCTTGCGGAGGTTTAAACCTTACCCATGGTTTAAACCTCCTTTGTGAATTCGGGCCGATATGTCAAGTCACGGGGAAAAGCTATTTGTATTTAGTCTTGTGAGATCCTGTATGTATTAGTAAACCTGTACATGTGTAGATGATTACATCAATTTTTATTCATCCTGTTTCCTAATTTGGATGTTTCTTCTGTAGGAATGTGTTTAGCATTTTTTAAACAAATTAAATACCTAAAAAGAAAGTACCTTGTAGTCGAACAACATGAAAATCTTATTGCATTGCATTTGCTCCTCCAAAGTGGATATTGTGACAATGTTTTAGCTTCCGCAATGTACATAATGCAGCATTATTGGACTTAAAATCACCTTTTCACGCAACATCATTACAAACATGTTCGAAATTTTGAATGAAAACCTTGAACATCAATCCTTGTGGACCTATTTATCACTTCATAAATGTCACCTGTAGCTATTTTTGTTTATTCCAGCACAATGTATTCATTAATAATAATATTTTATAATAACCTGTTACAGTCGCATGTCAGAGAGGCAACTTTTTGAATGCATGATAGCCAATAGGCAGAACATCTATGTACATTATCAATGCCATTTCAGGCTTGTGGTGATAAAAGGATGAAGGCCGGGCTTACTTTACTGTCGATGGTAACTTGATTGATGATAGAATGGCAAGAGTCAATCATAAATAGCTCATTAAAATGTGGACTGATCGCAGTAGTGACTCGTTTTGGCAAGGTTAGCATGATAGAAGAGCTATCCTGGTAAAACTCGCCAGACATGTCCAAATACCTCGCCCAGCACAGTAGTAGGCACCAGTTACCCTGAGAGATTATATCTGCGGGTGTAAATACACATTAATGGGAATCTCTTAAAGGGATTCAGTAACTTTGTGGAGGCTTGATTTAATAAATTGTTGAATTTTTATATCTGTCTTGTATAATGATGTTCAGAAGGATAAATAGCCATGCATAGAAATGTTTTCATATATATAATGCTATTATTAAGATATCTATGACTGAATACTCCCATTTACGAAAGCGTATGGCCATACGCTTTAGTCTAACACTGAGTCTATGGGGGAAAATGAGTCTTGCATTTCTGGTCACTTGCATATGTTTACTTTTGTGAAGCACATGAAGATTTTGAAGTGCTTTTTTTTTCCTGAGCTTCATTTTTACACCATATTACATACATTGATAGCATGTAAGACCAGGCAGCTCAGATTTTATCAAGCCTCTACAAAGTTACCAAATCACTTTAAATATGTGTAATATACAACACAGCAATTGCTTTTTGAATTTCTTTAAAACTGGAGTAGCATTAGGTCTGTTAAGTGTGCACTGGGCCTATCGATCAAAGATGAAACACGATTACATGTATCAGGCTCACAAAATTCCAAGTATTGTCAGTAGTAATAATATATATATAAAGCTTGCACAAATTCTGTTTTAGATCTCAAAACAAGAAAAGAAGAATACATGTGTATAGTTTTCTATTCCAGTTTTTATGTAAAGCTGATATGTGAATATGATGTTCCTTTCATACCAAGCTTTTGTTGATGTTTTACAGATCACCTTGTTTCTTTACTTGTCATATTGGAAATACTAGCAAAGACCTACGTTTTCTGTTGCCCTTTTTGTTGTTTTACATTTGAAGGAGAGTTTGGGCTGTGTGATATCTGAAGGAAGTTATTCTGCTAATTTGTTCATTAATACATGTATATCAACTGACTATACTCAGTTTCCTTTCTTGTGCACTTGAATATGATTTGTATCTCTTACTTCCCGTCTTTCTTTCCTCTCCCTTTCTCTCTCTCCTCCCACATTGAATTTGAAAAACCATATTATACCGGCATATTTTTGACACAGACACAGTGTCTGTGTTGTTAATTCTTCCAACCACTGTGCCTTCCAGTACAATCGCCACTCTGATATAAACAGTACAATTGTGTATATATTGATTGTATATATATTTTGTATATTTCTACACTCCACTGTGCCAAATAAAAGCTAAAAGCTCTGCTTAGTATGAAGCTATGTCACTTATGCTTAGTTGTCGTGTCTCATATTTAGGAGTGAAGGAAATGAATTTGACATACTCTGTAATAATAACAATGATGTAATAATGATGATAAGAATGATGATGATGATGATGATGACTGTTATAGCAAATCTTGTGTTCTGGTAATTGAATTCCATTTCAAAATTGGCTTAAAGAAATTCTGCTGTATGTATCATGCCACTGGTGGGTTGTATAGACCTGAAAAATGTATTAAAGGGCAATCCAACCTTTGTAAAAAAGCTGATTTGTGTGAAAGGAGAAAAATAAGAGAAGCAGGATGGTGAAAGTTTGAAAGAAATCGGACAAAAAAAAAAAAAGTTAAGTTTGAAAAATGAGATCACTGCATCTCTATGAATGCCAAATTGGCAATTTGGTGAATCGATTGTGATGTATTCATGGTCAACTCTCCCATTTGTCGTACACCAAAATATCATTAAATTCTGATTTCTCCTGAGCGCCTTTTCCCTCGTGGCAGTACTCAAAATATATTGTAGATAGCATTTTGTTGTAGGTCCTCCAAAACGAAAAAGATCCCACTGAGTTATACATTTTGAAAAATTGACATTTTAGTCATTTTGTGTGTTGGAGCAAATGGGAAAGTTGACCCCGCTATATCACAGTAACCATACCGATATGGCCAATTCGGAATTAAAGGAAACCAAAACCCAAGGAGAGAATCAATGTTATTGGAAAGTGAGAATTCAGAGAAGCACTTTACAAAAAGTTTCATTAAAATTGGTTAAAAAATGAGAGAGTTATGGAAGTTTGAAAAGTCTCGTTTTACTTTCTATGGGGATCCTCAAATTGGCAAAATTGCTTCAAAATGGCTGATTTTGTGAACAACTCTCCATTTGTTTTGTACACAGATTTTCAGATTTTCCCCATTATCTCTCAGGGTGCTCCTTGTCTCCTCCTGAACTCTACATATGTGGTGTAAAATACATTTTCCCATTATATATGTTGATTCTCTCCTTGGGCTTTGGTTTCCTTTAAAACTTTAAAAAAATGATAAATATTTTATCCCTTGTCCAATTTCGTTCAAACTTTCACCAATCTGCTTCTCTGATTTTTCTGCTTTCACTCAAATCAAATTATTACAAAGGTTGGATTGTCCATCAACAAAAACTTTCTGAAAACCACATTCACTGACAAAAACTCCAATTTGCACATAAGAGACACGTTATGCACAGGATGACAAGTTCATTTTTTTCCTTTCATTGCTCATTATGCAGCTACATGTATTATATAATTTCTACCAAACTCGTTTGGCATCTATACTTTGTAGTTATCATTCAGAGTAAGTTTGGTTTGATTCTGTGAAAATTTGTTTTCCATGACTACTAGAACTCAAGATTATCTTTAGGTACAATAATAATAAACCATACAGCACAACAATAATCTTAAGTCATTTTTTAATCTTACGTAACTTTTTGTTTATATATCACAAAATCTTAAATAAAATGGCAAAATGGAAGACTACATTCTTCCCACAACACAACATTTCAACATTACAGTATAAGGAAATACATCACTTTGGACAAACATATTTTTATCTCATAAAACAAAGGTAGTATGTGTAGTGACCACTTTCATACATTAAGTACTAATTCTTTCAAGGACTATTTACTCTTGCTACTATGCTATGGGGTCTGCTTTTTTGTCTGTACTTTCTACCAACCATGTACATGAACATGATGCATTGTATATTCTCTTATCTTTTTTCTCTTTTTTTTGAGGGGAGAGGGAGTGGCTGGGGCCCTTAATCGAGGAGAAAAATAGAACAACATTTTAATATTTCTGTACTGACAAAAGTCTATATTCATGGACCAATTAACAAATGAATTCAAATTAATTGATGATTCATCCCAGACCAGAACTTGCACAATGACATTCACATTATCTCAAGGGATAAAATCCATCTTGCATGGTTTAAACCTCCATATAAGCATAGTACATGTGTGTCCTCTTGTCCAGTAGGTGAGCAATAATATACTTAAATATGCTTATTTTAGTCCACAGTGGAGGTTTAAACCAAGATTTAAACCTTGGGTTAAGTTAAACATCCTTCTTGAAATCAGGGCCTAAGTTTTTATTTCTTAATCATAAATCAGTCCATGATATATACATGTCCACATACATGTACGATCATCTCCAATACTCCTGAATAAAGCAGATTTTAACTTAAGAATAATCATGAAAAAAGTAAAACAACTAAAACAAAAACAAGTCATGATCTTTGTTAACTGTCAGACATAAAAAACCTGAATCCTTCATGATCTGTGAAGGTTTTCTTCATATAAAATGATTGATCAAACCCACCAAACAAAATAAACAGAAAAAAAGACATAACTCAAAATGACACTGTCTGAATCGCCCTTTATAACAGTGGAAACTCAGTATAAACAGATCTGGGGCCCGTTGCACAAAACTTGCATTTGAACGCAACTCAGGAAAATCAAACGCAACTTTATTTTCAGCCAATCAGAAGTGCGCATTAAGGACTTGCATTTGATTTTTAGGAGTTGCGATTAAACGCAAGTTTTGTGCAACGGGCCCCTGATGTAACAATATCCCTAATATAGCAAGGTAATATTCTGGTCCCAGCTTTTTATATTCTTATTGTTTTTTTAACCTGATGTAACGAGATTCCTGCTATAACAAGGTAATTTTGATGGTCCCAAGGACCTTGTTATACTGAGTTTCCACTGTACTAGTCTTTCCATAACCATAAAGACATACAAGTTACTGTCGGAAAAACATAAAGACATACTAGTGAAATACATTTACTGCTTGGAATACAAATATTGCGTGGAAATGAAACCTGTGTTCTGCCTTTGGATCACCAGCCACATACGATTACCCTGGCCAATAAAAGAGAGAAACATCAACTGCAACAAGCCACACATTGTCATTAAAAAGGGAAATATTAAGTCAACAGTCGAAGTATCCATCCTTAATGACACAACACTTTAGTGAAGGAAAGACGGTTTATCAAAATATCAAGACCTGAGGATAGACATAGAATGTGAAACATCGGAGCAGAGGTGACCATCGGACACACAAGAGGTGGAGAAGCAGCTAAAACAGTTATTGAGATATGGTGATAACAAAACTAAAAAAGGACATTAATTTCACGTATATTGACCCCTTTGACCTGTGACCTTCGACCTACTTACCCCAAAATGTAATCAGTTCGTCTCACTGTGGTGATACATACTAGTCCCAAGTTTGAAGTTGATGGCTCAAATCCTTCAAGAGATATTGCCATAACAAGGCTAAACACTTAAATTTCATCGAAATTGACCTCCATGGCCTTTGACCATTGACTTACTTACTCCAAAATCTAATCAGATCGTCTTCCTATGATGATACATATATTACATTATATCACCAAGTTTTAAGTCCATACCTCAAATGGCTTTTGAGATATAGCCATAATGAGAAGCGGGATGGATGGATGGATCGACGGACAGACAACTAAAAAACATGCCTCTGGTACCACCTTTGGTTAGCAGAGGCATACAAATAATGATGATAATAATATCTAGAAATGTTTGTTGCTACGCAACTCAATGTATTTCCCAGACCGTCATGAATTCACCTACTGTACATATAATACCCTCAAAGTGACAGAACATTTTTAGGGCAGTATTACAAAAGAATATAGGCGTCTTCTTTTACCTACAGTAGTTGTTGTCTTTAATAAGGCATATTCACTTTTAACCAAATTTGAACTAATTTCAAAGTGTGTCCTGTCAAGCGCATAAAAGACACCCACCAAAATATGAATTCTGACCCTATAAAAGGGAGGATACTGGGGGCAGCATCACCAAAAATCACAGGCATGTATGTAGACTATCCCATGAAAAATCACAACACAAAATTCAAGCTAAAATCTGTCTAAGAATGTGGTCTGTTTTACACTTTTCAATGAAATGTTTGAATTTCGCCTCCTGTGCAAATGATATTTCACTTAACTATAAAAAAAAACTTCTACAAAATTTGCACATCCCTAGCACACAGTTTAAGTTCTTGATATATATATTTTGTAAGCCCAGTGTAGAAAAAAAAAAGGAAATAGAAAAAGAGAAAAGTAAATAGAAAAAGAGAAAAGTGAATAGAGCAATAACCTAACTTAACCCTTTCCTAACGGAGTGAGGGTAAGGGGTCATGAAATCTATGACCACCAATCACAAAACACTGTTTAACAGCTTTTTTCTTTAAAGTGTCATGCAAATTTTGAGTGCAAGTTTGTGAAAATTAGACACTGTGAGGTCACGTGCCATTTTGTAGTTGCATGGGGTCAGGACAACGAAAATCAACATTTTTTGGTATAAGTTTGTGCACAAAATACAGTCATTCATGACCCCCTTGCTAAAAACAAGCTCTCAAAAGGCCTTGTTGGAATAACGTTAATAGGTGCAGGGATGTGACATCTTTCTAGCATTTATTAATCAGTTCACCCATCAAAAGAGCAAAATGAAACGTGTGAGGGTAAACAGCATTTCATATATCTTACAACATTCTACGTTTCCTAGCATTCTTCAGTCCCTGTAGAGGGTGTCTAAAAACATGCCATGAGATTTTAATGACCAATATCTTAAGAGGTAGTATACCATTTTTAGTGAAACTTTGTGGGTAATGTTGTAAAATTATCTCCTTTATATACGACTTTCACAAAGATTTAAGTAAAGACTACAAAGTAACGACAGTTTATGCAAGACCTTCCATTATCTAAATGTTAAAAAGACAGAGCATTGAATAGCACTGCACACAAGCATGCATGGATGTAACAATAGGGGTCGTCCCCTGATGAATACAATTGCGTAACTAATCTCTGTCACTGCAAGCATGTGCCTCTTTGCTGAACATTTCGAGGCAAGCTCTCAAATTATCTGACCCTTGTCACAAAAGGGGTATTAGAAAGAAAGATTAATGTCATCTAAAACAAGATGAATGTGACTGCGTCTCCTATATGCCTCCGCCTAAATTCAGTTAAGTTCATGGTACAAACTGTTCTTGAATTATTGTAATAACCATGATCACATTTGAAGTTCATACCTCAAATGGCTCTAGAGATATTGTGTTAATGAGGCTAAAACCTGCAATTTCAGAAATTGACCTCTATGACCTTTGATCTTTGACCTACGTACCCAAAATTCTAATCAGATTGTCTTCCTATGGTAATACATACTGGCACCAAGTTTGAAGTTGATACCTAAAACAGATCTTGAGATATCACATTAAAAAGAAAGTGGGACGGATGAACGGACAACACAAAAAACATGATGCCTCCAGCGCCACCTTCGGTGGGCAGAGGCATAACAAAATAAATTTTAAAAATAAAGCTAATTTAGTATCTTCCTTTTTATCAGATGCAATGGCCACACTGGCCATATCAAATAAAATCAAATGCATAGAAACCTAATGGACAATTCTCACATCTTAAGTAACTAATTGCTATTCATTGTGCTGTGTAATCTTTGTAATCTTTGCAAATTGTCAGGTTTCACAAAGGCAATCATAACTTGCTTCTTCTATAATAAATCAGTGTAAAATCCACATCAGTTCTAGACTTTAATCTAAAAACAACACCTAAAAAGTTTCACTGAAATTGAGGCAGTACTTTTAGAGGTGTTGCCAATTAATATCTCACTGCATTCTCGAAATAGATTTTCTTCGAGCATATCTCCCCAAGATTGATATTCACTATATGATTTTTTTCTTTAAAAAGGCTGCATCTGATTGCTAAAACTGTGCATCACTAGAACTGGATTCAGCGTCGCTGCAGTCCTCCTCAGGATCAGATCCACTGTCATCATCAATTGGCGATGGCAATTGTAGGGATGCACTTGATGCATGTAAATCAATCTCTTCTTGACTTACATGGAGACTATCTCCTGAAGCAAACTCTGCAACTCTGTAAGAACAAGTTAGAATACACTGGTCAATGCTCATGCAGGACATAATATGACTGTGGGGCCATTGAGAAGAACAGTCTTAACCCTTTCGAGACAATTGACCACATTTTGTGGTTTGGCTCAATAACTTTTAATTCAGAGTCCTGAAAAATATACCAGATACATGAGTAGAAAGAGCAAACATTTCTGCACACACTGTGTCTATTTTTGTTACATGACCATATTGCGTTTGATCCCAGGAATTTTAAAAAGGAGAAGAAGCTTTAAAATCCTTAAATTGGCAACACATTGAGAGGTTCAAAATCATTGTTTTTTATCGAAATTGGCAACTTTTTCAACTTTTCGACAATTCTTTTAACCATGTATATTGTTTTCAAAGGCATTACCCTTTATTACAATCTTGTAGCACTAAAAGAAAAATATTATTGTTGCCAATTTGAAGAACAAAATGTGATCAATTTAGCCCTGTAATAATTCCTGTCCTGAAAGGGTTAATACTGATGAGGCTATCCTGAGTAAACAAGACCTCCTCCATTCTTATATATAAAAAGTTCACATTAAAAAAAAATTGTCTTAACTAAAATTGTAGCATATTTTTTACACTGATTCCCAACACAGGAACACATATATAACCAGTTAATTTTCTCATTTAACAATCCAAGATTTCTTACAATTTAAAACTGTATCATTGTATTATCTTAATCTCCATACCTTCTGCATGCCTTTTCATTTTGATGCAAGATAAGCATAAGCACAGCTTTAATGCTTACAGGTTTCTTAAGGAAAATTTATAATAAAACTTAAAATAGAGTAGAGGCTAGTTCATCTCTGGGATGCATGATATATGTAAGTGTCACATTTTGGGAAACATTTGTGGTTTGTTGTGTGATAAGAATAGACTGGTTTACTAAGTTATTCAAATTTATGGATGTTTCTTTCCCGAGGACCTAGTGACCAGGTATTCCACCAACCTGTTATAAATAAATGGACTACAATACTAGGAATCCAGTTTGCATACATTACTTGTTGCTATGTCGGGCAAGCATCGGGCAAGCTTTCAGGTTGTCAAGAACAACCTTTGTTTAAAAAGCATGCATAAAATTTGAATATGTTAGTAAACCGGCCTATTATATAAAAACAAGATGAATGCGACTGCGTCTCCAATATGCCTTCGCCTAAATTCAGTTGATGGCTCAAACTGTTCATGAAATATTGTGATAACCAGAATAAAAAGCCTCTAATTACATGTTAATTGACCTCTTTGACATTTGACCTTACAACTTATAACCCACAAGTCCGATCACTTTATCTCCTCCTAGTCATGAATACAAAATAGTTGAGATAGGGTGATAACAAAGGTTAAAAAACATTAATTTCACATACAATAATGACCTCTATGACCTGTCACCTTTGACCAACATGAAAAAAATCTAATCAGTTTGTCTCATTATGGTACTGCATACTAGTTCCAAGTTTGAAGTTAATGGATCCAATGGTTCTTGAGATATCACGTTAAAGCTAAAACCTGCAATTTCAGAATCGACCTTTTTGACCTTTGACATATGTATCCCAAAATCTAATCAGATTGTCTTTCTAACTAGTACCAACTTTGAAGTCCATACCTCAAATGGTTCTTGAGATATCGCGTTAACAAGGCTAACACCTGCAATTTCAGAAATTGACCTGACCTTTGACCAACATACCCCAAAATCTAATCAGATCCTCTTCCTATGTTGATACATACTAGCACCAAGTTTAAAGTAGAATTTCATTGATTTTGAATATTGATTTAATTTTTATTATTGCATAGGTGAAGCTTAGATTGAACAAGGTTATCAAAATTCAACGCTTGGAAACATTTGAAGTAATGATTATTATCAATTATAAAATGATATAACACAGCCCCGCTATAGCACCTATAGAGCTCTTTGAACGCTGCTGAGATATGTGACGTCATACCGGGGAGCAATCCTTCCTAAGCAGACAATGCCCCATAACATCTTATACATTTTCAGTGCCTGTTTTGTCATCTCATCTTCACTTATTTCTCTTACTTCACTAGCGTCAGTATAAATGCTTATTACGGTTGCCTCACTCTAAATTTCCTGCATGGTATTATTTTGATGAAAAATGCAGCGTTAAAAAAATAAAGGAATCAATCGCTTGTAAACAAAAAAAGATGCCATTGTATTTTCAGCTGCATGCACCGCGGCATGTCGGCGTTTCAAGAGGGAATGAATACCATCCATGCTATAATTCAGCGGGCTTTACAATTCGAAAGTGTGATTTCTTTGATTGATCATTGACCCTTATCATGACTTTTTACAAACAAAAGATTTTAGTTACTAGAAACGGTTTCACTTCCCTTTTAGAATGATGTGAAATACGGTCATGGTGAAACAAACCAAACTCTTTATAATTTAAAAATAATTGCATTGCAGTTACGTTCACTTGATATAGGACGTCGTCTGCTTAGGCAGGATTGGCACCTGATGTGACATCACGAAAACGTCAGTATATTTCTGGCGAATCGCTCGGATATCCCAGATGCTGAGAAGTGTTTTTATTTGTGTTATTTTTTAATCATCAAACACGCAGTTAACGTAAAACTTATACGATTACCATCTGCAATCTTTCTAGTTTCTAGAGATACGTTATTGAGCATATTTGTGATTTGCTTTGAATATCTACTTTAAAGTTCATACCTCAAATGGTTCTTGAGTTATCGCGAGAACGAGGCTAACACCTGAAATTTCAGAAATTGGCCTCTGTGACCTTGATCTTTGACCTATGTACCCTAAAATCTAATCAAATTGTCTTCCTAGTGATACATACTAGCACTAAGTTGTTCTTGAGTTATCGCTAGAATGAGGCTAACACCTGAAATTTCAGAAATTGGCCTCTGTCACCTTGACCTTTGACCTACGTACCCCAAAATCTAATCAGATCGTCTTCCAATGGTGATACATACTAGCATCAAGTCTGAAGTTCATACCTCATGTGGTTCTTGAGTTATCGCTAGAACGAGAAAGCGGGACGGACGGACGGACGGACAACCCGAAAACATAATGACGCCGGCACCACCTTCGGTGGGCGGAGGCATAAAATGTTTTTGAGTATTGACTATAATTCTATGACATTCACGTAGGATTATCAAATTATCAGATTTCAAGATTTCTGCCCACTAGTATCATACTTACTGATGCATGTGATGGTACATAGGGTATAACTGTTTAAGCTCAAACAAATGATCGTGTTTAGGATGAGATGAACTATGGCTAAAATTATTTTTTAAAATACAGATATAAATGGTTTCTATCAGTATTTTATCCCACCATCTTAAAATCACAGATTTTATCTGGGCTGCAAAATAAATTTTAAAATACCACCACAGATTTTGTCTTCTGGCCATTGCTTGTATTGTGTACATACATATTTGCTTTTGTGGGGAGACAAAAAAAGCTATTGTAAACAGGTTTGACTATACCTCTTTGGTGATCTCAGCTTTGTAACTGTGTTCCAGACATCAAATTTTTGACTGTTCAAGTAGTTCTTTAGATCTTCTACAGCATTATATGTTTCCTCTCTACCCTGTCTGTCAAACTCATCCATCGTCAGGTTCCGGGGCCCGATCGGGGGTTGAGTTGGCTTGTTACGGATGTACCTTATGCTTTAACAAAATATAAAAAATAGAGAAACAATGTACATATTACACAGAGATATAAGTAAAATGTGTTTGCATAAATATGAAACAATCACTTTTGTCTTTAATCCTATCTACATGTACTATAGAATGAACTTTCAGACTGTTAAATAAATACTTAGGAGTAATCAAGCACAGCGTATTTCAACCTTTTTTAGTCACAGCACTCTTTACAGAAATAACAAGATGAATGCGACTGCGTCTCCTATATATGCCTCCACCTAAATTCAGTTGATGGCTCAAACTGTTCTTGAAATATTGTGATAACCAGAATAAAAAGCCTACAATTACATGTTAATTGACTTCTTTGACATTTGACCTTACACCTTATAATCGATCTCCTTCTAGTCATGAATACAAAATACATATAGTTGAGATATGGTGGTAACAAAGCTAAGAAACATTAATTTCACATACAATGACCTCTATGACATGTCACCTTTGACCTAGACATGAACAAAAATCTAATCAGTTTGTCTCACCATGGTGATGCATACTACTAGTTCCCAGCTTGTAGTTAATGGCTCAAATTGAGCTCAAGAGTGTGTTAAGGCAAAAACCGGAAATTTCATGGTAAATGACCTCTGTGACCTTTGACCTACGTACCCCCAAAATCTAATCAGATCGTCTTCCTATGGTGATACATACTAGCATCAAGTTTGAAGTTCTTACCTCAAATGGTTCTTGAGATATCGAGTTAACGAAGCTAACACCCGCAATTTTAGAAAGTGACCTCTGTGACCTTTCACCTTTCACCTAGTACCCCAAAATATAATCAGATCGTCTTCCTATGGTGATACATACTAGCACCAAGTTTGAAGTTCATACCTTATGTGGTTCTTGAGCTATCACGAGAACAAGAAAGCGGTATGGACGGACAACCCTAAAACATGATGCCTCCAGCACCACCTTCGGTGGGCGGAGGCATAAAAAGCTTCGCATTACTCCAACATGTATGCAGTCATGTGTCCTAAGGTCGCCCCCTTTTGTGTTACAAGGTGATTCTACCTTCTGTAGCAAATTTCTAACTTTGAAAACCTATATCTCCTATACACCCTATGATAGCAAAATTATATATTTTCTAAAAGGAAATTACACAATGAATCTAAATATATGCACCCAAAATGGAACAAGTTGTAAGACAAAAGAGTTACATGGACTTGAATAAAGGAAATTTTGATATCTTTTATATTACTGTTTTCATGTTTTTATCTGTGCTCAGGGGCGTAGATAGGGGGGGGGGGGATGGGGGGTATGCATCCCCCAACTTTTTGGGGTGGGGGGATGGTGTGTACAAACATCCCCCCCAGGTTTCACCCCACCAAAAAAAAAAAAAAAGTGGTAGAAAATATACACTTCTATATTATGTTGTAGATATAATTTGATATATTATATCTATTAATTTTATTCTTATATCTATTAATTTTATTTTTGTATATTCTTTATTTCAATATAAATGTTATATATCTGTGTACAATATTGTAAATTTAAATGAATTTATTAATATTTATCTACAATGCTGTCGTGGCTTCTGATTTTTCCCGATATATTTTTACACCACTAGAAAGTGAAAACCATCTACATGTACTTCAAATTATACAACATGGGTGTTGATCTGGGAGTGATACGGAAGTTTTATTTTATTTCTTATTTTTTAATGAAGTGGGGGGGGGGGGGGGGGGGGTGTCGGCCTGCATGTGTTCCCATTCCCAAATATATTTAGAGGTGATTTTTTTTTCGAAGCCACAATGCAGAAAACTTATTTAGATTAAAAGTACATGTAATTATTCTGGATTTAGAGGGTTCAGTTGGTAACTTTCCTTTATAATGCAATTCTGCAAAACTGAAATGAAAATATAGTCACAGGAATCGAATGTGGTGGAGAAAGAGGGAATACATCACCTCCAATATTTATCGAGGATGATGATGACCTGTGTCATCATCACCCAACTATACATAGAAGAACTATGAAATGACAATAACATGTAGGCCCGGTCAGAAGCACCGCTGTGGGCATTGCATGTGGGCACAGTGCCCCTTCTTTTCCCTTTAACTTTAGATAAGTACCCCCTTTTTTCTTTCGAGTAAGTCCCAGTTCCATATTCTTTTAAGTGCCCATTTTGATAATTACACCTCATCCCTCACCTTACCTTTGTGCTCCTATTTCAATGGGAGCATTTTCCCCCTTTTAATCCCTTTTATTCCTTTTAATGTAACAAGTCTTTTTTTTCTTTTTAATATATAGACACTGATTTAATTTTTCTACTTTATATAAAAACATTTTCCCGTTCTTATAAATGCCCCTTTTCAGGTGTTATAAGTGCCCCTTTTCACCTGTGATGAACTGCCTTTCTACCTTTTCTACACATTCATTTATTTTTCTAATAACTGAAGTGTCCTTTTCCCCATGATAAGTACCACGTTTCCCTTTTCCATAACATGTGCCCCTAATCCAAAGTGACTTAGAGCCAGTATTCCCAAATGCTCGCTTGCTACGCTCGCTCACATTAAAAGTATAGCTTATTAAATAAATTTTCATTGTGAAATTTTGCAATTACAATGTAATTGCTATTGTTTGCTCGCTCAATATTCAAATCATGCTACAAAATTGCAAAGCATGATGCTAAAGTTGTATCTTGGATATGTAAAAAGAAGAACCATACATATTTACACA
This sequence comes from Heliocidaris tuberculata, assembly GCA_025618425.1. Taxonomy (NCBI): domain Eukaryota; kingdom Metazoa; phylum Echinodermata; class Echinoidea; order Camarodonta; family Echinometridae; genus Heliocidaris; species Heliocidaris tuberculata. The sequence goes on along the minus strand of CM046832.1, from coordinate 60,247,071 downwards.
CCCTCACCCCATACTATATATATATATATATATATATATATATATATATATATATATATATATATATATATATATATATATATATACATATATATATATATATATATATATGGCCCTTGGGGGAAGTCATACCCCCCAGGTATGAGGACCTGTCTACGTCAATGTCTGTGGCCCCCCTTTGGCAATACTAATGTTATTTTCTTGCTGAACACATTCAGATCTTTACAACAATGAATAACTGTCGAGGATAATATTTTTGACAGATACCGTCTCAGTTCGCATATCAGAACAGAAGTGAAGAAGATGCAGTATTTGTTTTTCTTCAGGGTCTGTATCAGCATCTGAATACTCCTAGGTCTTGTGTTAGATTTGTATTCATAGATTTTTCCAGTGCTTTCAATACTATTGTACCCCACTTACTGATCGAAATCTCCGCAATCTGAATGTCACACCCAGTCTTACTATGATTATTCACAATTTCCTTGTAGACAGACCACAATGGGTAAAATGCAATAACGTTAAATCTGTTGTCAAATATATGAACTTATGTGCTCCACAGGGCTGTGTGATTTCTTGAATACTATTTTCACTCTACATTGGTGATTGTAACCTCACCAATTCTAAATTTTTCTATCATTAAGTACATAGATGACACTGTCATCACTGGAAAGTTGATCAATTTGTAGACTGGTGCGATCGGCACCACCTAGTTCTCAATGTAAACAAAACCAAGGAAAAAAGTTCGCTATTCATCCCAACCTCATGATCTGTTGATTATCCATGATCACTCTATTGAACAAGTTTTGACTATGAGTACTTGGGGACAATTGTTGATAATAAGCTGAACTGGAATAAGAAATTGCAAGTGGTATCAGGCAAAGCTAGTCAAAGGTTGTACTTTCTGAGGAAACTCAAGGAGTTTCATGTTGATTATAGGATCTAAGTTCTCTTCTACCAATCGCTCATTCAGAGTATTCTGACATTCAATTTCTTATGTACCTTTGGCAACCTCCCAAAAGAAAATCAGAAAAAGCTAGCAAGGTCCAGAAAGATTGCTCAATGGTTAATTCAGACAGAACTCCCCCAACCAGCACACTGTATGAAAGCCTTGAAAGGCATGTTACTAAAAGTTCATACTATAATAAATGACTCATCACATTCATTACATAATTTCTTTCAATATAATTGGTCAGGCATTCGCCTGAGTTCCCAGGAGTAACCAGTGTTGTTTCAATCTTTTGTATTAAATGCTATTCACATGTTTCATGACAATGTTAAAAGATGATTCTCTTGTAAGTATCTGAGCCCTTAGGTCTGTAGTATTTACTCATTCTGTACACCTGCAAAACCTCCTGTCTGAATGTCGCCAATGTAATGCAACATGTATGCCATAGCTGTATTTTAATATGTGCCACATAAAGTGTATCAGTGTACATGTAGATGCAGTGTTCATTTTCAAATCATGGTGTAACTTCCAAAATGGCTACTTTTTGACTTATATAACTCGAAAGAAAGTACATAACCCCCTTTGCTATATATCATTTGAAAGACCTCTAAAAGTGCTACCTTGGGTAGCATAACAAAGTTGTATGACCAATCTGTTCGGATTTCTTCGCCCAATATGTGGTCCACATTTTGCCACTTTTGCTGGGACATTTTATACATGCATATTTTGAAAGTTATAATTTTTTTATGAAGTTTCCCTAAATTCAAATGTTTTTGATGCCTGGGTAAAAGAGCAGGAATGAAAGAAAATTGCTATCCCACTTACAACAGTTTAATGTCTTTTGTTTTTATGCGAGACAGAGTCAAAATTTATTTTTCAGACGTGACATTTCCTGTTAACAATGGAAGGTCAAAAGTAATGAATGCTTGTAATATTCTAATATGCAAATATTTTTGTTGATTTTTTGTGTGATACAGTCAATATGTCTTCTAGTTTTAGGAAATGGAAAATGAAGTCACCATCTTTTGTTTTAAAAGTTTACGAAGAAAAAGTAAGTGTGTTAACAATTTTCCGTTAACTTTTCTGTCACATCCGAAACATCCAACAAGTGGTGATAATTGTCTTCATAATAATTTTTAAAAAAATATTTCAAGAGTTTTTAGAGATTTGCCTTACCCTCCTCATTGTGCATTTCAAGTATGATTTTTATTTCTCAAGAAATCAATTTTTTGTAGCGGATAGACTTTTTCCGTTAACACCTGTCACATCCGAAACAAATTTTTAGACAATTCCTCATCAAACTCGCTCATGCATAAATTTTAAACCTGATTACCACATGTTAGTTATACAGCCCATCTCAATGACCATAAAAATGTCAATTACGAAGAATGCACACCAGAATTTTTTTTTTATGAAGGCATATGAGGGCAAATGCTTTCATGATACCGTATTTAAGTTAAAACCTATAAAGCAACATTACTCATTTGTACCATACATACGTATGTAAACATAGAACTGAAATACAAGAAAAAAATGAGAGAGAGACTTACAAAATTCGTAAAGGACACAGCAACAGGATCACACAGGTAGCTGTTGCAGACCCCTCCAGTTCTGAACAATAGTAGTTGATGCATGCGAGAGAAAAGGGCAGCAATGCCCAGTGGAAAAACATCTTGGTGGACATGGACAGTTTTGGCAAGTAACATGTGGCGAAAGACACCATGAAAAGGTACCATATGAAGCGTACCAAGAAACGGTAACCACATAGCCACGCTGAGATGATTCCCACAATTGTGGATGATCCTGCTGTTAGTGCAAATATTTTATCGGTATCCTACAAAACCAGAAATTGTAAATAAGATAATGGTTTTAAATAATGATTTTTGCCAATGTTAATTTAACGTTTATTCTCCGAATTTTTGGAATGTGCATCATGTTCTTTCCTCAGGGAGCTGGTTCTGGGCCACCCTGTATATATACACACATCCATGTACATATATCTGTATACAATTACATGCATTTAATTTCAGTAAAAGGAGGTAATAAACCAAAAAATGGACTAGAAAACAAACCAAAAAATATATATATCAATATACAGTAAATGGAGAAAAATATGCATAACAGGGTAAATACATGACCAATGAAGAGGTACGTCCGACATTAAACAACGAATACAAATTTTATGACACAAAGTGGATTATGGTTTATTCAACATGTGCACATCGTGAGCTTGGCAATTTCTAAATGAAATAACAAATGAACAAAAAAAGTGACAAATGTTATGAAAGAAGAATAATCATTAAGAATATGATTTCTTCATGGCTTGAACCAACTCACATTTATAGTAATGTTTTTGCATGTATACACTAATACAGAGTATATAATTTTGGGTAAAAATCATGAAAATATGCATTTTTACACAATATACAGGTACATAAAAAATGAGTGATTACGGAAATGTAATATTTCAAAAACAATCTCAATATTTTGGGGTTCGTGAACTATTTTGTAAAGACTTATACATACAAAAAACATATCACTATAGATATAACTTGGTTTAAGTTATGTGAAAAATGAAAATCATATTCTTGGACAAAAAATTGAAATTTTTTATTATCAATATAAACAAAATAATTACTGAGTAGTGACCCAATGACATCATAAACTCATGACTGAGTTGCCAATTTGTTTAGTGATTTTCATTGTTTTCCATAGTTTTTCATGCCACTAAAAAATTCATAACTTTCTCTTCACTTCAACCTGCTACTACTCAAACCTTCGCTACTCAAGCCACATTCAGCTCATCTCATCTGGTTTACAGTCCTTTTCAGGACTTCACTCATTTTCAAGAAAGAATACCTCTATTTTCCTCTTCTCATCCTTTCTCGTCTTTCCATTTCAATTTCCATATTTCCTTTCTTCTAACTACACATGGTGAACCGTAAACCTTCTCCACGTTATAAACTCCACCATGCAAACCTACAAAGATCACTTTCATTATAGTTGTCCGATTTTCCTCAAACTTATTTGATCTGTAGGTCTGATTTTTCTGCTTCAATTATTAAAAACCAAGTTATTTTGGACTGGACTTCCCCTTTAAGAGATGTACCTGTGGTATGAATTCGGTGATTCTGCCTCAATTTCATAGAAAGTTATTGTGATTACAGCATGATTTTTGATGACACGCCAACGATGCCGACAACGGAAATAGTGATGCCTATAGTCTTACTCCGCTACGCAGGTGAGACAAAAATCATATCCATATTGTGAAATTAACACTTACGGGGCAAGTGTGTACTTTTTTTTTTGTATGCGCACTGCAGAATGATCTATACATGTACATGTATGCATATTTATTTAAAACTTGTTTTGAAAAAAAAAAAAAATGTGATGGGGGGGGGGGGGGTGGGGGGAAGGGAATCATTTGACATAAAGTGTGCTGGATATTCTAGCTCTACCATAAAAGGAAAATATACAAATCTTAATCTAAATATACATGGTATGTAGGCCTACATGCATGGCTTATGGCTACATCATCAAACTGCACAATACAGTGAGACATAACAATTAATCGATACATAAGGTCCAGAAAAACATCCCTGTGGCAATAATTAGTAAAAACAAAAGTATAGTGAAACACAAAGTAGAATCCTTGACCCCATTCACACTCACATCGTTAGAGTGCTCTATTACACGAGTGTGAAGGCACAACCGCTATAGGAAGCAGCCCTCTGATCTCGAGCACTCCGGAAGACCACATCGAGCATGTGGTCTCACGGCACTATTCCTTCCTAGAGCATATATGTGATCCGAAAGCGTACTTCAACCGGAAGTGTGCGTGTGTCAATTGCGGGAAGGTAAGGAGTTTTTTGAGAAAAACAAAGAATATGAGAAATAGTGGAAATGGGAAGATGACAAGTGAAAAATAAAGAAACACATGATAGTAAAACATGTGATAAGAGAAGATGATAGGAGAAAACCAATAACATAAAGAGAGATAGAAAGATAAGATAATAAGAGACAAAATAAAAATACATATAGTGTGAGTCAGAAAAAACTCGACACTTTTGTAACTGTCTATTGTTTAAAGAAAGAATTGTAGTTATGGATGTATTTGATATATACTTGTAGAATATTTATCCCTGCTTCTTTTGGTATTATATTCATAGGCCAATATTTCAAGGTTGGCTACACAGGGATCATTTCAGGTAACTTGTCAAATCCCACTTGCACCAACTGAGAGGTGAGTAGGGGATAGAACAACCAAGAAAAATATCAAAATTGATAATCAAATCATGTTCCGGGGTGAAATTTTATGGATTATTCTTAATTGAGTATGACCATGTGGTGCATACTGCCAGATATGATGGGCGCTGATCGAATCATCAATGCAAAACCAAGCTTCACCCATGACAGAAACATTGAGGAAGCATGGGGGTTAGATGCCAGATACTTGGGCTATCTACATTAGGAAGAAAAACAGTGCTTTTAATAGCATTCCAGCCAGAAGTTGGTCACTCAATGAGATCCTAATCAGGTAAAAAGCTGATCTGGAGTTTGGGACAAGTGGATTTTGACCCAGTTACCTAAATTAACTCCTGTGCAGCCAACCATAAAATATCAACCCATGAATATGGTATAAAAAGAAGCGTGGATAAATACTTTACATGTATATATCAAATAAGTCCATATTTACAAATTACTCTCAGAACAACAGGCAATTACAAAAGTGTGAAGTTTTTTCTTACTCACACTATAGTGTGAAAACAGAAAGAGAAGATGAAAGAATGATGAAAACAAAGAATTACACAAAGAAAGATAGAAAGACAAGATGATAGAAACATGAAAACAAAGAACATAATGAAAGGTAAAAAGAGGGTACATTAGGATAAAAATTAATGATAATATGAGGAAAGATAGAAAGAGAAAATAAAGAATAACATAAGGAAAAGTAGAAAAAGAAGATGATAGAAGAGTGGAAAAAATAAGGAAAGAGAGAAAGAGAAAATGATAGATATATAATCAATAATTAACATAAGGAAAGGCAGAAAGATAAATGATAGCATGATAAAGACAGAAAATAACAAAGAAAGATAAAAATACAAGGAGAAAATAGCATAAGGAAAGAAAGAAAAAAAAAAGGAGAAATATAAACAATAATTTTGTGAAGGACACAAACAAAAGCATGAGTTGACAATCAGGCTGGCAGATATGGATTCTGCACAAAAAATTTGACCTACTGACCTGTGCTGCCATAGCAACAGGAGTGGTCTCTCTCTTGAGACATAAAATTGTAATGAGTGCGAAGACAAACAAACCTTCCTTAAAGAATCGCTCTTCTTGGGTGCTCTTAATAACAGCGCTCTTACTGGGAATGTGAATGAGGTCATTGTCTAATGAAACTTCAAAATCAAGAATTAGTATAAGTGAATTTAATAGTGCATGGTGTAAGACTCTATAAAATGCAGACTTGACTATTAATGATGATGATATCAAAACTATTGATGTCATTCCCTAAGCACACCCTGTGGGGGAACACCGATATTGTTCTCTAATGCTAACACTTGCTAACAGAGTTGGCACGATTTAAATCACCTTGACTGAAATCGCAATTTAAATCACTTTGATTTTTTAAAAATTGCCAATTGAAATAAAAAACAAAGAAATACTTAATTACGAAATTTTGTAGATGCACCAAACAAAATCACTAAAAGATCATTGTTTGAATTAAAAAAAAAAATTGGCTAAAAAAAAATTCATCCAAGTGAAAGTTTTTGTATTCCAAATAATGTCTGATATTAGATCTACCAAAATGATCTGTTTCTTTTCCATAGGATCAAAATTTAGGGCTATAACTTGAAAAATCAAATAAATTGATTTAAATCAAATAAATTGATTTAAATCAAATAAATAATTCAATTCTTTTTTAATCATGATTTTTTTCCAACCCTGCTTGCTGACCGAGTCAGAAATATCAGTGGATACTCAGTTTTGGGCTCAGGTTAATAGCCAATTTCAGTTATCAGTTGCATCTTTAAGCTTAGCATTTTAACCTATTGCTGAGTTTAAGAAAGCAAGATAACAGACTAAGGCCAATTATTCCTAAAGGCTGGGAGTGGGCCCAATGATATTATGGTAATTAACACATGACGCTTTCAATGCTCATAGTTTTGAGATAGTGTATTTGGACTGGCTACATTGCAATAGCTACTAAGTATTGCATCACAAATCAGCTTTCTAAGGTAAAAACCTTAAAAAACCTGAATATTAAGTTAATCCAAGTATCAAATTTGAATCCTGGCCCTGAAATCTTCCATTACATTATAAACATCAAGATCCCCAGAGGGCCTGCAGTCTACAGACTAAATGCAATGGAAGGGGTACATGTAGGCTTTAGTGTCTTCTGAAACCAGTGTGCAAGGGGAATCTCGCATCAATAGTTCTGATGTTATGCCTTTATGTAGGTGGTCAGCCATTGATCAAGTTACAACGTGCAAAGGGTGAGAAAAGAAATTGATTCACATGCATACAAGCATACAAAAGAACATACTGTGGTACGGTTTACCTAAGAACTTGAGCCTTTGTGTCAACCTACTTTGTAGTTTTGCTGGTGAAAATTTCTACATAAATCAAAGAAGAAGAAAACATACCTAACAAGACAAATGGGACTGCATCTCCAATAGGCTGCCACCTAAATTCAGTTAATTCATTATTACCATTTTCTAATATATATTTCATAATTTTCACTACTGGTGTTTTCACAGTCATTTATCTTATGAACTGTCTCCAAACCCGACTTACTTTTACCACCTAGGATGGACATACTTGTTGATTTACATCAATACACAGGTTTTTATTAGCCTGCGATTCATGTATAAGATTAATAACTCATAATTATCACTGAATGATCTGTATGACATTAGACCTTTCCACCCAAGATCGTTCAGTTCATCTCCCTACAAGATAATACATATTGCTAACAAGTTTGAAGTTCATGACTCAAACAGTCCTTGCAATATTGAAATAATGAGGCTAAAACCCACACTTTCATATGAATTTACATCCATGATCTCCAACCTTTAACCCAGTAAACCCAACATTGATTTTTTCATCCCTCTGTGGTGGTACGAACAAGTACCATGGTTTAAGTCCATTTTCTCAAATGGTACTTGATATATTGCATAGAGGCTAAAACCCTAGAATTTCATGAAAATTGACCTCCCTGACCTTTGACCTTTCAACTACTTAACCCAGTATCTACTCAGCTTGTCTCCCTATGCTGATACATACTAGTTTGAAGTTCACATTTCAATTGGTTCTTGAGAAAATGTGATAACAAGGCTAAAGCCTCTTTCACGGAAACTGACCTCCATGACCTTTGACCTACTTACTCCGGTATCTAATCAGAATGTCTTCCTTTGGTGATACATACTATTACCAAGTTTCAAGGTCATACCTCAATGGTTCTTAAGATATCCCGTCAATGAAGAAGTAGGACGAACGGACAACCCGAACACATGATGCCTCTGGCTCCCCATTTGGTGGGCGGAGGCATAACAATTCAGAATTATTATTGTCCCGATTTCTCAGCCATGTTTATAAATCTGCTGTCTTTTTCCTTTGGGATACTTCTCAACATCCCATCAGGAACCAAATGGGTATAAAGGCACAAAAGTATACAAAGAAGAGATTAAAGGAAACAAAATCCTGAATCTTGAAAAGTTTACTACTTGGATGAGCAGACCATCATGCAATTTCCTTCAGACAATAAGACATGATGATGAGATCAAAGGCCTTGTCTAGTAAAAATAGGATTTTGTAAAGAAAAAAAAGGAAGGTTCTATATTTACCCCATGAATCTTCTTGCTAAATTTGTAGATGATTGTATATGGAAATGCAATAACTGTTCCAGCTGCCCACAACACCCAATGGACGATCTTTTCAACATTACTGTTTAAGAATAAAAATGAACAAAAGAGAAATAGTGTCAAGTTCAATATTACATTACACAGTGAATGTGCATGTACATCTACATCATGTATATGAGTAATTTAGGCACAAATTCCTTAAAGATGGAATCAGAAACTACACTGTATAAGGGCACCCTCCTTATTAACCCTTTCATGACAGGAATTATTTAAGGGGTAAATTGATCACATTTTGCTTTTCAAATTGGCAACACTAATATTTTTCTTTTAGTGCTACATGGTTCTAACAAAAAGTAATATCTTTGAAAACAATATACATCATTAGAAACTTAGTCGAAAGTTGAAAAAAATGCCAATTTTGATAAAAAACAGTGATTTTGAACCTCTCAATGTGTTGCCAATTTAAGGATTTTGAAGCCTATTCTCGTTTATATAATTCCTGGCATCAAATGCAATATGGTCATGCAACAAAAATGGAAACAATGTGTGTAGAAATTTTTGCTCTTTCTACTCATGCATCTGGTATATTTTTTAGAGCTCTGAATCATAAGTTATTGAGCCAAAACACAAAATGTGGTCAATTGTCTCGAAAGGGTTAAACTAAAATATAGGTTACTGCATAGTGCATCCTGATGGCTCTTAGCAAATTGTGAAATCATTTGTGTATGCTTGAAATTTGCACTTACAGTGATGCGATGCACCAAAATCAGACCGTGAATTACATGCTGAGCATCCCAGAACAACATGTTGTAAAAGGGAAATGTGCTTCACTTTATTCTCTTAAATCAACTTTTATGAAAAGCATTTCATTACACGTTTGTTTTCATGATATTCTTCATGTCCATATAATGTTGGACTCTTAAAGTGTACCAACCACCTGAAAAAAGAATTTGTATACCGCTAGGAAGTATGAAATTAACCTCAAAGAACTTTATCTGAAATTCTATAGGTCAACAGTTTTGGAGTATGAATGGTGATTGGTACTCTTTAATGGTCTGTTCCCCCTTTCAAGGTTTGAAAATAGCTGACACTTCTCTGAAGGATTATAGCCAAGTGGGGAAGACTGAGGGAGGACCATAAAACTAAACCCTTCAGTGGGGAAAATGGAGTGAAGTGTGTCTTCTTTAGTTTGCAGTAGAGGGTCAAAAAAAGATGGTGGCAGATACATGCTAGTATACCTCAACTCGCTGAAAGCTGTTGGCAAGAATAGAGAGGATATACATCCTATCATCAGCAAACTTAAGTAGAGTCCATCTACACCTGTAGATAACAAAAGGTAAAGAATATAGGAGATCTTAACAGTGCTTTAATATATGTGATAAAGTAATACTCTCATATGGTTATACAGTATGTAGACTTAAATGCAATTTCATTCATGTGTCAATGTCATGTGATAACAATCGCCTTGTAACGTGTAAATGTGTGAAATACAAGGTAGTTATAACAGCCCTTCTTAAATCTTGCCTTCGAATGTTAAAATGTGAAAATTTTGGGAGAGCATTAACAGTGATAAATCTATACATGTAAAGTCTGTTTTGCCAAAAACTTGTATACTTCATAATTATTATAATTTATGCAAAATTATGCATATTCTCTAAAAACTGGATTTAGTTCAAAATACATTATCAACTGCATACAGCTAGTAAGTTTTCTTTTGAACATATATTCTGCAATGCTTGAGACCAGTGGACATTGTCCTGTGACCTTTGGGTAACTGTACTATTTTGATTTTAATCTTGAAATGCAATACTTGTCTCATGGGCCACAAGCTCATATCCTCCTGAGGTCTCGATCCCCACACAGGTGTCCTTGAAGGGAGACAGCTTCTGCTTGGTGGATGACCATGGGGAGATATACTGAATTCTTTTCAAGATCCCTGCAGACTCTCTAGCGCTCTCCACGGCTGACACACTGTTGCCTGTGTAGAGTAGCAATGTCTCATGTGCATCCACTGGATTGAAAGCAATCTGACAGACAAATGGTACATATGGTGCAACCAAGAATTAATCTGCAACACATCTAGATTCCATGAAAAGGGAATATGATTAATAATGACAATGTCCAGTGTTATCAACCCCCCCCCCCATTCAGTCCCAGCTCAATCTTACACATACCGTAATAATGAAGATCAGACTAACACCCAGCTCATCAACCATACACAAGAATAAAGTGGTTTGCTATACTTATACATGAATAAATAATTTGTAGTTCTGAACAATAATTAAAAAAGAAAAGAAAAAAATCACTCAAATATGAAACTGCAGAAAGTAACATGGATGGCAAAAACCATATAAAGATTACATGAATCAATGTCTCGATAGAAAACAACTTTTCCACACAAAAATTAATTTTTAGCCTGCCTCCTTTTTTGGTGATTTTATATTTTTGTTTTTAACATGAAATAAGAATACAGTATAGATCTGTAGAAATCTATGCAATATAGTAACAACACTTGTTGATATAAAATTTGTTTTGAGCCTCTGTAGAGCAGAACAAATAGCAATTCTATGCAAAGTAGTGCTGGTATCGACACGCCTGATGTCGCCACTATGGCGACAAAAGTACTGGTTTTGGACTTTGCCGACATGTCGACACGCATGCTCCGATGGCGACATAAAATGGGTCTTACATGTATATAGTAGGTTTACATGTACCTCGCCGTGGCGTCGTGCGCGCGTACGTGATTTGTTTCACATACGCATTAGCAGCGCGCGCGCGCGACACGATCGCTGCGTATCTAGCTGCGACCGGTATACATTAAGTACATGTACATGCCTAGATATGTGACACTAGCTGACTCGCACCGCATGACTTTCATTAATGCTTGATAAATTGGATCATACAAAACAAATTTTGGGGCAAATAGTTTACAGTGTGCATCTTTGAGAACTGTAAGTGAGTATGACTGCGAGTGTGAGCCCGTGAGGACATAGTGCAAGTATTCCATGTAAAGCTCTTGTGAATTTGTGTCGGGTAACTCTGGTTTAATAGTGTACGGTCACTACGGGAGCGACCCGAGTTTAGACTTGTTTGACTCGTGTCCAGATGTCGACATGTTGTCGACACATGTCGACATCGGCGTTAATTTTATTGCGACATGGCGACATAGATTTTCCATGCCGACACCAGCACTAATGCAAAGTGGCCATCTGGAGAAAGACAGAACAAATCAGTTAACTATCCTTATGGGGGGGGGGGGGGGGGGGTCATTTTGATGCCCCCTATTCAAAATCCATGACTGCCATAGCCCTACTGCAGATAGTGCCACGCTGTTTCATGATTATTTTTATTGCAGGTGTTGTGCAACTTTTTAGACCAAGTCACATATGTTGCAGTAAACTACTGTACAGTGGTTTAAAGTAGGGGTTTTTCTTTTTAAAGCGTATTGTACCTTCTGTATCTTAAAGCTCATAGCCAGTCTCAGTAGCAAAAATCATACTGGCAAGAAACTTATCCAAAATAGTCACATACTACTCTCCATTTATCATAAGACACATGTACGAGATTATTTAACATTCCATTCACGATTTCGAACAAATTTTTAGTGTAAATATCTGTAAGAAACGCTTGGTAACGGCTTTTCACTGCCTCACGCTAAAAGAATATCCACCCGAAGGTTCCCCGCACAATAAACCCAGCGCTTCGCACTATGTGTAGCGTATTCTATACACACAGCAATCCTAATGTGAGTAGTGTATGTGGCCGTTGTTTGAATTTACATCCCCTCTTTTTTGGGCCAGGGATTTTTATTACTTTTCACTTCTCATTCAGTAAATATTTCACTTGAAGAGGAAAAAACTTCACAGCATCTTAGTTATGTTAGTACCCTGCTTTTTATTAAGTAAAATCAAAGAAATCTCATGAAAAGTTTTTGAGGGCCTCCCAAAACTACCTGTTACCTTTAATGATAAAGTTGAGTTCTGCTCATGTGATAAACATTGTGAAAGAAACTGTCTCAAAGCAACATAAAAATTGGTAGATACTGTTAGTTTTTGTAATCGTGTAAATGATAAGAAATTAACCCAATCTTGCTGAAAAGCACATGCACTGCATACAGAAATAGGTATATGGCACAAGTACATTAGCATGATTGTTTTTCCCGAATACTTCAGCTTTTCCTCAACATATTTTTGAATATCAGAGCACTTGAAGAGCAATCCTTTTCAGGGACATTTCTACTATGATGTTCTTCCAAACTGATGTAAAAGGAATGAGAAAGCTCATAAATTATTTTTCACCTTTCCCAGAACTCAACCTTCTATTACAAAGATAAGCTAGAACCAGTAGAACCTTTCTTGCACGCAGCTCCTTGCCATTCCTTTAGTACACACAAAAAAGAAGCAGTTTTACAGCGGGATATTGAGCAAGCCTTAAGGGTTCAAGTTCAATCCATCCATTTATATCACTGAATTAATTAAATGCCACTATATCACTGTCATTACGATTCAGCCAATTTGAAACTCTCATATGTACATATGTACAGCTATTACAATTTGTTAAAATTCAAAATATTCTTGGTTAGTCTTTGTCTGATTTCATTCAAACTGTTACCAATCTAACTCTCTAAAATTTTTGCTTTCCCTTAAGTTACACCAAGTTCCTATGAAGATTGGATTTCCCTACCATAATTAGAGCCCCCTCCTCAATTTCAAAAAGACTGGATAACTACTTAAAGGGCAATCTAACCTTGGTAATGAGATGATATGTGTGAAAGGAGAAAAATAAGAAAAACAGGATGGTGAAAGTTTGAAAGAAATTGGACAAGGACTAAGAAAGTTATGGATGTTTGAAAAATGAGATCACTACATCTATGCGAATCTCAAATTGGCAATTTGGTGAGTCAATTGTGACATTTTTGTGGACAACTCTCCCATTTGTCGTACACAAATATATCATGAATTTGCGGTTTTCTTCAAGGCGCTTTTACCCTCGGGCAGTACTCAAAATATACTGGAGATAGCATATTGTTGTAGGTCCTCATGAAGGAAAAGATCCTACTGAGTAATGCATTTGGAAAAAAAGTAATATTTTAGTCATTTTGTGTGTTAGAGCGAATGGGGGAGTTGTCCACAGCTACATCATAGTGACATTACCTATTCGGCCAATTTGAAATTCCCATATGCGTAGTGATTACAACTTTTTAAAAAATCATAACTTTCTTATTGCTTGTCCGATTTCGTTCAAACTTTCACCGATCTGCTTCTCTGATTTTTCCTCTTCTTTTCAAAGCAACTTGCTATTAAGGTTGGATTTCCCTTTAACTAGGAATAACCTTTACATGATTTTGCAACATCAGGGTTGACACTAGCAGGAGCATGGGACACATGGGTGCCCAAATTCCAAGTCCAAACGCCAAATATGTAAACACACTCTAAAAATGTCAATCCTCTGACCCCCTAAGAAAAAGCTAAGTGTGGAGTGCTGCCACATGCATATCTGCACTGTCTGACAAACATCATGAGCTGATGATGCTTCATAGAGCTTTTTTCCCCTTATATAAAAAAATAATTTCCTTAAGGGGCTATCACATATCCAAAACGGAGCCCGCCCGACTTCTCTACGAGCTCAAAAGGACATTTTCCCCAGAAATACGGCCGGTGTTTGCTCGATCACAGCCAGCTCCACCACGTTTTTTAGGGGTTGGCCGATGTTCGCAGGGCACTGAAACCTGCTCCCAAATCAGCGATTTTCCAATGGCGAATTTTGAGGTCGCAGAGCTCGTAAACAGGTCACCAGAGATCGCTCGGGCATCGGCAAACATTTGATCGATATTTGGGTGGCAATCCAATGATTTTAGACCATTTTGGGGCTTTAAAATTCGGACGGAGGTCGGCAGAGCTGCGCCGACGCACGGGCTCCCTACACTATATTCGAATGACCCCATTCCGTATCCTTCCGCTTTGAGCGCGCTCTGTGCTGGTGTCGGGTCGTCGTCGGGCGGCTTCTACAGGCACAGGCCAGGCTCCTCCTGTCAACTCAGGAATTTTGCCCCTTAGGTATACTCATATACTTAACATAGAATTAACGCCCTTCTGGGTCCAAACAGACAATATTTTTTTGAGGCACGGAGGCGTCGGAGGATGCTACACAGGAATCAAGCGGAACCCATCCGCGCATGGGCCAGGTGTCAGGCGGGCACTGACGGAACTAGTGATCATCAACCGAAACTCGGACGGTGTCCACCCTTATGTTGAGCGGGCTTCACCGGACTCCCGTTTGTTACTGATGGGCGCCGGGCGACTTCTGATCACTAGTGTTCAAAGGGCTCCTCCCGAGCCCCGTCCAATATGTGACAGGGTAGATTTCAAGCGAAAAATACGCTTGACTCCAGGGCGGATTTGAAATTCGGTGACTTTCTGGCGATCCACAAATTCGGCCAGAGACCGTTGGATATGTGATGCAGGCTTTATGAGAACAGGATTAGGTCATACATGTACATGTACTTACAGTGACACTACTAAAGAACTTGACAATATTCCAATCACTAGATGCGGTGTAGCAATACACATGAAAACCGGCTGATGGTTCTGTGATCCGAGTCTCCCATTGTGGAAACGGCTTCTGTGTAAAGGCATGTGCTGCCGACACTGTGAGGAAAAAAGGCAAACAGAAAAAAAGTCAAGCACAAGGCAAGGTGATGGGGGAAGGGGGGGCAGACTTTTCATTGATATCTTAGAGCCCCAAAAGGTCTAGCCTTCGGACAAGGCCTCGCGCGCTGCTTGTCTGCCGAGCAGGGTCTGAAAATAGATAGACTAACGCAGTGTGCGTCTACAGCAGTGATCGCTGGACCGAGCCGCATCAGCGGCGAGGCCTTTTCTAACTTGCAGAGCTCATCATATATTTGCATATGCAAGAGAGTCTTACATATACAGCAGCTAGTGACGATCGTAGCCAATCGTAATTGTTTTAACCGCGGTGTTTTACATGGATTCGTTTATCAAATTATGGGGGAATTGGTATTCAAATGTACTAAATAATTAATAATATCTAGTTCAATATTCAATTGCTCATGGTATGAAGGTACTGAGTGCAAGGTTATCTCCAATAACCTCGCATAAGTGTGAGTGGCCGAAAGACTATTTTGAACAGTTCCAAAAATTTTTTGAGACCATGGAGACCGTGAAATTCACCGATCATTTAACTTAAGTTAGGAATCATTAAGACTCGGAGATCATTCATGTCATTGAAAGTTCACTAAAAGATCATTGAGAGATCTGTCAATTTTTATGGTCTTTCAGTGGTCTTTCAGAGGTCTTGCCCTATGTGGAACGGCCCCACATAGCTAGTCATAGGCACTCACACATATGGGCGAGGTTACTGTATTAAATGCATACGACTACGAGATACTTCTTACTCTTAGTTATTTTGACTTTTTTAGTTCAATATTCAATTGCTCACGGTATGAAGGTGACTGAGTGCAAGGTTATCTCCAATAACCTCGCATAAGTGTGAGTGGCCGAAAGACTATTTTGAACAGTTCCAAAAAATTTTTGAGACCATGGACCATGGACCATGGACCATGCATACGACTACGAGATACTTCTTACTCTTAGTTATTTTGACTTTTTTAGTTCAATATTCAATTGCTCACGGTATGAAGGTACTGAGTGCAAGGTTATCTCCAATAACCTCGCATAAGTGTGAGTGGCCGAAAGACTATTTTGAACAGTTCCAAAAAATTTTTGAGACCATGGAGACCGTGAAATTCACCGATCATTTAACTTAAGTTAGGAATCATTAAGACTCGGAGATCATTCATGTCATTGAAAGTTCACTAAAAGATCATTGAGAGATCTGTCAATTTTTTTTTTTTTTTCTGTCGCAATGAACCGCTACGGTGTGAATAAGGGGTGGAATATTTCACGAGAATGCCACTTACCGACACCAGGAAATAAAAAGCTGACACTAGTGAAAGTCCAATGAGCTAAAATTAAAAGGAGAGTCCTCATTTTCGAAAAAATTAGACACCAGACAGTGCAGTGACAATACTATAGTAGACAGCCCAGTACGGGTATAGTGCGTCACGTCGTATGCTGCAATAATTTGCAAGTCAGCTTTCGCGCGCTCGCGATCTCGAGCGCGGGGATTCACCGTAAATGGATGCGGTCGACGTCTGGCCTTGCTCACGCAGCAAGCGCATGCGCACTCTAAACTAAAGTCTGAATAGGGGATTCCCCCACTGATCTCTACGTGTGTGTGTGTGTGTGTGTGTGTGTGTGTGTGCGTGTGTGTGTGTGTGTGTGTATGTGTGTAATTGGTTTTTTACAGACGAGTATCAATCAGATATGATTATTTACGTCTGGGGACCGACCTTTAACGTCACCATCCGAAAGATGTGACTCAGTTTCGAACCTGGGTCCGCTGAATCAGTTTATAACTTCCACTGTTAGCTGGATTACAGGCGCACGCCACAACGCCACAACGTATTCACGTATCTCAGCCATCAATGAATGGATATGGCCTACGGAATGGCCATTTTATGCGCGCGGACATTTTGAATACTTTGTCTAATGAATACAGCTAAGATAGTTATTTTCTCAAGAGGTTAGGAAATTCAGACCTTTTGTATTAGACGAAGAAATCGTAGAAGTGGTAGATAAATATACTTATGTAGGAGTTATATTTAATTATAATAATAGCTTTATTAAAGAAAGCCCAAGAAAAACAAATTACTTCAGCAAAGAGAGCCATATAGGGCCTACAGTGTGATGATGAAATCGAGGAAATTAGGATTACCTTTATATATTCAATTAGATCTCTTCGACAAATTAGTTGTAGCTATTCTAATTTACGGATGTGAAATTTGGGGGTTCGAAAATCTGAAGCAGATTGAAATTATGCATATGCCATATTGCAAACAAATTTTAAGAATAAGGAAAAGTTCACTGAACTGAATGGCTCTCAGTGAACTGGGAAGATTCGAAATGTCGCTTATTATCAAAGAAAGAATGATTAATTTCTGGTTCAGGAACCAACAATGAGAAAGAAGTATATTCAACTATTACATGTAACATTCTAAAAATGCTTCATGACCTTGGTATATATTCATCTCCTTGGATTAAATACATTCAGTCTACATTAAATGAAGTTAATGAACTTATAAAGTCAAATGTATGGAGAGATCGTAAATCATTTAGCAATAGTTGAGATCGGCCCTGAAATTGAAACTTAGAGATACATGTACGAACTCGCAAAACTGGCAAAGCGATGTCAACAAAAGCACACAATGTATCAATTATAGAATTTTTAAAAATCGGGTTGGTCTTGAATCTTACTTAATCAAACTACCATATCCCTATAGGATCATCCTCACAAAATTCAGATGTGCAAATCATCGGTTACCAATTTTTACTGGTACGGTAGATATAACGGAATAGAACGGCAAAATAGAACATGCAATCTTTGTCGGTAATCTTAATCATAAACTAGGAGACGAATTTAATTATCTGTTTGAATGTCAAAGACTGGAAAAGTTGAGGCAAAAATATATCAAGCCACATTTTTGGAATACGACCAAATACACTTAAGATGAACAAGTTATTCAATTCAAGAAGTATGAAACAGTTAACAAATTTAGCAAAATTCACAATAGAAATATTAAAGCTCCACTAAGTGGCATTCTAAAATAAATAATGTAGAGTTTTGTATATACGGATCATGTAAATACCTTTGTCATAATTGTGTTATTTTGTTATGTGTTATGCTGTTTTTTATTCGACCCCTTTTGTTTAAGCTCTTTTTAAATGATACATTGTTATTTAGGCCTACACATTAATTTCGCTAAAATTGTTGCCTGAATCAAATATTACTCGAATGTAAATACTGTAAATATTGTAAATATCTTTATTTATCAAAGTGTTGTACAAAATTCTGGTGATTTATTTGATTGTTTGATCTGATTTTATTCAATACCCTTTCAAGGGTGACATGAGAGAGAGAGAGAGAGAGAAAAAAAAAATTGTCATTGTCATTGTCATTGTCATCGATCTCTAGGGAATTACGCACCCACACTGAGCTACTACCCGCAATTGCGCCCCGGGGGGTCACTCGCAGACTGAGGTGATACCTATATAATGCTCGTCCGATCACCTCGAAATTGGACCCTAAATGGCCGGCGTAATCCTTAGTGTCGAATTCTACCCCTATATATAAAATGGCGTATATGGCGTAAGATTATGTAAATTCTTCCCCTAAATGGCGTTGATTATGTAAAATATACCCCTAAATGGCGTGAACGGCGTATGCCAATATAAAATATATACCAGCAAACGACGCAAATGGCGTAGAACAATGTAAAACATACCGAAATTGGTACGGCACAGTGTATAAATGTACCCCTAAATGGTGTTAACAGGGAGTTGGGAGTTTTCCCATCTCCCTGGTGTAAATGGACAAAGATGCTGTATATACATCATTAAATTGCATGACATATTCAAAATCACACTTGAATGAAGAAGCATGAATTAACCCGGTTTCAACCTCCATATTTATTATGCTCAAAATTCTTACTTTTTCTAGTATAGCAAAGTGAGGCTCTTTATATAATCGATTCGTCAAGCAAACGTCGATATAAGAACCAGCTAGACGGTGACCCCTTTTCTCAAAAACGTCAAATGTAGACTGAAAAAAGCACTCCTTTTTCCCAAAGATGTCGTCGACGCCAATTGGGTCGGAAATCCTACCCTTATTCGACATTTTTTTTTGGACGGCATGGGTACCACAAAGATTTCCCAGTGACACTCCCCCCCCCCCTTCCTTCGGAATTGCGCTCACCTCCATATAAAAAAAATTCACCTTAAAAAAAAATTGTTTTTGGCGTAAAAATGTATGGGTGATGGTGCAGATTAATTTTGCAAAGGGCGCGTAATACATGTATACTGTCAAAGAAATTATTGGAGGAAAATAATCCATGTAATATACTTTGAAAGTCTGGGTTATATATCGTCATATGACTTACAGTATATAGGCTATACCGAAACGAGCAAGATTCATAGGTCACCATCCACCATGCGTCGTAATTTGTGCATATTACTTCTCACGGTATTGAATATTTATCAAATTTCAAGACGTGTTTTTTGCTAATCATTGAGAGGATTTCGTTACAACAAAAACATTCGTTTAATTAGAAATTTCCCTGCTTTTGTTTGCATTTTCTGTCAAATTCTTTCTTGTATATAAATTTTGTACCAAGTGTGTACTAACGCTTGCAGAGGCATACCCGCACTTTAGCGAGGGACTGACACCTTTAGCCCGCGATATAGTTTCAAATTTTGACAAATTTTAGAGTGAAAATGACAAAAATTATAAATTCGGGAACATCACTACCCAAATACGAGGAAATTTTCAATTATCAATGTAATAAACAAAGATGAATACATTATTCATATTTTTCCAAAACATTCTAAGGTTTGATCTTATTAATAATCCGTGTAATAGTAATGATATATGACATGGCATAATGGATAAAGAATTTGATTCATTCATTATCATGCATCTTGATTTATGCAACCGTTTCCGGATTTTTTTTTGCTAATTACAGAGGATTGCCGTGCTTATAGATGTTCGTGTTGAATATATTGCCGCGACTCACTGGACCGGTTGATCGATTTGGGTTTCGACGTCATCAATATATATATATATATATATATATATATATATATATATATATATATATATATATATATATATATATATATATCTATATATATATATATCTATATATATATACCTTACAGTGGAATCGCGTTATAACAATCTCAGTGGGACCAAGGAAATCACCTCTTATATGTCGAAACCTTGTTATGAGGGCTAAAAAAGTGGGACCGGCAAAATTACCTTGTTACAATGGGGGTTTGTTATATGTCAAGAACAGTGTTTTTGATAGCGAGGCTCCACTGTATTATATACGCTAGCAATCAAGATATTAAAACAATATACTTATATCCAGAACTTTATGAAGAGCATAAACGTGACGTACCCTCTACGTACCTAGAGTACCCAATGGTGCTTATCATTCAAATTTGAATGCTTAGGCCATATTTAGCCATTAATTGTGAAGAAAAAAATGTGAATGCTTGGAATTTTCAGTCATATCAAAAGTTTAATTTGTGTAAAAGTATTTTATTCTATTTGTGGAAAATTAATTGCAAGCTGTCACCACATATCTATTCTGGCCATGCAGACAGGATCGGTATGTTAATCAGGCTTCTCAGCTGGCATTCTAGGCCACGTCGATACCAGCCATGCTCTCCGTCATAGGAGAAGACCTCCCTCCGATTCAAAGAAAAGGCAACTCTGCCCTCTCATGTTGGCAGCTCTGTCTTGACCTATACAAACTGACACTGATCGGACCCTAGTTGGAAACTGAATCACGTTTTTCCGATGGTGACTTTAAAAGTCGGTCGATCCATCATAATATCTAATGATACACGTCTGTGAAAAGTTGAAAACCCATGACACACGCAAACAAACAACCGTTGGATGTAAGCAGGGATTACATTTCCCTGATGTAAGCCTACAGGGGATCGGAGCGGCAAAATATACCCCGATTGTGCACTTAACAATTTTTTTGATTGAACGGTTTTATTGAAGAAATTCTATAATCGCAATCCTAGGACTGAATTGACATGGGTTACAGTGTTTAAAAAGAAGTATATACAGATTGACAAAGATACAACAAAATATAAGATTATCATAAAATAGAAGCATTTTTAAATTACATCTCGAGATGTTGAATTGAGAATCTGAGAAAAGAGAAAGAGAGAGGGAGGGAGAGGGAGAGAGCTGATTTTCGTTTCGCAATCAGGCTACAGATATTGTTGTTTCTTTTGACTTGTCATAAGTGGTATAATGCATGTACATATAATTGACCTTCTGTTGCTATTTTTGTTGTTTTACATTTGAAGGAAAGTAGGCCTCTGTGATATCTAAAGTTATTCTGGTGATTTGTTCATTAATATATCAACTATTTTCAGTTTCCTTTCTTGTAGAATTTAATACGATTTGTATATCTTATTCCCCGTCTTTCTTTCCTCTCTCCATCTCTCTCCAGACTCTCCTCACGCATTGAAATTGAAAAACCATAGTATAAACTAATATTGTACTGACACAGTGTCTCATGTTAATTCTCCCAACCACTGTGCCTTGCCGTACAATCACTTAATTCTCTGATATAAACATTACAACTGTGTATATATGGATTGTATACATTTTGTACATGTATATTTCTACACTCCACTGTGCCAAATAAAAGCTAAAAAGCTCTGCTTGGTATGAAGCTATGTCAGTTATGCTTAGTTATCATGTCTCGTATTTAGGAGTGAAGGAAATAGATTCTTCATGACATACAGTAATGATGATGATATAATAATGATTAATGATAATAAGAGCGAGGATGATGATGATGTTGTATGATGATAAATAATAATTGTATTAAATCCGGTGTTCTGGTAATGGAATTCCATTTCAAAACTGGATCAAAGAATTAAAAAAAATATTTATCATGCATAAGGGAGTTGTTCATACCTGCAAAACTTTCTGAAAATCGAGTTCACTGAAAAGCACACGTCCAATTTGCACATACATGTACATGTCGGGATGACAAGCTTGATTCTTTTTTTTTTTAATACTCATTACACAGCTACATGTATTATATATTTTCTACATAACTCGTTTGGCAGATACATGTATAATGTGTTTATAGTTTTAATCATTCCGTGTATTGTTTTGTTCAATTCTTGTGAGAACTGAGAACTCGGGATTAACTTTAAGATAGGAATACTAATAAACAAAACAACACCATGACAATCATAAGTAACTTTTTGTTTTTTAATAAGCAAAACTTTTAAAAATGGCAAAATTGAAGGCCACAGTCTTCCCACAACACAACATTTCAACATCATAAGGAAATACATCTCGGTGGACACATGAATCAAAGATAGTACTGAATTGCATACATTATAAATTTGACGATATGACAAATCGGGACAAAGAAAGCATCCTGTGAATTGTAAAATGAAAGAAATAGCAGAGAAAGAGTTAACCCCTTCTTTGCTGTGGGTGGCAAACCCCACCCCCAAAAATGATTATTGAACAATGAGTAAAAATATGAAGTTCATTCTCATTCTATGCCAAATTAAAAACTTAAACAAAGCCATACAAGTCAAATCTAAGCTACAGACAGTTCATTTGTAAGTACTGTTTAACAAAAACTTGGGGCACAGGAGGGGTTAAAAATATGTGTCAGTAGAAGTTGTTCGTAGTTGACAGCATGCGGTCTATAATACATATCTTCAAATGATAACAGAATAAAAACAAACCAACCAACCAATAAAAACAAAAACAACACACACACCCCCCTCAATTCTGTGTAGTAACAAATGTGTGGTATATTAAGACGTTTCACAGCAGATGAACTTCGTTTATTGATGAAATCAATTACACCCTGTGGATATTTACTGCATTTCACTTGTTACACAAATGATACAAAATTTCTAAAAGTTTACATGCTTTTACCCGAGAAAATTATTTGCATCAAGCGAGATGACTTGCTTGATCCTCAGTTGAAACATTTTAAAAAATGAAAGAATTAACCGAAGAAAAAATAAAGAAATAAAGAAGGAAAGGAAGAAAGAGCAAGCAGGCTTTGAAGTTTGATACTGTCTTTCAGCTGCTAGTTGAGCAGGGATCATCACTGCTAGGTTATGACAGTGACACAAAAGAATAGGGGGTAAAACCTAAGATTCTCTGAAGAATGGAACCCCTAAGAAATAAATTTAGTGTGGAGCCCTGCCTATCCCTACAATAACATTGATACATTTTTAAGTACATGTACATGTACTTGACCTCTGTGAAACATGATAGAATACATGTACAATTTCAACCACATGTGGAAAATTCCAGCATAACTGATATGACATTCAGGCTTATTTTTGGTTATTTAAAGGGGAAGTCCACCCTGATTACAAGTTGGTTTTAAAAAAAGCAAAAAAATTATAGAAATAGATCAGTGAAAGTTTGAGCAAAATATGATAAGAAATAAGAAAGTTAAGAATTTTGAAGTTGTAATCAATCAAACACAAATTGGCAACTCTGTGATGTATCTTGCGAGCTCCTATCCCATTTGCCCTGTACCCAAGAAAAAATTAATCTAAAGAAATATTCAATCATACATGCATTTTACATATAATCATTGCTCATATGTTTTTACACAAAACCTGTATGAAACAAATCTATTCCTTCATCAAAAAGTAAGATTTTTTTTCTGTACTGAGTTAATGGAAGAGGAGCCTGCAAGATACGTCACGGAGTTGCCAATTTGTGTTTGATAGATTACAACTTTAAAAATTCATAACTTCCTTATTTCTTACCGGATTTTGCTCAAACTGTCACTAATCTGTTTCTCTCATTTTTCTAAATTTAACACCAGGGTGGACTTTCCCTTTAAGCGAGTTTTGAGCAAAATCAAGAGTCTTAAAACATATTTCAGTGATTGAGTCAGACACAACTGAATATCAGGGACATGCACAACAAAGTTTAAAGCATTTTAATGAATAGTTACAAGGCTTTTTTACTCCTGGGAACAGTTTGAAAAATATGTAGGTTTTAGGGTTCATTGTGCCTAATTTGAATAAAAGAAACTTACAATCATACTCCAAAAATAAAAGCATGTTGTATAAGGATTAGACTATGCATTTCCTTGTCAGAGCTAAAATGGAGCATAACAGACATGACCAAACCTCAATATAGTCAATGGCTCATGTCAAGCTCGTATTAATAATCTTCGTTCTATTCATCGCAATTTACAACCAACATATCAAAACTGAAATGCTTGTGGTGTGAAATAATGAAACCCGAAGATAGGATGTTTTGACCAAAATTGTTGTCACACTTTGCCCCCAAAGTGTGTTTTTAAAAGAAAATGCCTAAATATACTTCAATCCTATTGTTATACAAATTAAATAAATATAGCTGGTTAAGCTCTTTTGTTTGGTCTTAAATTTATTATGGTAGCACAAATTTATCTGGAGTTATTGCCAATTTTTTTGATTTTTGGCAAGTGAACATTTTCTGTGGAATTGCCCATGTCATAAGGGTATTCACTTGAGGTATTTATAAATATTGAAATTTAACCACACTCATTCATTGCAACACTTCTAACAACTCTTGCAATAAAAAAGAGAATTATATGGTCTCCATATCCCTATTCTCCAGACAGTGAGCTTGACTCCTTTTCATTTGTACATGAGAACCTGGCTATTCCTTTTGCTCTAGACTCAAATTGTTGAATTATGAAACTCATTCAGGCCCTTTTGAACAAAACATGCCCTATGATCTTCTGCATTTATTACAGAATTCACACTTTGTAATACAGAACAGCTCTTAAAAAACCCCCAAAGAACTGTGAAGGCACTAGCCTTGTTCACACACGAAAGGCAGAAAATCATGTCATTGTTGTGCTTCAGGAATCAAGCACTAAGTTTACCCATTGGCATGATGATGTTTCATTTCACATTTCCATACACATGACACAACAGTGATTCTTAACCCTCAACAAAGTCTAGGACAGCCTTAAACAATTATTGTCATTTTCTTGCTCGAATGGTCCTTGCATCCTACTCTCGTCACAAAGGTGATATCGGTATACAATCTTTATATCACCTTCAATCATCAGCACCAGAACTGGCTGTACTGCTACTGCTTGTCATGACAATATCTTGTTAGAAATATCTTTAGCATTTTGCATTCTTGACTAGATCATAGAGACCTATGATTTTTAAGGAAGAATTGATCACCTTTAATCAATTGTCAAAACAGACTGCACACCTATCTCTGGTCACTAGATTGTCCTCTGACATGTCCTGTGGATTTACCTACTCTTGACACAGTGCTTATCTACAGAGTTCTTGGAAGCCTTGGTCACCTTGAATCATCATCATCAGAACTGACTGCACTGCCATCGATGGTCACAAGAACATCCTCTGCATAAAATGTCCTGTGCATTTACTACTCTTGACACTATGCTGATCTATGGTGTTCTTGGAAGCCTTGGTCACCTTAAATCATCTTCATCGGAACTGACTGCACTGCTATCGCTGGTCATGAGGTCATCTTCTGATATAAAGGTCACATCAGTGGCATAAAAATCAAGCTCATCTTGACTGACATGGCCTTCACCTGATACAAACTCTGCAAACCTGAAAGGAGAAGACGTGTCACACCTGTTCGATTATGTAACACTTCACATTATACGCACGATATATACACACCAATTTCAATTGTCTAAAACATTTTCATAATCTGAGCATCCCCCAAAACAGACATACCTATAAACCCTTTAATAAAGAGGGGGAATATAGAAAGTGTGAGAGAGCTATGTAATGTTATCACAACGTTTCTTTATTTAGTACGCATTCTCAGTGTAAAATGAAAAGTCTTGTTCAATCCTTAAAGATGTTGATTAAAGACAATACTACACTACACAATTATGCATATTTGCACTGACTTGACTCTTTGGGAGCCCTAAACCTGTCTTTCTTTCATTTAGGAAGGTCATTGCTCAGTGACCCCTCATACGCTTGCCTCGGGAAGGCTCCTACAAGAGAATTGAAGTAGTAGTATTATTATCTATGGCAACGCCAATGGCAAGTTTTATCTTTTAAATGAAAGGCTTGCTCAACCTAGACAAAACAACACCTGCAAAAATGGTTGTAGTAATTTACATAATGGATTCTCCCTAATGTGTCACTTCAGCAGTAGCAAATTCCCAAACTAGTTTTATCCTCCTCCAAGCCATGATCCTGTACCTTTTGGGAGACTCCAGCCTCGTGACCTCCTTCCAGGCATTGCACTTAGGACTGCTACAGTACTGCCTCAATTCCTCAAGAGCTTTCCTGGTTTCCTCCCTTCCTTGCTCCTCAAATTCATCCACTGTCAGCAGCCTCGGTGTGGGTCGATGTGTCCAGATACTTATGTTCCTTCTGTTTCAACAAAAAGAGTGAATTATACAACTCAATTAGGTGTTTTGCGTGCAAAAAAATTAACAAATGATCTTTGACCTCAAGTGTTAATCACCTCTTTAATTAGTCCGAAAAAAAGAAAAGAAAAGAAGTTACTACAACTTAGCACTAGGTTATAAAAAGAAAGTATTATCCAGAGTTTATTCCAATAAGGTGACAATGACCTGTCACCTTTGTAATGACTATCCCTTAAATCTGAATTACTAAACAAGCAGTTTCTACCAAAGCTAGTACAGTACAACATGCCTGATTCAGATAGTTAATTCACTCACCACCATGAATTATGCTTCAGTAATTAAGGTATACATAGACTCCATTTCTCCTTAAACGTTCATACCGTAATATTTAGTTCCAAAACAAGCAAGATAAAATAACAAGACATATAGAGGCAGGAGAAAAAACAAGAAGGAAAAATACAAATCAACTTACAATGCTCCAACAGATCCTTCTGGTATCCATCTATACACTAACAAGATGGCGATGATTGCTACAGAAGCACCCTCTAGCTGAGAACAGTTGTAGATGCATGTTAGACCAATGAGCTGCAAGCCCCAGCGTAAAAGATTCTCAGTGCGCTTGTCAGTGACCGGTCCATAGCGATAACAGACTGCGAAGCTGATCATCGAGGCCAGGATGATGTAGCCTATGATGTAGCCCTTATACTGGACCGTCAGGAAGTTCTCCACTATCCATCGCATGAAGAACCCCACCAGGGCCCATCCCCCGACCAGGATGGACAAGGCACCAGTTTTCTGGAAAGGGACAACATTGGATAACATTTTTTGGTGTGGATAACATAGTACATGTAGCAACATATAACAGCATCAGAACAAAACGTGTAATAATTTCTATGCTCTTAGTTCATTAAAAAAAAAAAAGCATATAGGAAGAATTAGAACCCACATGAAAATAGCAAACAACAAAAAAACAACAAAAAACTACTACAACAGCAGCAAATTCTAAATCTCTTCCGCAAACTTAAGGGTACCAATCACCAAAGATAATTTTGCTCTGTATGTTAGAGGTTTGATGTTATACTATATTCAAAATATGGGCTTCAAATATTAATTCTATAAAGAGATATTGCAATTTCAATTACACTCTCTATAAGTGTAAAAGCGACTCCTGAGTAGACTACTCGACGCACCAGTACGCGCTTGTTAAGATAAAGGCTTGCGCGGAACCAAACTCGGAGTTCAGTTCCGTGCGAGCATTTTCATGTTATCCTTTATTTCCTTCATACTCATTAACTATTGACCTATAGAATACCAGACAAAGTTCTTTGAGGTTGATTTTATACTTTTTCTAGCTGTACACAAATTATTTTTTCAGGTGATTGGTACACTTTAAACTAAAATTACTATCTGTTGACAGCAAGAAGGCATTAACTTTGTGTTAAATGATATGAGGTCATGCCCTTCTGGCTCTAAACAGACGATATATATAACAAATTGTTAATTTTCTTACGATTTTAATCCAAACTGAAGTAAAGGGACACTGATATCTTACCTTTGGGACAAACTTGCTGAATACATAGATGAGAATAAGAAGAGATGCCAAGACTCCTATGGCTACTCCAGATGAATAATGAAAGATGTAGTTCCTGATCAAACAATCAAATTACATGTACAGTGATCGCAAGACAGCACACAGCAATTAGAAACAAGAGTGACTGATCACTTGGCTTGAGAAAGTCCACAGGAGTGGACGAAAGCTTGCTAACAAAATTTAAGGTTGGTAGAAGCTTAAACTACAATTGTATGATTACTCCAAACCGATGAAAGATTTCTGTATTATACACGTACAGTAACAAGCAGGATTGATGAATTGCAATCAATGTTTATCTATGAAAATAACAGATTTACATACTTGCCAACATTTGAAATTCAGAAAACTGAACGCACATATTAATATTGGCAGGGGGTCCAGGGAGCTCCAAAGTCACCGCTGCCACTGCCACCGCCATCGCCGCCGGCGGTGGCGGGGGGTGGAGCTCCCCGGTGTAAGGGGTCCAGCGGCCTGCCTCAGGGCCCCTGGCTGACACTGTTCCGCTCATGGTTGCTTTTATTTTGACAGATTTTCACCAAATGACAAATCATGTACGACTACTTACGTGATACGTACTGCGGATTCAATTAACATGCGGCAAGCGACTCGCTCACGATTGATAGCGCTAACGTATAACGTACGTAAAGGTATACTGTATGTAGCGAATGCATGCATGCTGTGCATATGGCTGAGGGATATGCATAGCACTATATGCACACGGAAGCTCATTATTACAACGTTGCGCACAGCAACACACCGCAGTGCAATCCTCTCAGCACTTGGATGCTATGGAAAGCTGATTGGTATTGATACTATTTCCCCCAAATCCGAACGTTCAGTTTTTTATGGTTCTAAAAACTTCAAAAACTAAACGGTTGGCATGTATGGACTTACATTATGATTTTGATTATGAGAAGAGATTCCAAGACTTATATGGCTATCCCAGATGAATAGGGAAAGACGTAGTTCTCGAATTAACAATCAAATTGCATAATGATTTTTATATGTTTAAATATGTCATTTGAATTATTCTTATTGATTTTTATGTAAATCTCATCTTTAAATCACTTAATTACAACAAAATCTACAAAGCCTGGTTACATAATGAGGATAGTCACTTGATATAGGGTTACTGATCAGCAATTCTAGTAATTTTGATGAGTACATTTTATAAATTGTCTTTCCTGCTAATCTTCATATACTGCAAAAAGTTCTCATTACACTTTAGGGCTATCACACAATCCATCTTGTCTATTAAATGCTATCCCCCCCCAAAAAAAAAAAAAAAAAAAAAATAAATAAATAAATAAAAAAAATAAATAAATAAAAATAAAAAATAAAAAAATAAAAGATAAATAAATAAATAAATTAAATAAATAAAAAAAAAAGATTAATACAAATAAAATAGAATAATTCATCTCTCTATTATAATGTAAAAATTAACTATATCATCTACTGAAGGCCAGAAGGGTATTAAACAAATGCATCCTTTGAGCTCTGACTCTGCAACTCTAAACCTAACTAGAACTTTAATTCGTCACTGAAGACGAATTAGGTGGTCTGTCTACCCGTTGGTAAAATTGCTAAGATGTGATAATATTTGTGCAAGATAATATTCCTGATTATGTTGGAAATGGATGGAGACTTGCGTCAAAGAAAATCGGACAATTTCATATCGCATTATACATGGGATATTAACCCATAAGTTTAATACACGAAAGGCAATCAGATTTTGCATAGGGTTGTACACAAACTACATTCCATTAGGCATAACACGCAAAATAAAAAAGTTTATTACATTGTTTGTGATTTTATATGTTACAGTAGTCGAAGCAAATGGTAAAATATGAGGCAAAAAGAAGAAAAAAAAATTTCAAAAAAAAATGGACCCACCGGGATTCGAACCTGGGTCGGCGGGATGGGAGGCAAGTACTTTACCAATAGACCAAAAGTTTTCCAATAGAGATAACACGTAGACGAAAAACGGGATTCTCAAATGACATTTTGTACTTAAAAAACGGGCATGATCCCGACATCTGATCAAAAATTGGAGGGCACACTTGTAAAAGCTTATAGTCTCAGCTATAACATACTAAAATTTGGAAGAAAATCGAGCAGAAATAACAAAGATACAGCTCAAAGAAGACGGGAATGTAGAATCTAGATTTGAGAAAAAGTAATGTCCCATAGAGAATACACGCAAAATGTGAAAAATTGACATGCCTCCTTTAATCGCAAAAATACGCCATGATGCCTTTGTCAAAATGAAAAATCGTGGTAACTGATCTTGTAGAGAATTGTCTCAGCTATAACATATCAAAATTTGGAAGAAAATCGACAATCTATTACTGAAATATTGTCAAACTAATACAAAAATTATGATATAATTTTCTCAAATTTGAATTTTTGAGTTCATCGGCAAATATGATGACGTCACAAAATCCGATCGGCCAAAATTTTGCATGAATCGACATCTGCAACTCATAGGCTTTCAGAAAATGTAAAAAAAATGGGGGGTACCGGTTCATTCTGACGAGCTATGGCTAATTCTAGATAGGCATGTTTTTAGCACTTTTTACATTATATTGACCATTGACGCGCGCACGAATTTGAAAGTTTGACGCGCGCGTGTGGCATTATGGAATGTCGAGAATGACTGTAAATAGTTGGAAATTGTCAAGAATAGTGTCAGGAATACAAACCATGCGAAAAAAACGGCGTTTTTACGTTCTGTACGAGCTGCGCGCGCACATAACGCGCGCGCGGACGCGCACGGACGGAAAATTTTGAAATGCTTAAAATGTCCTGAACCGTACTCTCCTTTGATTAAAAAGTGATTTTGAGCATTTTTAAATTTTGACGCGCGCGTACGTGCGCGTCATGATGCGCACGCAAATTTTGATGACATTTTATGTTGACCCTTGACCTGAAGTTTATGTGTATCAAATATGGTTCATTTTTGATGACCTGTTATGAAGATATGATCGATAATGTGATTTCACAAAATGGCGCCTGGATGACGTCACGATGACCTGATGACCTTGAAAAAAATTGTGGAACTTGACCTTGACAGGCCTGATGAATGACTGAAATTTGATGAAAATTGATTTTGCCGATTTTGAGAAATCGTCTGCACAAGAAAGTGGGAGAAAAATAAAAATAAATAATAAAGAAAATTCTGACGAAATTAAGAGGTGATCTGTCTACGACAGACCACCTAATCAGATCATCTATGCATCTGCATGTAAACTAATGGCAATTTATATACAAATACACCAAGCATACCTTTGCAAATACTGCAAATGTCAATAGAGTGATAAATGATGCACACCCCCCCCCCCCCCCCCGAAAAAGAAGAAAAACCAAACAGATAAAAAATCTTGTAAATGCATTCTTTTATGTATATGTATACATTAAGTCACATGTCATCTATAATCCTCTTTATTCCTTTAAAATTTTGCCCTCACAATTATCAACTATTCGCAAGTGGAGTAAAAGACATACATACCTACTCAGAGCTGGTGAAATGAGGTACACTGTCAGCCCAATTAGCAATAAACTCAGGTACAGCACATCAATAGCTGACAAAGTAAAAGAACAATAACAGTTAATTACAAAAGGAAATAGATGATGCTCCACTGAAAATTGAAAGTTTGGTAAGTACTTTTTGTGTAAACACAAATCTATTTTAACTTTGGCATGTGTTTCAAAACTTCAACTAATCCTTTCTGCTTATTACAAACTGTAGCAAGGTGGCATATTATTACCTGTTCTCATAGTAAATCCTTTTTTTATCAAATATAGAGATCTGGGGAGCGTTTCATCAAGCTTTTTGTCAGTGATTTTTACTGACAAATTTCCTCTCAGCCAATCAGATGCAAGGATTTCAGTAGCTTATAACAGTTGTCGGATAAAAATCACTGACAAAATGCTTGATGAAACGCTCCCCAGTTGTAAATTGAATCATACAAGTACGTATTTTGCTGTCTAATGAAGATATTAACATATTTTCATTACCAACAAAATTTCTGAAACTTGTTTGTTCCTCATTTTCCTTTTTTTTCATAATAGACTCTGAGAGAAAGAGGTTAAAAAAATCTATTAAAAAAGCAGCCTAAAACTATCAGTATATTGCTATTCACATATATAGATTCAAATAAAATTTGCTATTCCACTAAAATCAAGCAAACCTGACAATTTTTTTTTCCAGCTTGCTTACTTCTTTGATGGGCCACAAGCTCAAAGCCTCCTGAAGTCTCCATCCCCACACAGGTGTTCTTGAAAGGAGAGAGCCTCTGCTTGGTGGATGACCATGGGGAGAAATACTGAAGGCTCTTTAAAATCCCTGCAGACTCTCTAGCATCCTCAACAGCTGACGAATCGTTGCCCATGTAGAGTAGCAATGTCTCATCCATGTTCAATGGAGTGAACATAACCTGATATGAATGTGATCAAAAGCATTCTGTGTAAGCTGCTCTCTGAATGGTCATGTATGCAAATTATGAGTGATTTAGTTTTTCAAACTTGAAAGATATTAGGTAAAGCACATTGTCTTAATTAAATCAATCTCCCCCATTCCTATGTTTGTTCTGTACCACCTAATTCACAAACAAATATATAATTAAAAATCAGTGATTAAAATTATATTATAAATATTATCTTATAAATTAAAAAAAAAGTTTTGGGAAAAAAGTAGTGTACAGTGAACATAACCTGATGTGAATTGGGAGAAAACTAAAGGATATACCTTACAAAAACCATTGATGGCATTCCAGAAACCATGACAAGACACATACATAACATTGTAGCCTGGTTTTCAAATGGAAACTGTAGTTTAGACAATGTGTACATGTACATGTAGGTTTTAACATTCTGTCCCCGTTTGTGCACCAGGGAGATCAGTGGATATGATACTTACTGTGACACTACTAAGGAACTTGAGAACTTGCCACTCCTTGGAACCATTGTAGCAGTAAATGTGAAAGCCAGCTGATGACTCCTTGACCTTAGTTTGCCATGGTGGGAAGGGCTTTTGGAATGAAGAGCTTGCATCTGCTCCCGGTCCCACTGTTGAGAAAGAATATGGTCTTAAACAAACATTTCAACATTAAATCTAAAATGTTAGCTTTGTACTTTGCCTACAAAGACACTGAATATAGAGGGTTCCCACAAGCAGCCATGCTGGAGGACAAACAATAAAAACCAGTGCATCAGAATTTAAAAAGCCATTGTTGTAATGGTCTAGTGCACGGGTTTGCTACTGTTTGTCCTCCAGCATGGCTGCTTGTGGGAACCCTCTATAGAGTACCGAAGTGCTGACGTCATATTCGCTTGTCATCCAGGTTATTGGTTCCAAACAACAAAGCCCGCGCATGAGGTTCACCACAAAATCATTCCAGCAATGGACTGGAGCAGGGCAAATTCAGTGTTTGGCGCTGGTGTGATCACCAGGCCATTGTTCAGCACAAAATTGTTTGGAACCAGCAACCTCGACAACTTGGCCGGTATGACATCCAGCGGCACATCACACTTCGGTACTCTATACAGTAACCTAATAATAAATTGCACAATCACCCAAAAAGAATAATTTGCGTACAAGTAGAATGTTTTAAAATCAACCTCAAAGAACTTACCTGGCATTCTATAGATCTAGGTTAACAGTTGAGGGGTACGAAGGAATCAATCAAAAACATAAATCAAACACATATTGGCAACACTGTGATGTACATGTATCTTGCTATTCTATCTATTTTTTAACAGCTTTAGTAGGGTCCTACATGTATTTCTTATGACTTATCGGATTTTGGCTAAGGCTCAAACTTTCACTAAAGTTAGATCTAACACACTCATAGGCCCTTGCCTATGTGGGACTGTGTCCAACATTCACTGTTGCAGCAGTCAAAAACAGACAACATAATTGCTCTAAGCAAGATTTAATTTTCTTAAATTTGCTAGATTACCTGATTCAGGGACTCTTCAACTCTTACTGTGTCACAAATTTGGGGATTCAGAATTGAAAGTGAAATCTTAAATAATTATTTTCCTCTCATGTATTGAATGATCTAGACTGGACAAAGGCCTGCTGATACACACAAAAGCTATTGAAACCTATTCACCTGTAAAAGCTAGTCTGGAGTACAAGGTTATCTTCAGATAAGCTTGTAATCCTTGTATAGTCAGGGGTCCTAAAGCTACACACCCCGCAAATACGCGCAATGCGACGCGTTCAATGCACAAAACTTCTGGTGGTACTGAGCAACGAGATTATCATTTACGTTCGCCAAAATGAATGAGTAATTTTCCTTTATTTTGGGTGATATTATCACTATTCAAAAATTGGGATGAAATTCACGTCAGTCAGCTTAAAAATCAAGATTTGCATTCATTACGTGTCCGTAGCTTTACCATTAGGACTCTTTCTTTTTTTCGACCAAATTTGACATGGGTATCGACATCAACTTGAAAATTAATTAATGTTAACGATATATGTCCGTCATAATTTTCTCAGGAATTTAATTTTAAGAGTATGTAGAAGTGTAGAACTAAGATATATGAAAAACAATTGGCATTGATCACTGAAAAAGTGAATTTTTGACCACTGGAAACAAAGTGCGTAGCTTTAGGTCCCCCCCCCCCCCATGGCTTGAGTGCCCAAACACTAACTATACACAGCGCTGTCGCACGGTGTCTGGTCGGGCTACACAAACACGTAACTGCACGATTCTAATGAACATGATGAAACAATTAAAACAACAAACACAAACTTGTCATCTTTATTATAGCAATTACAGATAGATCTATTCATTAAAAAAAACGAGTAAAAATATTGAAAAAAGGTCTTATTTCAGACATTTTATGCACAGGCCGCAAAATGTTGTCTTTCTCGTCAAAAGTCCCGAACTGCATGTAAAATGAATGAGTGCGCAGACATGGGCACCACTGTTTATTCAATGTTAAAATGACACGGCCACCGTTAACACTTTAAAGGGATACTTTGGTAGGCCTGCATGGGCGATTTCCGATGAGAGAGGAAAATATACTCGGAGCTTTGTGTCACTTCGATACAAGGACTTCCATCGCACGTGCTAAAACATGTGATTCATATTGGACCACCTCTGAGATAAGACTGGCTTGTGTTTTAAATTTCGCACGGTGGGAAAGTAATCAAACATATGGAAAAGTAATTACAGAGCCAGCTCTCTGGTAGAGCCTGGGATTAGTTACGTAATCGTGGCGACAACGAGTCGCGGCAGGGCAGTGCAGAAGCGATGGCTAGACTAATCAACCAGAAGTTAACCGTGTTTTGTATTTGGAAATATTTCAGCATTACACTAAACTTGTTTGGGGGAACGAGGTTACAACCAGTTACAAGACTAAGAGCCCGGGACTGGTTAAACCCGAAGTATTCGCCGAGCTCCAGTTCGGTCAACTTCGTGCCGTCCGATCATTTATGACCTTAGTCCGACGGCCTCGCACAACGGGCGTGCTATGTGTACAAGTAAACGAGCCTTTTGCAAATTCCGCACGATTTCATTTCCCCATGAGTTCTCATTAGACTGCCCCTTTAACAGTTGCTTGTAAAAATGTCATAGTTCTTGCTCTAATTTCGATGAAATTTTTTGCACACTTACTCTTTAGATTATGAAGTTAACTTAAGCAGTAGTGGAATATAAAAGAAATTCTTGTTAAATTTTAGGTCAAATCATAGGTGCAGTCATACTAAGCTCCCCATCATCTAATTATTAAGCATGTTATTAGTACTTTAGTAGGCCTAATGTTTCTCTCATTTTTCTGCTTTTTAATTTATCAAAATCAACTACATTCCAGGGTGGATTTACCCTTAAAGTTGTTGACTTAGATGGACGGATCTATCCTCGTTTTTTTTTTTTTTTTTTATCCGAAAAACTCGGAAAACTCGGAAAAACCCAAATGACCGGATATAGACTACCTTTCAAAATATTTCCTATCCATACAACATTGATCAGCAAATCACACAAAATGCAAAAAGACTTCGCAACTCCGTGTTATGTCGATAAACAGCATGAATATATTATTAGTCCACTTTACCGTGCCATGACGCACAGGATAGCAGCAAAGTCAAACTGAGGAAAGAAATGTTTCCCATCGTCGTCGGTTAAATCAAATTCCACGAATGACTTCCAACAGCAACGCTAACCTAACGCCTCAATTTTGTCACCCAACAAAAGATTCACGATCATAAACTATCAGCATCATATCAGTGCAGTCTGCATCTGCATATGCTGGAGCTGGCTGGCTGGCCGGCCGGCGCGCGCATGGCCTCGCCTAGCCTAGCCTAGCCTGGAGGCGAGGCTGAGCCGCCCCGAGTGCATACGTTTATCAGTTGTGCGCAGCGTTATCCCAAAGAGACATTTCTAGGAAAGATCGGTAGCAGTGTGGCCAGCGAAAAAAAATACTATTCTGCTAGGGAGAAGCGAAAATTCTGCAAAATCAAAAATGTTACTGCTAAATCAAAATTTTACTCAAAAATGCTCTGACAAGCAAAAAAAAAAAAAAAAAAAAAAGAAGGTCATCAGCATTTTGGGGGGGACTTTTTACTCAAAATTCTCTGACAAGCAAAAAAAAAAAAAAAAAAAAAAAATGATTGCCCTTGTTGTAAGGTTATCAGCATTTTGGGGGGGGGGGGTACTTTTTACTCAAAAATTCTCTGAAAAGCAAAAAAAAAAAAGGTTATCAGCTTTTTTTTGGGGGGGGGACTTTTTACTCAAAAATTCTCTGACAAGTAAAAAAAAAAAAAAAAAAAGTTTATCAGCATTTATCAGCATTTTGGGGGTGTATTTTTACTCAAAAATTCTATGACAAGCAAAAAAAACAAAACAAAAACAAAAATAAAAAACACACCAGAATTATGCTAAAATTCTGCTAGATTTTGTCAAAGTATGCCTAGCACAATGCTAGATGCT
This sequence comes from Heliocidaris tuberculata, assembly GCA_025618425.1. Lineage (NCBI taxonomy): Eukaryota > Metazoa > Echinodermata > Echinoidea > Camarodonta > Echinometridae > Heliocidaris > Heliocidaris tuberculata. The sequence goes on along the minus strand of CM046832.1, from coordinate 60,209,690 downwards.
AAAGTGGTCAAAATTCTGCCAGAAAGCAGAATTCTGCCAACTCTGGCAACATGGATCGGTAGCCTACTAAGTATACGGTAAATCAAGAAAAACAGGGTGGTGAAAGTTTGAAAGAAATATAGGACAAGGCAAGGGCAGATCCAGGATTTTGTATAAGGGGGAGGGGCACACAAATACAGGATTGTCAACTTTGGGAAACTGCTTGCAGGGAGATCCGAATTTTGTTGGTCTCGCCAGCCCTCAAAAAGTCGCTCGATCAGTGGGGGTTAGAAGGTTTTTCGTTCTAAAATGGGGGGGGGGGGGGGGGGGGGGCAAAATAAAAAAAAAGTGGGGTACAATGCATAGTTTTCTTTCAAGGGAAGGGGGGCATGGGCCAGGATTGCCCCCCCCCTTAAATCCGCCACTGGGACAAGAAACAAGAAAGTTATGGATGTTTGAAAAATGAAATCACTACATCGATCTATGGTATAGATTATGCGAATAATCTCAAATTTGGGCAAATTGGCAATTTAGTGAATCAGTTATTGTGACATACTGGCGGTCAAGTTCGGGTCAACTCTCCCGTTTGTCGTACAAATTAAAATATTTATTTGCGGTTTTCTCTCAAGTGCCTTTACCCTCGGGAGAGTACTCAAGATATACTGTAGAAAAGATAGTATATAATTGTTATAAGTCCTTGACTCATGAAAGAAAAATATCCTACTGAGTAAAAAAAAAATGACATTTTGGTTATTTTGTGTGTTGGGGCAAACAGGAGTTGTCCGCCACTACATCAGAGTGACATTACCTATTCGGCCAATTTGAAATTCCCATGCATGTACTTTCAAAAATTCATAACTTTCTTATTGCGTGTCCGATTTCATTCAAACTTTCACAGTTCTCTGACTTTTCCTCTAATTCTGAGCCACTTTAATGCAACTGCACTGACTACCAAGTTACCGAACATCTTAATTGGCTCCTCCTGAGGAGGCATGCAGCCAATTAAATTAGGGGCACGTACCCCACATGCAGGCAAAAATTGCAGTACGACATCACAAGTCAAATTGTCAAGGCACATCCTTTAGATTTGCAAGCTTTGCTAGTTTACACTATAGGTACCGGTATACTAGTAGTGGTTATTTCCAAAATAATAAATGCTTCATTTGACGACCCCCTCCTCCCATATGCCCGAAATTAATACCAGTACGTATGTTACGCTCATCAACCGTCTGTTGAACTACATAAAATTTGTGATTAGCCAATCTTTGCGATACAATTTGTTTGTGTAATGTCATCGCGCGCGCGGCGGAAGTTTTGAAACTTTGGAAGTGCTCGACGATCTTCTGACGACTGCAGTTGCAATCATATTTCATCGAAATATGGAGGACGAAGCGATATCATCCAGGGGAAAGTCGTTCCATTGTGAACTCTGCAATGTGAAAATAGTATCAGGTAAGTTACAATTAATTTAATGTCCTGTTACTTAAGCATGTAAAATTGTCAGTAGATCTAAATCTAAGTTGCCAGTTTTGATGGTGGTCTACATGTAGATCTAGATCTACATGTATAATGAATTATATAAAATCCAGATGGTAACTCCGGTCAAAAGCAAGTTTGAATAGGTGATTGACAATGTTGACAGGGACGTCTGTGACACTCCTAATGGTCAACATGCCTCTAAACGTCAACATGCCCCTTGTCTTTCTTAAAATTTGACGCTCGTTGTTCCGATCTGGACCGTAGATCTACATGTACTAATTAATATCACTCATAGGCCCTTGCCTATGTGGGACTGTGTCCAACATTCACTGTTGCAGCAGTCAAAAACAGACAACAAAATTGGTCTAAGCAAGATTTAATTTTCTTAAAGTTGCTAATTACCTGATTCATGGACTCTTCAACTCTTACTGTGCCACAAATTAGGGGATTCAGAATTGAAAGTGAAATTTTAGATAATTATTTTCCTCTCATGTATGAATGATCTACCCTGGAAAAAGGCCTGCTGATACACACAAAAGCTATTGAAGCCTATTCACCCATAAAAGCTTGTCTGGAGTACAAGGTTATCTTCAGATAAGCTTGTACATGTATAAGTGAATTAATATGTAAATCTACGTCCGTCTACTCTAACTACAAATAATTACGTGCTGATTAGCTTGCTCACTGTATTGGGGAATTTATTTAAGATTTCAAATGGGCACTTCACCAACGAAAAGGAGAACTTATCAGAAGTGAAAGGGGCACCCGATCAGCAGGCCGGGGCCAGGGCAATGGCACTAGATCTACAGTATTAGACCTCTAGTGCAAATCGCAGAAGCTTTGACGTTTTCATGTCATCGTTCCTTAATTGTCTACTCCTTCTCTTCCAACATTGTCTCATCTTTTTTTTTTTTTTTTTTGAGGGGGGGGGGCAGAAAAAGTGTTTTCCCCCCCAACTTTTTGGTTTGGGGGAGCGACTGCTCCCCACTGCCGCCCCCCCCCCCCCCACTCACACTTATGCGAGGTTATTGGAGATAACCTCGCACTCAGTACCTTCATACCGTGAGCAATTGCCTCCCATAGGCAAGTGTGTGATATCTTGCCCATATGTGTGCAGGAGAGGAGCAAGGTCACTGACCAAAAACAGCCTGAAAATTTCACTTGATCAAGATGATAAAGATCCTATCAAAGGATCTGGCATGAAATTAGATATTCTATCATTCTAAAATGTAGAAGGAAATATTTTCTCAAAATTTTGCTGATTACATTGGTGTTTTTACCTCTTCAACTTAGAGGTCGTGACAGGCCAAAATTGACACAGCCCCATATAGTGATGGTCCCGTGAGTGCCCCCCCCCCCCCCCCCCCCCACTTCTGGCGCCTCTGGTCACATTATAAAAGGTTGAATTGGAAAGATGGTAAAATACTGTAGCAGTTTTTGTTCATGACATTTCTTACATTATAGAGTGATGCAGATCACTCACAGGACCATCTATATGGAGCTGTGTCAATTTCGCCCTGTCACAACCTCAAAGTTGAAGAGGTAAAAACACCAATATAATTGGCAAAATTTTGAGAAAATACTTCCTTCTACATTTTAGAATGATAGAATATCTAATTTCATGCCAGATCCTTTGATAGGATCTTTATCATCTTGATAGAGAAATTTTTTAGGCTGTTTTTGGTCGGTGATCTTGCTCCTCTGCCGCACACATATGTGCAAGATATCACACGTACTTGCTATGGGAGGCAATAGCTCATGGTATGAAGATACAGAGTGCGAGGTTATCTCCAATAACCTCGCATAAGTGTGAGTGGATGCAAATAGGTATGCCCCACCTAGAGTAAAAAAAATTAATAAACATACCAAATTATGGAACAAATCAGTCCTAATCAATGAGAAGACCCAGATAAGTTTGTGACTAGTCAAAATTCAAAAGTCAAAACCCCCATCCAGTGGAGGTAGGGTCAGAATTAACGAGAGAGGGTGCATATGCATGGTGGCAAGAAATGGCCTTGATAATAAGTGTCATATTCAAGAATGTGGTGTAGAGTGTAGACAGGCGCGGTTCCATGGGGGAGGGGGCTTTGGGGGCTGAATCCCCCCCCAAAATTGTTCAAGCCCCCCTTCCAGTAAAGGAATTGAAAAATAAAAAAATTTGGATGTTAATTGCAATTTTAATATCATTCAACTAGACAACTGTGAATATAATTTTTAAAGGCAATATACATCTAGATATAAGAAAAAATAAAATATACATAATTTTTACAGTTTGAAAATTAAAGAAAAACAATCAGGCTTGCTCCCTCACACACAGGGTTTTTTCCCAGCATTCTTGGAAACTGCCTTATTAGTTATCAGTATTAGAATTAACTGGAAAATTACATATTGTACTGACAAAACATATGTTTCGACATGATATATTTTAAAAACTTTCTACAATGCTGAAATTCTTTTTAAAAAGCTTGTTTGCTTTGCTTGTTCGGACACAGATTGAGTTTTTTTCCAGTTTTGGCTTTGTAGGACACTTTTCTCTATAATGCCACAGTATTAATTATCACTTTAACTTTTGTATGTAACAAGGATTTCAGTAAGCTTTATATTCCGTTACTTTCAACAAAAGTGAAAGCAACGAGGACTTGTTGACAGTGAAGTTTTTAAAAGGACCTGTACTATACTTTCGCCATTGCCAGCCGCATTAAGGAGAGAGTCCAATTTTAAGTGCTATTAATAAAATAACTTGGTTTTTTTCATCGAAGAATTGCAGCGAAAATGTTAAGTTTATGTTACTTTGCTATAGTCATATTGTCATAATACACAAATCATATTCTTAGAAAAGAATTCCAGCAAAAACTCCAATCTTTAATATTTCAGCAAAATTCTCCATTTAAAGCATGTATTTGCTACGTGTATTTTTTTTTTTAAGTCCTTACCGAGGGGGGGGGGGGGGGTTCAGTTCAGTTTGCATCAGTAAGGTCCAGACAAAAACTTTTGGCATATGACATCTAGAGAGTAGAGAAAATCTTATATTTTGCATTGGAAACAGCAGTGAATTGATTTCAAAAGCATAATACTCTGTTCCCCGGCTCCTAATTCCAGTTTGTCTACAGAGAATAGAAATTTTTCTTTTTTCCTTTTTATTTTGTTCTTTTGGAGACACCATACCATTCTTAATTGTCCAATAGTTATCATTTCGGCAGCAGGTGGGTGTGTTGCCGGCTACTTCTTGGTGACCTTCTTGGTGCTATCCTTCTCAGCCCAATCCACTGGGCATTGTGGCGTGCGGCTGTAATCCAGTTAACAGTGGAAGTTATAAACTGATTCAGCTGACCGAGGTTCGAGACTCGAGTTACGTCTTTCGGATGGTGACGTTAAAGGTCGGTCCCAGACGTAAATAATCATATTTGATTGATACACGTCTGCAAAAACCCAATTACACACCCATTTTCTCTTATTGGTTGTAGCTTATTGGTCACCAGTATTTTTGTTTGTTTTTTTTGTCTGCCAAGTTTAGCATTTTTTCTTTTTTCCTTTTTCCTTGATTCTTTTGAAAAAAACCATACCCCTCTTAATTGTCCGCTAGCTTTCCTCTTATTGGTCGCCAGTTTCAAAGAGCGTGCACAGATCTGTCAAATTTTCAGAAAGATAGGGGACGCGTTGACTTTTAGCGCGTGTTGACGTAAATGACGTTTAAGAATGTCACAGACGTCTAAGTTACAGATGATCTTGAATGGGGGGGGGGGGGGTTTGATGTCAGATCAGACCAAATTTGCAGGGAAAGGGAAATATTTTTTTTAAAGCCCCAAAACATGGCCTAATCATGGATAGCCAGGATGGCTTCCTGGATTGTAAAAAACAAAAAAAGGGCTAGTACCGGCTAGATCTATACATGGGCGCAAATTAGTGCTGTCGATCGAGCGCCATGTTCGGGTTCGGTTCGGTTCGGAAGGGTTCGGCATTTTTCGTTCGAACTTTGGTTCGGTTCGAAGGTTCGGAAGTGCAAGAGCATTGAGGAAGAAAGGAAGACAAAGAGTTACCCCCAATAAGATTAATTGCGCTCGCGTGCCCCCTGTCACATTCCAGGAGTCTCCGGCGGACAACAAGCCCCCAGAGAAACCAGTTGTTGACATAATTATTCGGCTCTCTCTCTTTCTCTTTCTCTGTTTATCACCAAGTCTTGATGATAGACGCGAAGTTCTCTTTACACCTCCATGGTGCATGTTACGCAATGCACATTACACTGCACAGCTCCGGACACATACAGTGCGCATGACGTCACGATCACCGACCAATCATATTCATGGCCGGCGATCGCGACGTCAGCTAGCATAATAGAGAAAGCGTTCAGTGTGCATGTGCAGTGGGAGCTAGCCGTACACAGAGAGCGCTTTCTGGGAAGGTAAGGTGACGGCCAATCACATTCGCGAATAATCACGTGCCACAGCCGATTGGATCATGCATATGCAAGAAAACACTTTCATTGCCGTTCTATTGGTCAAATTTTATGGCGCAGTGATGCTTTTTTTTTTCTTCCACGTGGAGAAGAGTGTGGCCGGGGCGGGGCTCAGGGGCGCGATTGCACTGCGTGTTGCGCTGGGCTTAACAGCTCTCTTGGGGGACAATTAATTATCGCGCTGTTTATGTTTGAAATTGAGAATGTGATAAGAAAAAAACCACAGATTAAGCTTGAATTGGGTCTGTGTGGGCATGATGTGGGCAAGGACAGGATAACTCTGGGAACAAAAGACGTTCATTCTCCTATTTTGTTTTGAACTCCGACCTAATTCATTCATTCATTTCACTTCCACTCATCTCTTCTCCACCTTCCATGGCCCTTTTTCGTAATTTCTGATAGATTGCATCATTACTTTGAAAATGCGATCTATTAAAGTTCACAAAAGAGGGCCCTGGCAAGTTTATTAAACCTTTATTTTATTTTAGTTCTCATTATTTCCAAATCACAGTGCCTTTGTTATTACATTACCCTTCTCTTCTCCTTTTCTCCCCAATCTCTCCCCCTCACAATAATCTTCAATCGGATGTTCATTTTATCTGCAAAATCAACTGTCTTGCATCAAAGCTGCCTCAATCTATCAAACTCACCTTGTTGCCGTATTAACTAAAAGTTTGATTACTTCGATAGCTCTTCTCTTTCAGAGTGACAACAAAAAGAAAGTAGAAAGGGAAATAGAAATAACGAATAAACAAAGGAAATTAGAAAAAGAAAGTGACGACTTGAAATCATAGGACTCAGATAAAGTAAGCAATGAACAAAAACGTTTGTATTTTCCGCCGAACCTCCGAAGTTCCAAACCAAGCGTTTGCTGATTTGCTCCTTGGAGTGAGAACAAAATTCATTTCTTTCGTTGGCAATGGGAAAGGATTTGGAGAGGAATAAAACACAACGAAAGAAAACAGAAATAAGAAACAGTGATTTGAAATTATAAGCCTATAAAATGCCAAACTAAGTAGCGAACACGAACCTTTACATTTTTCCGCCGAACACATGAACCAAGCCTTTGCGTTCGGTTCGGTTCTGTTCGGTTCGGAAGTGCCATGTTCGGCGAATTTCCGTTCGGTTCGGCGGTTCGGAAACAGCACTAGCGCAAATCCAGGGGGGGGACAGGGGGACATGTCCCCTCCACCTTTTTGAAAATAGGCGAATGTCCCCCCCCCCCCACCTTTTTGAATAACCTTTGTTTTTTTTTTGCTTGTTAGAGAATTTTGGAGGCGAATGTCCCCCCTACCTTTTTGAATGACCTTTTTTTTTTTTTTTTTTTTTTTTTTGCTTGTCAGAGAATTTCGGAGGCAAATGTCCCCCCCACTTTTTTGAATTGAAAAACCTTTTTTTTTTTTTTTTTTTGCTTGTCAGAAATTTTTGGAGGCGAATATCCCCCCAAAAATTTCAAAATGGATTTGTGCCACTGGATCTATATGCCCTATACACTCCCGGGAAGCCAGGATTTTCTATCCGCCATTCGAATTTAGCAGAGTTAGCAGGTTATGAAAAATGCCCTGGAAAATCCCTTTCCTGCTACCCCCGCAACCGACAGGTTCTTCACCATAGCGTCTCCTAGGGAAACTTTTGGCAAGTTTTTGATATTTTTATGTTAAAATTAAGTGAAAAAAAGACAAGATATAGCATACAAAATTTTCGAGAAATCTGGTGTTTGTGTATCCGTATAGGGCGTATAGATCTAGCTGGTACTAGCCCTTTTTTTTTTTACACTCAAGGAAACCATCCTGGCTAATCGTGGAATAAGTCCCCTCTCATTCAGTGTGTACGCGCACATGACACAGTTTGCGTGTGTCTATTGACATGATTTAGGGGGAATGAAGTCCCCAAGCTTGCATGCAATAAACTGATAGTGTGCAGAGTGATTAAGGGGGGACCTATTTTACGATATCGCCCAAAACATTAAAGGGTGACTAAAATAAAAAAATAATTGCCCATTTTTCGTAGGAAGGAGTCATCAGGAGCCAAAAAATATCTATCACACACTTTTTTATGCATTCAGTTGTATTTCATAATCATTTGAAAAGTACATTTTTGCTGATTTACACAGTCATAAGCCCCGCCCCTAAAAAAACCCATCGAGCGACATCATGATCACGTGATCTGTGACGTACGAGAAGTAAGGGAAAATATTCCACCAACCTATATACCGTGCGCGCCCGCAGGCCCCGGCAGGCCCAGCCCGGTGCCGAGCATGATATTCACCGCATCGACCATTTGCATCGCATATTTTCGTGTGTTTAATTCATCACAATAACTTTGATTTTGGGACACAATTTCATCAATAATGCCAAATCGGTGTATAGTTGCGGGCTGTAGCAAGACCCCTAAAGATGATGTAAGCCTACGTACATCATTTTCCTAAAGATGAAAATCTACGGAAATTGTGGGTCGCAAAGGTATGCTGACGCGGGCAGAGTGGCAAGGACCAAGCGAGTGGAGTACAATTTGCAGTGATCACTTTTCTTCTCCAGCAGCTGCAGCAGCTTCACCCGCGGCCCCTTCCCCCGCGACCCCTTCACCATGCCCTGGCGCCTCTTCTGCGAGGGGTTCAAACATAATGGTCGAATTCCCCTTGCCACTGCACTTGAGCTTCTTCTCTTTCGGGATCGATAAATCATCTGATAAATCAGAGTTCGTATCTGGCTCAAAAAAGTCCTCCAAATCGGACTCGCGATCACTATCCATCTCTCTAAGTTACTCGAAGAATTCAGCCAAAAATCTAAGTCAGTACTACCGTAGTACATGTAAAGCGAAGTAAAAAAAAGGCGAGAGTAAAAACAAACCAAACAAAAGCGTTCACCAGTCGCTTAGTACGAGGGGGAACATAGTTGCCGTACTACAAGATGTGTAGTACATTGCACAGACACATAAAACGGCTGTGTACGCGTTTAAGACCAATGCAAAACTATCGTTCGGCAAGCTCAGATGGATGAGAACATTGTTCAAAGAAAAGTTAAAAAAACAAAACAAGAGCTGTATATTTGGGCAAAAGTGTTCACTGATCTTAAAGAAAATATATTGATAATGATTATTCACTCCTTAGACTGTATTGATTAATTTCCTTTTTTCATAAATTGTCCGTTGAACAGAGGGGTCAAATACCGTATTGTGTGTACAATGTTACATTGCCGCAGCCTGCAGATCTTGTGACTCTTACTCTTCATACGTCACTTGGGGGTGTGACGTCAATTAGCCAATCAGCTCACGAGTTTTAAGGAACGGTCCCCAAACCTCTACTTTTCCCCCTTTTTCGCCAAAACGAGACATAATTTTGACAATCAATTGCCAGATTCGTGATTTGAATGCAAAAATACATGGAAACAGCACCTTTTTTCTCTCTAATTTAGTCACCCTTTAAAGGTCATCAGATTTTTTCAATTTGCCAATGAGCCTCACGAGGTCAAGGAAAATGATTCTGGATTTAAGGTTAGGTGTCATATTCAAATTGGCGGACAGATCATGTAGATGTTCACATTTTTTGGACTTATCGTGGGTGAGGAAAACATAGGAAACCACCATTCACTCTGCAGAGAAGCCCTTCATTGCATCACACGCATTGGTTCCTTCTTTTCCGTCATACACTGAGTACTGACATAGTCATAGACGAACGAGTAGTTTCCTCAACCACGATATAGATCTAGATCTAGCCACATTTCTTTCCCAACAAGCAAAAAACACCAAAACACCAACTGGAGGCATCTCTCTCTCAAAAAAAATTTGAGCTCGAGTCATGTCGGTGTGTGAACTGGGCCCGATCTTTACTGATGCACCAATATAGAGTCGAGGTGTCGTAGTTGAGTGGTTTAAACACTTGACTGGAGATGCGAAGGTCGTGGTTTCGATCCCAGGCACAGCACTTACGTCCTTGAGCAAGGCATTTTATCTACATTGCTCTCCTCCACCCAGGTGTTAAATGGCTACCGGTAGCATGCGAAAGTCATTGTGGTTCGATCAATGTTGTGACCGTCAGCAAAAGGTGCCTGCCTGGAATGTTCCCCAGTTAGTGGAGAAGGTGCATACATTGTGTGCGGGCGAGCCATGAATCCCATGACCGGGGTAATAATATGTCTGTAAAGCACATCTTAGATGTAGTACGTGCTACATAAATCCATAATATTATTAAGATGGAAAAAGAAAAGAGAAAAAAATCAAGCAAATCTTTGACAAAACAAGAAAAGAAAAAAAAATTACAAAGAAAAAATAATCATTAAATCATTAAAATTAAATATAATTCTTTTGAAATGTAAGGACAGTCCTACCCAGTCCAAGTAAAAGATTGAGAAAGACCCCCACACTGTCGACTTAAAGAGAGTAAGAGCAACCCCCACTTTCCTTCACACACACACACACACACACTATTTTTTTTCAGTACTGAGTGGACACACACACACATACACACCCTTTTGATTTTTTTAAGGGCTAGGGAGAACAAAAGAGAAAAGAGAGAGAGTCTCAGAGAGAGAGAGGAATACAAAAAATTAAAAATTGCAAAATTTGCAATATCTAATAACATCTTTCATATCTCTTATGTCACATAAGAGATATGAAAATTGTCATTAGATATTGCAAAATTTGCAATTTTATAATGGCTTATTTATGTATTTTTCTTACTACAGGTAAAGCTGTAGAGGACCACCTTCAAGGAAAGAAGCACCAACGTCTGACTGCAATCCAGGCTTCGAGACAGAAGCAAGCAGAAACTAGCATATTTGTAGGGGGACTCACCAAGCTTGTCTCTGAGTTAGAGCTCACAGATTACTTCTCCAAGTTTGGCCCTGTTGCTCAAGTCATTGTGGACAAGGACAAGGTAAGGCTAACAGTAAAGTAGTTTTGGTTTGGATTTTGCCTTCTCAATACTGGTACATCATACCATAATCAAAAGGGATATAACTCCATAATTCCATTGATCTTGTGCATAGTTTTTAAATTTGTGCTAATCATTTGTGATGCAAATATCAGTAACATCACTACCATGCATCTGAAAAGGATTCTAATTTGTTAAGGAGAGATCCAACAACAATTAAATTGTAATTATGAATTGAAGCCACACGTTGCAGATCAAGTTATGTTAGCATGCATCGTGCATCCAAGAGGTTAAATTGCAATTACCATTATAGTGAATGTGTTCTTCCCAGGGGAAGTATGCCATCGTGGAGTTCAGTCAGAAAGACGATGCAGAGAAGGCAGCTGAGGAGGAAAAGCAGAAGATGAATGGGAAGAAGATAACAGTCAGACCTCGAGAAAACAAGCCCTTTACTCTCAAAAGCAAGCAGCAGGTTACTGCAGGAAAGAAAGCCAAGACTGCCAGAGAAAAAGAGATGGATAACGTGCTTGAAGGACTCTTAGAAGCAGAAGACGTGAGTATATGATTGACCACGTGAACAAGCCTATATTTTTTGTTCCCCGTTATAAAAAAGATCTGCAATTGTGGGTTCTCATGGGAAATTTGATAGCATTCAAGTATTTTCTCAAAACAGAGGTTTTTGGTTCACTGCACGTGTAGTTTACTTTTACAATGGATAAGTCTTACATAATGTGCACACCCTCCGTCAACTTCAAAGAAAAATTTATCATAAATTCTGCCCCGAACCATGACTGACGTTTTCCGATCCCTTGCTGTAAGTTACGAGTAATTTCCAAGTGGGCTGTGAATTTTTTTACTGTGAGATTTGTACCCACATTAATTGGTAAACCCACCAAATCCGGTGAAAGCAAACGGCAGTGCAATTCACATAGAAACTCCAGAGAGTATGTCTTTGACGTCACTCACACTGAAATTCTGTTTCTATATTCTTGGTAGGTTTGTTCTCAGATGACGGCCCTTGTCGAAGAAATCTGTCTGGACCAATCTGACCTTCAGCTCAGGTATCTCATCTGTGACTTGCTTCAGGAGGTTTTTGTTGAAATGTTTCCTAAATGCAGAGTCTTCCCCTATGGCTCATCCGTCAGTGGTTTTGGGGTCAAAGGTTGTGACCTTGACCTTCAGATTGACCTCGGTCGGGATGATGAGCAGTGCAAGTACAGATTCGCCTCCATGTTCCCTGATCAGGATGGTATGGAGACCAATGAAGAGAGGGTAAGATTAATAGTTACATGATTCTTGTTATATCCTACATCATAAAATTCTTGTGCAAGGATTGGCCAGGGATGTCTCACATGACATAAAATACTTTCACCATGAAGAAAAAATGGATATTGCGTGACGTCAGACCTCTGTTTATTTTTTGCTATACCGATATTATGATTCTACGTTTAGTTTTTTGAAATTTTTTATCTATCTAGGTTTACTCTTGTAGGATATAAATCAATTGTACCATGCACACTTTTTGAGGCACCAATTGAAATTATGGTTTCTTTGGTGACTGGCATAGTTACTATTTTCTTCGGGGCTGCTCCCCTCAAAAGTGTTATGCCAGTCCCCTCAGAGAATCCATAATTTCAACTGGAGCCTCTCAGTGCAAGGTATATTTGGTTAATATATATTTGTAGAAGTGAATAGACTTTTATCTTATGGATATTTTTTACCAAGAACCTTTTCTTACGAAGTATTTTAGGTAAGGGCTGGTCCCATTTGACCGATAACTATTACAATAACTGTATCTATCATTTGTTAAATTGGCTTCCTGAAGTATTGTATATATCGGTGTTGCAGGTCCCATCTTACCGGTTTATTCTTTTGTGCCTCTTCAAAATATGTGGAGATGCCTGCAAATATTTTCTTGTGGTCTGTTTTGTTTGTCAACTGCTAAACCATATGCATATATGTGAAGCATAGTGCAAAATCACAAAATCACTGTACCTAGAAAAATACCGGTATTGGTAACCACTATTACAGTAGTCTATTTAACAACTATCCCACCTGTATTGATACTCATGATCCTGCCAACCCTTTCCATATGCAGGGAGAAGGTCCCTCAGGCCAAGATGGTCAGTCAGGTGAACAGCCAGATACAAGCAATATGACTCATGAGGAGATCCTTCACGTCCTAAGTCGTCTCCTGAAGCAGTGTGTCCCTTCCTGCCAGCATGTCAGGGTCATACCCAGCAGCCGTAGACCTGTCATCAAGTTCATCCACAAGGAGTCTGGTCTGCACTGTGACCTGTCTCTTGACAACAGGTGAGATAGAGGGTACTTGTAACCAACTGTATCATGGTAATATTGATAATGATAAAAAATAACAGTAATAATAGTTTGATTTGTAAAGTGCTTTTTCCTGAGGATAAAAAGTGTGTAATGATTACCTCAGCTTCGGCTGAGCTACCATGATAAGGCACTCAAGTAGTCAAGGAATTTCATACTTATCAGTACCCATCTATACTTGGATGGAGAGTGACAGATTTAGATTAATGTCTTGCTCAGGGATTTTAGTGCCGTAGGAGGGATTAGAACCTGAACTACGTTACTAGTTGGTTATATATCCACTAGACAACAACAACTCTACATACAGAAGTGCAGGCTTTATTTTTCCCAAGAGGGTATACAGCATTTCACCATGATGCCCTTTTCACTAGACACATGAATATCCCTTCCAAATTAACAGTTGTGCACTTTAGGGCCATTCTTAGTCACATGTGTGACAAAAAATGGGAAATTGGGCTATTGCGAGCCCTATGATTACCTTTCAAGTGTGTTGGTTTTTCATGTATATACAGCAAATGCAGACATAGATACATGATTTAATAACAAAAAAAGGTCAATGATAATACCTGTTCTACGTCAGAGGTCACGTGTGTGACAAAGTTAGTTGAGCAATATTTAAAGAACGAGAATTATATTTAGAACAATATTTGGTGAGATTGAGGGTACATACAAGTTAGCTTATGACAGGAAAAATATAGATTATCCAAAATGTATTTTTCAAACAGCATAAACTTTTCATGTTTTGGGGTCACATGTGTGACATCAGAATTACTTAATTATTACATAATGCATAGACAAATTTTCCTTTTCCTTCAACTTCATTGCTTGCAAAAGGAGCTGGGAAGAGTATGATCTCTCTATATAGTATATAGTGGCAACATCTATTAAAGCTCATAATGAGAGATGACTATTATACAGTGAAAAAAAGATGTTTTTTTTACTTTAATTTATGCCAATGTAATTGTACGCTATTAGCATAATTGGGTCTTCAATTAAAAAAGAAAATGTGCTTTATGTAACTTTAGACATTACTCTTCAAGAATATACTATTCAAAAACAGCAAGAATGAACTTCATTTTTGTCAAAAAAGTTTCACTTTACAAAGAATGGCCCTTTAGCTTTTGCCAACCTGTAACTTGTTTCATTGTTTCATAGACTTGCTCTCAGGAACACGGAGCTCCTTCACTTCTACTCCTCACTCGATGAGCGTGTTAGACCGCTTGTATGCTGCCTGCGTCAGTGGGCTAAGCACCACCAGCTGGCAGGGAACCAGCAGGGTCCAGGACCCAAGCTGACCAACTATGCCTTGACCCTCCTAGTCATCCACTACCTTCAGAACACACAGCCTGCTCTACTGCCTACCATTCATCAACTTAGAGAACTTTCAGGTTGGTTTTTGTTTTCTTCAATCTTATCATTGATTTGATTTTGAAACTAAGTTAAAGCATTTGCAGTGGTGCTTTATAGTTTACTAACTTGACCATAACATAGGAAAATTAGTATCTACTGTTAGATTATGGTTATTTCTGCTGCTTCAGATTTTTGCAGGTTAGTGGTAAGGTTTCAAATTAGATATTGACTTTATGTTGTTACAGGGAACGTCCATTCTCATTACAAGTTGGTTTTAAATGAAGCAGAAAAATCAAAGAAACAGATCAGTGAAGGTTTGAGCAAAAAAGGATAAGAAATAAGAAAGTTATGAATTTTTAGAGTTTTAATCAATCAAATACAAATCAGCAAATCCATGACGTATCTTGCGAGCTCCTCTCCCATTTGCCCTGTACCCCAAAAATCATTAATTTCCATTTTCTCTTAAGAAAATACTCAATCACACATGCACCTTAGATAAAATTGATTTCTGATTACAGATTGGTACTGATGAATAGCATTTATGAGAGACATACTGACTCAACCAAAAGAATGAAAGAAAGCCTGATTACATTTTATTATTAGCCTCTGCCAGAGTTCAAGACTTCATAATTTTAATTTTGAATTTACAGGTCGACAAGAGGGTGCTATCGTTGCTGGATGGGACTGTTCATTCACCACAGATGCATCAAAGGTTAGCTGTCTTGACAACACAGAGACCATAGGTAAGTAAAGAAACAGCATCGTTTCATCAAACCGTCATAAGTACTAGTTCGCCGACATCCCATTGAAACGCGTGTTAATCTTAATTCATGCGTTTCAAGGGGATGTCGGCGAACTTGTACTTATGACAGTTTGATGAAACGCTGTGCCAGTAATGATAATGATCATAATATCAGTGGCTTCTTGAAAAGTGCCCATGTCTCATATCTGCCAACCATTCCTACCTTGGAGGAGTGATTCCTGCTCTTTACCCTTTCACACTGTTAGCAATCCTAGATTCCTCACTTTTCTGAAAACTTGTATACAGATGCATTGTATGCCTTATTTTGCCTCAAGATATTCCCGATTTTTGCTGTGGTATGCTGTCTGTTTCATTGTGACCCTCCTAGTGCTCCAATATTATTATCCTGGTCATAGCCGAGGATATCAGGTACTCATTTGCACCTGGGTGGAGAGTGGTAAATGTTGATTGATGACTTGCCGAAGGACTGAAGTGCCAGGTTGGGATTCAAACCTTCAACCTCTTGATTGAGAGTTGTGTGAATGAACCAATATACCATGATACCTCCAGTCCTCCACAATTGTTACATAAACACTGATCCTGAGTATGAAAATTACTTTATAGGAGCTTTTTCTTCTAGAGCTCTCTTTGAGAGTTTCAGAGCTGAATTGTGCCCTGATTGCGTTTATTTGTTTTCTTTGCCCGAAACATAAGGCTAGTCTCTGCGCTTGGCTCTGATCATGGGTACCTAAAATGTTGCAGAAATGCTCAAAATTCACGTTTCCTGTTTGATTTTTTTTTCATTAAAGATATATTCACCAATTTTTCAGATCTCATCCATCACCAGTAGATTTTGTTGAAATCAAATTTATTTTTCCTGTTGCAATTACTACATTCTTGTGTTTGTATTCATAACTGGCTGGACACCAAAAGTAATCAGTGAAAATTATTTTGAGAGAAAAAGAGCAAGAAAAAAGTTCTTTCATGAATGATTTCTCTGATTATTCAAGTAAATAAAATTGGTCACACATGACACAATTTCAGTTACTGTATCATAGGACACTAAGTCATGCATGCAAACTCATTTTTTTTTGGTGGGTCACGAAACCTTGGGGTACCTACTACTGAAGCCATGCAATAATATTTTGTTTTGGTAAGTTTGGTGAAATTATTTTTGAAATGAAGAGAATTCTTTTTCACAATTGACATAATGTTGATTACCTGCTTCACTGCTTGCCTTTTGAAAATTGTCAAATCATTATATACCTCTTGTAGATGTTGTAGAATAGGCACCAGTCTAATTTCAGTGTGTCCAGGCTTCACTTCAGTGTATATTATATGTCATTCTAATTCAAGCAGACACCCTGCCAAGAGTTTAAAGTGTCCAGGGAATAATGTTTCCTTTCCACTTTTTTCTTTGTCTTTTATCCTTCAGAATCCCTGATGAAAGGGTTCTTCAGTTTCTACACAAAGTGTGACTTTGCTACCAATGTTCTTTGCCCTGTATCAGGGACCATCATCCCTCTAACTCAGTTCAATCCCAAGATCTCTCTGGATCCATCATCTTCATCCAAAGAGTTCAAAGTGGGACCAGTCAACATCCAAGATCCTCTGGAGCTAACTCACAATGTCGCAATGAATGTCAATGACAAGATTGCGGGCAAGATGCGAGAGGAGCTGCGCAAATCCAGCCTGACCTGCATCTCACTGAGATACCGGAAGCAAGGGGAGGATGCCGAAACAGGAAGGATTCCACGGTGGGGTTTCTTAAGCCTCCTGGAGGAGAGAGATGGAGGGAGGAAGAAGGTGGAAGGTCGGCCATCGGTCGTCATCCCCCTGAAGATGAGCCAGGTGACGCCTGAGTTTCTGAAGCAGTTTGAGGATGCCGAGGAGATGAAACAGGCCTGGTGCCAGCATGCAGAGATCTTTGCCATGAGGCTAATGGAAGATGTTCTTGGGATTGAATATTCTGAAGAGTCTCAGGATACTCTCATGGAAGGGATGGAAGACAGTCTTCACCCAGGACATTCAAAGAAATCAAGGAGGGTATTGAAACACCTGGTGTGAACAGTGATTCTGGCAGCAGTGATATGACAAAAGACAATGGTTTGAGAGATGAAGAAACAGATGAAGATGATGAACCTGCACGAAAGAGACAAAGAATTACGTCGAATTTGGATGATGATGAGCATGATATGTCTATGACCTCTAGTGGCAGCACTAGCATAACCTCTCCAACAGATCTTACATCACCAACATCCACAGACTCTCCTGCAGCAGACCATGAGGGCAGTACAGTCAGGAAAGTGGTTTGCTGTAAAGCCAACCATGCTGTCTGGGTTGGCCGCCGAAAGTTACGTCGCAAGCTCCAAATGGAGAAGCCTTGGGGAGATGCACCGATTGATGAACTTACCAAGGAGAAACTTGTTACCCAAGAGATTGTAAAGTCTAATCCACCTCCCACAGCTGCCCTTGCAGAGTTTAAGATAGAAATAAGACGGAAGCTAGCAGCAGACTGCACAGCTGTCATCATTGCATTTCTTACTGTACAAAATGATGTCAACACAAGGAACTTTGCCCACTTTTTTGATGAGTTTGTTGTAAGAATGCTCAGTCATTTGAAGGTATAAATCCATGCATATTAGTTGTATTCGTTGTATTCTTTAAGAGCATCATGCTTCTAAGAAAGTGTCTCCTTTGTTAGGTATTTGCAACACAACACATACCACTCTATGCATGTACTTTTAAAAATGTATTTACTATGCAGCTATATATAGACAAATATGTTGTCTCTAAACATTTTTGTGTGAGCCATGAAGAGTCGATTGATATTTTATGATACACCCAAAATTTATTTCTGTTGTGTTATTTGAAAAATAATGAGAAGCCAACAATACAACAATAAAAATCAACGTCTATAAAGTTTAGTAAATAAAGGCACAAATAGGGATGAAAAACCATGAGAATTGCCTGGCCACAGTCTGATGCACCAGAACCTGATGCACTTGCTCACATACTGTCACAGGATTTCCCACAATACCAATTCAAAACCTTTTAAAATGTGATAGTACGCCGATAGTTGCCGATTGGGTCCAAAGGAGAATGGGCACATCTTCTTGCCACCATAGTATAGGCAATGTTTGATAATGGATGCAGCAAAGATCTTCTTGTTTAGGCAGTATGAGATGCAACTTGTGTGTCATTGTCCACAGTTCCCATAAATATTTGGTGACCCTCTGTGTAATGATGTCATTTTTTCCATGGGTTTTCCCTTTTTCAGACAATGTCTCCTCACCACAGTCTATCCCACTCTAATGTAGTAAATCTTTGCTTCCACATGTTGTGTGGAATAATAGTAGACCCTGTCTTCAGCAGATTCTTGGCTAGTGCTGTGTCTTGGCCATTATCTGGTAGCATTCAACTAATCAGTACCGCCGGATTGCTTTCTTGATCATTTAGACGTTTAAAAAAAGTACTCTTTAATGTAGAACTTTTAGAAAATAGAACAGCAAACTATGTCATCCATTCTATTCCATTCGTTCATGTCTTTTGAGACTCGATTTGTGTAATTGCTCAATGATAGGTGACTGAACTGAAAGAAAAATTAGGTTGTCCCATGGTCTAAAAAGTACAGGCCGTGAGTTGGTATTGTATAAAACCATGTAATGCTATTATGAATAAGTGCAGCCAGTTGTTGTGAGGTACTTTGCTATGCTTATTAAAGAATTATTTTAAAATTGGTTTCAAATATATTTGTTGATGAAACAGTTCATAATATATGTTTAGGTACAGAAAGACCTTTAAATGTGAACAGAACTCATCTTCCATGTCAGGGAACCTTTAAATTACATTTTTACTGCCTGCAGTCTGCCAGACATCCTTCAGGCTAAGTGAGCTTCTTTAGTAGAATATTCATAGGGAAAAGTGAGAGAGGGAAGAAATCAGTATTGCAAACATTTTTTATGTGGGGTTGAAAGTACTATTTTAAAATGTCAAAGTTCAATTGTTAGTCTTGTGGTAAAAGATAAATTTGGAGCTTTTGTTTATTTTCTTTGTCTCTTTAGCAAAAGAATGCAATGCATGTGCCAATGCACATTGTCCTTTTTTTTTTTTTTAAATAGTTATCTTTATATCCAAAACACTGCAGTTGAATTTGCTGCATCATAGTTAAAGAAATTTTAAATTATACCTTCAATTCAAAAGCAATTTGAATTATGGTGTGAAATGCCATGGTGTGTATCAATATTTAGCCTGTACTCATTGTAATCCTTTCATATTTTGTGAGGGTTAGTATTCTTTGTGGCATGTGAATCTACATTATGTTCAACATATAAGAATACGATTAATCATAGATTTAAGAACTAGAAGTCTTTTCAGCGTTAATTAAATGTGAGAGTAGGATTTCTAAGTTGCTCTGTCCTCAAAGGAGTAGTTTTTTTCATGGATTACAATACAACGAATGAGAGGGGGGACCATGAGCTCCCTCCCCCTCAAGAACTCAGCCACTAGAGTGACCGTATTGGTATGTAATGCCAATTTCTTGCTTTTGTACGACTGTTCTTTTCAAAATTATCCCTTTTCTCTTTCAGAGAAAGAATGTGGAAGTTGACATGAAAGTGGTTCCTGTGCATTCATTTCTTGTATTACGTTTTTTATGACTCTTGTATCCAAATGGAAATTTTGCCTATATCATGCTTGGTATGATTATACAGTAAAACTAAAAACAATTTTTAATTGAGTCTTATTCTGTTGTACCTTATTTCCCTAAGTGACAGAACAGAATGTGTTTATGTACGATTATGGTGGCTGAATTTGTTTGAAGAGTATGAGAATGTGTGTGACCGCTGTCATGTTATGGAGAAAATTAAACACTCAGCAAAAAAGAAAGTTGACACTCTTTGATGTTCAATGTTTTCATATAAACTGTCAATAAAATATAATAAAATATATACATATATCAAATTAAAGACAAATCAATATCTACCCATTAATTAAGATCAAGTTTTGAATTTTGACGTTTGGATGGGCACATTCATTTAACCGTTAGAAGGTCTGATTAAGAAAGTTGCAAAATATGGAGCAAGTAGATATTCCAACGTTATTGAACATGCGCATCTGTAAGACATTGTTCAATAATGGAAAAAAAAAAGAGAAACAATGAGGATTGAGCTATAGATGTCAACTGTAATCTCATGACTGCATGGTTTTGACAAGCACAACCAAAAATTAAAGTGTTTCTCATTTTTTTTAAACCATTGTTTTAACTTGGCTCTACAAGATGGAAATGCTCATCATACATTTGAATGGCTAGTTGCTCTATTTTCTTAATCAGACCAAACGATTGAATTTATATGCACATCCAAGCGTTATAGTTCGAAACTTGATCTTAATTGATTCTGGAAGAGTATTATTTTTTCTTTAATTCGATTTATAATTTATTATATTTCATTGGCAGTTTATATGAAAATTTGGAACAATAAAGAGTGTCCACTTTCTCTTTTGCTGAGTGTATATTAGACACATACATTTCCTTGCATGAAAAGGAATGAATCCCGTCACATCCAGCACTGCACATATAGTTATAATGTTAAAGAAAAACATAAATGGAAGGGAATTCCCAAATGGTTTGCTTTTATAGGCTAATAAACATACTATTGATAATCCAGCAGCCCTTCATGGTGGAACCTGGTCTTTTATGCTCCCTAAAACGCTTTTGGAGGGAAGATTCATGTAAAATTGAATCTTGTAATAAAGAGTAATATCATTATTGCATATTCATGGAAAGCGAGAATTGTGAACATACAATGTTTCTTTTAGATGGTGTAAAATGTGATACATGTACATGTATATCATATTGCTCTGGTAGTCGCAGCCATTCACCGCCTTCCATATATATATATATAGTAGGACATGGTTTCATCCTTATTGCATCCTTATTGCGTGAACTCCTTTCAAATTTGACCAAGAAATGGAGAGGGCGCACGATTCCTCCCCCTTTCCGCCTTAATCGTGGCCATTTGGTTATTTCTTTTCACTCTGCCTCTACTCTAATGGGGTTAGAAATCTCTGTGCAACAATTTACCATATTTGGCAATTCAGCAAATCGTCTGTTTGGAGCCAGAAGGGTGTTAACTCATATACTTTAACACAGAGTTAACGCCCTTCTGACTCCAAACAGACGATCCCCCCCCCCCCCCCCGTGACTCTCGATTGCTATAAACGAATAACGTTGCATATTGCTATTGTCGCTTTAAAAGCAATTGGTCTGATCATCGCCTGTTATCTGCCTTTGTAAAACGGGTCCAAGAATGGCTACGGGTTCAAGAATGTAGCCATCCTGATTGGTCAAATAACACCACGTGACCGTGCAAAAAAAAAGTACTAACGCACGGCGAGGGGACTAACGCACGGCCAATCCGGATCAAACACTAAGATTGTAAGAAAACACTAAAATTGTAGACCCGTTTTATAAAACTATTAATACATGGTTGTGAGTTCGTGCGTTAGTGCGATCCAGCAACACGCAGGTTTTTATCGTGGTGTCTAACACACTCGGCTACGCCTCGTGTGTTAGTACACCACGATAAAAACCTTTGTGTTGCCAGATAGCACTAACGCACTCCCAACCATGTATTAATAGTATATTGTCATAACAGTACTGCAACTGGGTCAGTTGAGGTTTATATCCATGTGTCGGGGTATTCGGAGATTTACCAAACCTTGCTTTCTGCAACGTGCCTTGGAGCCTGACAAAGCCATAAACCTGATACTCTTTGCTTTTGCTTGATCCCACTTGATCTCACTTGTCTGATATTGATGGAATATTTCTCAATTCCTACACATGCTTTTTAACTTACTTGCAAATCCTTCCTCGATAAATACCTCTTAAATAGCCAGATTAATTTGCATTTTGATTGCATTCTCGTGTTGCCAACGTGTGCGTGGGATATGCCTTATGAATATTTCATGAAAACGGAATGGAAAAGCCTGGAAAGCGCTCTGAATTATCACTCGAAGATGATTATCTCTTAATTCTGTTTACCCACTAGCAAATATGTTATCTTCATCTTGATGTACAAATCATTTTGGAATGGTCAATATGAGGAGTGAAATAGACCATATAGAAAGCGATAAGGGATCTTTGGGATTATTTGTACATGGCTTGTATAGTTCGTATGAAAACTCATCGGGGGCACGAGGGGCGTCGCTATGGATAATTTAACAGGGAACAATTTAACCTACAGAAGGAATTTGCAAAATTTATCGGTAGATATTTTAGGAATTTCCCACATTCATCAATTGCCCCAAATTATCAATCTGCCGACATTATGAAATGTTGACTGGATCAAAATCATATAATACACTTCTTCTTCCTCATTTCTTGATGTACAGTGCGTCCCAGAAAAAAAGTTAACAGTTGGGAAAAGTCTACCCAAATAAATATTTCAAACTATTCTAAGGAAGTTTTCATATATACCTGTGGATAGCTTAGGGTCTCTTCTATCAAATGACACCAAAATATAAACCATCATTCTACGCTTGAGTGAACAAAGGCCAATTTTGTGAAAGGGTACAAAATCGAGACTTGACAATTGATATTGACTCTGGCTGGTATTAGCCAAGGTGAGTCATGAAAAGGCTTAGAAATTTCCATATTCTGGTCAATAAAAGGCAATTTATGAAATAACAGGCTTTGTTCTGTGTATGTCTTTACACAACCCATCAATATTCTATGCTTGAGTGAGCAATTAACTACTTTTTTGAGTATTTCAAAGTGTTACTTTTGGTGAGTCTTTTAATTTCACATAGCTTGCTGACTCAACCATAAAATTTTCATGGGATATATCAGGACATACAATGAACAAAGTCTGTTCTTTCATAAATTGTCTTTTGATGATCAGAATATAACATTTTAAAGCCTTTTCATGACTCTCAACTTTGCTGATACCAGCCAGAACATAAACAAACATTTGTCAAGTATGGATTTTGCACCCTTTCACAAAAATTGGCTTTTATCACTCAAGCGTAAAATATTGTGAGATATTTTGGTGTCACATGATAGAAGAGACCCTAAGCTTTCCACAGGTATGAACATTTCATGAAAATATTTTGAAATATCTAAATGGGGAAACTTCTTTCAACAGTCAATTTTAAACGGTTCTTAACTTCGTTCATACAAGCCAGGGCAAATACCAAATTCTTGTCAAGTCTGAATTTAACACCATTTCACAAAAGTGGATTTTGATCACTTAAGCTTAATAAGAAGTCAGATTTTTTTGGTGTTATTGGATAGAAGAGACCCTAAGCTATCAACAGGAATAAAAATTTATGGAAAATATTCTGAAATATTGATTTGGGGAGACTTTTCCCAACTGTTAACTTTTTTTTTTTGGGGGGGGGGACGCATTGTATATGTATGTTATGTTTGATTCCGCATTTGATATTTAATTTGTTGTATGTTGCAGTATTTAACGTATACTATTCACTTTGTTTCTAAATGTATATATCTTTGTTTGTATTTTACAGACCCCAATGAAAACCAGCAAATATTTGCTGATTTGGGCTACCCTACTGATTTAAATGAATAAATAAATACACGGTATAATGGTATGTATTTTTGCAAGAAATCTGGTTTGTCTATATAGCCTTCTGGTATCAACAGTTTTTCTGCATTATTATTTTGTCTGACAACGTTCTGTGATAACATGCAGTTGGACAGTGTATCTTGAAGAAAAAAAAAAACAACAACAACACACACACACACACACACACACACACACACACACACACACACACACACAAAAGCACTTAAGTCCTAAAAGTAAAGGTCAATAGTTATACCAAACTAGGGGATTTGTTCGTATATTTCCCACTGAAGAAGTAGTGTGCTTTTTAAAAGATAGGCCTATATCCTGTATACCTCATTGGCGTATCTGGACCTTGGCTCTTTCTTTCTCTCTCTTCTCTTCTCTTCTCTATCTGTCTTCCACTTCCTCTTTCTCTCTATATATCTCTCTCCATTTCTTTCTTTCTCTCTTCCCCTTTTCTTCATTCAAAATGAGTCTTAATGAACGGTGGAAATAGTTTAGTTATACAAATATTTGATAACCGATAACGAATTTTTTGTAAAAAATGATAAACCAATAGCGTCTGGAAATCAATGTTTAGTAACAAGATTATTCCCGTTTTATTTCAAAAAATCTTCCTAACGTATACTTGGAGTTTGTGCATGCATAATCCAGGGTTGACTCTAGATTTTCAGTTTGCAAAGCAAAAGGCAATAACGTCATAAAGCTTCAAGTTTTCTGTAAAGGACGCTAGTTTTATACTAACCAAATGAATTACGACAATAACAATTGATTTTCTCATATCAAATATATATCTTTTATTTATGAGCCGGAATATATAATTCACATTTCAACAAGATTGCATTATATCACTTTAAAGATAAAAGACATGACAATAAAATCAGTATTACATTGCACATAATTTGTGAATTAGAAATTAAGATATACAATTTCATGATAGATTACATAAACCTCTCAAAAAATTTCTGCAATTCAAGTTTGAGGGATGATATCTTTCTTGTTACTGATCTATAAAAAAGGAAGTGATATTTAAAAACTTGATTATTCCTCTTTACAATGATATGTCATTTGCCGTGATTATGCAATCATGGAATGTGCAATACTCCTGAATATATGGTACGGTTAGAAGTGAAATGTTGCAAAATGCTTTTGTTTTCCACAGCGAAGTCTCCATTTCTTTTGAAGATACAATGTGCGTTGAATAGTGCCGAGGTGGCATTGCACACTTATGTCTGGCATGGATATCAATGGTGTAATGCTCTTTTCTTTAAAGGATGAAATATGTGGAATGATGTCCAGGTAGTCATTGATGACGTCCAAAGCCATGAATGATGTTATCCCCTTTTGTTTGGAAGATGAAATCTGCTTTGAATAATGTTTTTGTGAGGTAGAGCCGTAGTTTACTGAATGGTCATTTGCAAAATGTAAAGATGCCACGCTTATCAAATCTCCTAAAGGCCCAAGCCATTGGACAGCTCCAAGCAGGTGTTCCCTCAAACGGTGTTGCGGCCAGGTTTGGGGTGAACGCAAGTACGGCAAATGACTTACCGAGATGTAACCATTTCTCATCAAACAGTTAAAAGAAGGATAGGGAGAGAGAGAAAAATAGATTATGTGCGTCTCCATTTTTTTGCCATTAGTTTGGATGGAATGGTTTGTGTTGTTGTAGAGAAAGTGTGTTTACACTATTTGTATGCGTGATTGAGGATTTGTTTGAGGTGAATCCTGGAAAAGTTGAAAATCTCGCATGAAAGTAAACTCAAAATGAATAATTAATCAAAACTTAGTGGATGAAGACACATTTCAACTTTCATAAATTTAACAAGAAATGAAACCAATATCCTAAACTTTTGAACATCTTAAACCCTTTAAAATGACCAGGCTCAACATTATTCCAAACATCTTTCATCCACGTATGCAGATGAGAATACACCATGTGTGGACTTTCGCCCACCACATCATTCAAACTCAATCCATCCTCAAAACAAACGGGAATTCACTATTGAAAACACCAAATTTGCAACATTTCATTTTTGACCTGCAAATTCAGAAGGACAGCGCATTTCATGATTTCATAAGCATTACAAATGACACACCATTGTCAAAAGGAATAATCAAGCTTTCTAGTGATACCACATTCACGTATGATGATAAAGTAACACAAGATAGGTTACCCCTCAAACTTGAATTGCAGAACATTTTTGAGGGGTTTATAATTGCTTCTTTTCGTTGTCGCATTATGAATCTAGTGCATTTTCGCTATGATGAATGAAATCACTTCCTTTGAATGCACAGGGTAATACTAATAACAATAATATTCAGGATTTACATAGCGCCTATATACATCAACGATGTCTCTAAGCGCTTTACAGACATATTATTACCCCGGTCATCGGATTCATGGCTTGCCCGCACACAATGTTCTTCACTCCCTGGAGAGCATTCCAGCCAGGGGCCTTTTGCAGACGCTCGCAATGCTGATCAAACCACATTGACTTTCACATCCTACCGTGGGTACCCATTTAACACCTGGGTGGAGAGGATCAATGCAGATCATATGCCTCGCTTAAGGACATTAGTGCCGTGCCGGGGATCGAATCCACGACCTTCGCATCTCCAGTCAAGTGTTTAAACCATTCGACACCTCTACGCCGATCCGACAGAGAAATAAAGATTGCCTTATACGTGGAGAGAGGCTGTCAACTCATTATTTCGCAACTTATAGAGTTGTCACGGACATTCGCCTTCAAAGAATGATACAGATATGATACTTCAAACCACTAGTGCGTTGTTAATTTTTTAGACGGCGTTCAATTTTCTCTTGCCTCTTTTACTCTGTGGAATTTTGAATAAGGAAGCCTGAAATGTGAACGAGCGATATTAATGCGTTTACTTCGATCCACTACTACTGCTTCTGCTGCTGCTGCTGCTGCTGCTGCTACTACTACTACTACTACTACTGCTTCTGCTGCTGCTGCTGCTGCTGCTACTACTACTACTACTACTACTACTACTACTACTACTACTACTACTACTACTACTACTACTACTACTACTACTACTACTACTACTACTACTACTACTCCTACTACATCTACTACATCTACTACTACCGCTGCTGTTAGGGCTTTTGCTTTTTTTTTCCTTTTTAATTAACTTCTTCTTGTTCTTTCCTTTTCCGTTTCTTCTTGTTCTTCATTTGTTACTGTTGTTTTCTCCTTCTTCTTCTTCTTCTTCTTCTTCTCATTTTATGACTTCTACGACTAGCATATTGTATTCAAACCGCTTGTTACTCAGGACAGTATCCTTTAATCTGCCCCCCCCCCCCTTATCATTTTCCGAAGTATCGTTTACAAGACAGATTTAGATATGATTTCAAAATACAATAGAGTGTTGCTTTGTCTCTGTTTACCACAATGCATAGTCCCAAATATTGACCACGAGGACTATGTTATCAGTAGATGGTTGTCAACATAAATATCGTGAATTAATGATCACGACAGACCTTACAAGAAATGTCGGAATTACTGCTTGGGGCCCTGTAACACAAAGATGAGTTTACGATTGGTTGCTATTTTGCAACTGATCGCTGTGTAAAATCATGATTTGTATTACTGGGCCCAGACAAAGATTGCGTTTAATCGCAACTCCTAAAAATCAAACGCAAGTCCTTAATGCGCACTTCTGATTGCTGAAAAAGAAGTTGCGTTTGATTTTCCTGAGTTGCGTTTAGACGGAAGTTTTGTGCAACGGGGCCCAGATCATGATTAGGGCAAACTATTCTAACAGGACACCTTTTCTGCAAATTGTATTTTCGACCTCAGTTCACACCAATCTGAATTTAGTTCACATTTTATTGAAATAGAATCTTGATATAAATAACACAATGATAGTTTTTTGCAATTTTTTCTTCATATAACTTACCAAAATTGCTTATTTTTTGTATCGATTACACGTCCCATGGGGTGTACGTGCACAACTGGGGGGCTGCCGTCTGATGCCGAAACGGCCAGCTTCCATATCAAATATTATATGCTTTCCAGACTTTATCAGAATTAGACATCACTATCGTGTGAATCCATAAAAAACGCAAACATTTATCAGTTGTTGATCATTGTTTACAAAATATGGGTTAAATGCATGTATGTGACATGGTTTTGGTAGAGGAACTCTTTCGAATTATTTTATTACTATATTATTTTGTGGGCTACCTCTTCATGGTTGAACAAACAGGAGACATATAAAGAAACCCGGTCAAAACTATACATGTGACAACTCCAGCAGGGACTTGCCAGATAAATGCTTCAGCATGCTGGTGCCTGGAGAGGCATGGTGGCCATGTGGAAGATTAAACATAATGGACACTTGAGAATAGCACATCATGCTATCAACATTAAAAAGCAAGGCGTGCCAGCAGATTGGTTTTAATAAACAAGCTTGAAATTCATTCACACTTTCTCAGATTGTGTCATTTGAATCTTTCTTTGAGTTCTTCATTCTTTTAATCACCATATACATGTACCACTTGGCGCATGGCGGTTTTAACTCGGTCACAGTGACTGCCCCTTTTATGTCATCAGTAAACATCCATCAAAATGAGAAGGAGTTACTCTACCAAACCAAGTCGCATACGTCTATATTTACACTCCTAAACAATTTACAAGTGAAAAAAGTGTTGTGTTTTTATTGTCTCCCACGGTACACATGTATCCCTCGTTTAAAAAAAAAAAAATTAATGCACAATGAGACATAGCTTCAAAACAATTGTCCTAAATGCTGTCTTCCTCATATGATGATGATGACCTATTAATGTATAGTGAGCGAGCAAAATATGTAAAACTTTTTCTGCTCTGCTGACAGCCACTGGTGGTACGCTACGATGCATTAATATGACTGTTTTGCTTTACCCGTGCAATGAGGTATATTAGGTAATGTATGGCAACCTTGCTGCCCAAATAATTAGTTGATAGGTGCAGCCTGCAGACCTCCCCCCCCCCTCCCCTCCCCATACCTGTAACATGCAGGACATGACGATGTCACAAGAGATACCAGGGGCCTGTAACATAAATAAAGAGATACAATCAATCTTACGATCAATTGTAACTCTTCAGTACATAGTTTGCCATAGACTTACGATTGATATCAATCGTAAGATTGATTTATCTCTTTATGTTACAGGCCCCAGAGGCCACAAATTATTCAAGTCCTTCGACAGACTACAGGAAATCATAATTGCTGTATTGTATAGCCTTATCTTTGAATTAAACGATATCAATTGCACACTTTCAGTTCTGCAGTAAAAAAAACATAAGGCAACATGGCAAAAAGCAATGAATACAGTCATTCTCATTGCTGAATTGGAATTACAGATATAGTCTTGTGCAGTATTTAGATTTAAAGGATGTAAAATGTGCAGGTAACAAATACATTAATCATCGTCTCGTTGTAATTCCCGTCTCCGGATCTCGCTCCACTTGTAGGCCAGGTTGACCCACGCCATTTTTCTTGAGCTTGTTCTTTGACCGTGTCTTGGACCGATTTGAGCCGTTGCTACTCAGCTTGCCCGTCCGCCATCCGCAGAGCAGACGACTGAACCCCAAGCGAAACTTTCTATTCATCAACCCATAGATCACCGGGTTAACCGCACTACTCAGGAACATCATAAACACTGCAAATTTGTCGACCGGTGCAGGAATGTTGACGTTTAGTACTGCGATGAAACTGACAATGGTTACCGGTGCCCAACAAAGAACGAACGAGATCAAGACGGCGCACACCATCAGCGTCATTCTTAGTTCGTCATTATTCGATGCGGATGTCGAATTTTGCGATGTAAGTGTCTGGGAACGGTCCCGAGCGGATGAAGGTCTAAACGAGTGCCGTAGAGATCGTACCGATAGTCTGCGAACGTTGTTATTGTTAATTTTGTCAACGTCATAATATCCCGCCGTTTTGGGTCGTTCCTGCGCCGACGACGGTATAGGTCGTAGATCCCTCGTATGGTTCAACCGATCAGCGGACAGGGCCGTCTGTACTTGTAAAATGTTTTGTCCTCTGCTGCTCTCAGCCAACGCAAGGCTAAGAGCGCCAACAGGGCTGGTCTCAAAATTGATGGGAGCAGTTTTAGGTTCTTCCACCGATGTAAGCTGAATTGCAACCTTTCCTGATGCCCCTCTCTGTTCACGTCTTTTGTACAGTCTTGATGCCCGGATACTATCTTCAGTAGATTGCAAGTCACTGGGTGCATTCGGATCGGCGGTAGAGATGGTGTCATGCACCAGGTAGTCGGAT
This sequence comes from Heliocidaris tuberculata, assembly GCA_025618425.1. Lineage (NCBI taxonomy): Eukaryota > Metazoa > Echinodermata > Echinoidea > Camarodonta > Echinometridae > Heliocidaris > Heliocidaris tuberculata. The sequence goes on along the minus strand of CM046832.1, from coordinate 60,179,601 downwards.
ATGCGGCCATTGGATTCCAAAGTGGGTGATTTGATACTTCCCCTCTCTGAATCTTCCTCATCCTCATGATGATCCAGAGTGCTCGCTGATGCACATGGGCTAATGGATAAGATGTCACGATCAAGTGACAGCTGGCGGGATAGATTCGATGCAAACAGACTGCGACCATTGCCGCTGATCTCACTTGAAATGTCACTCACCGTTCGCTTAACCGGAGTCCTACCATTCAAGGGAGAAACATTGTTCATTCGATTATGTCTGCTCATGTGACCGTTCGCTGGCGGCAACTGTAAATGCCGCGAACCAAATTCATTCCTGATTGTATCTGCGTTCTTGAAACGACTCTGCCGACTACCATTCGACCAAGAGGATCTAGCAAAACTTGCCCTACTCCCGATTCGTCCGCTGACATCAGAAGGTCTGCGCGATGACCCACCTCCGCCCTCTGACCTAGGGTACACCTTTCCACTTCCGCGGTGGGACCGCATCCTACGGAAGTTGGCCCGAACCGTTCTGAAGATTCGGAAATAGGAGACGAAGATTACAATGAAGGGGAAGAAAATACCGAGAGAGAAGACGAAGACCGTGTAGGAGATGTTCGTCGACCACTTCAACGTGCAGATCGCTCTGTCGGGGACGAACTCGTAACTTGACCATCCCAGGGCTGGTGGAAGCGCAAAGAGCATCGAAACAAACCACACTCCTGTAAAGGGAAAATAAAAGGAAAAAAAACTGATATCAAAACATTGTAAAAAAAAACAACAACAACAACAAAACAAAACCAGTTGTAAGGCAACATGCAATAATTCATTAAAGGTGAAATGGTGATGCGTTTAACACGGTGACAGGCTAGTACAGAGACAAATGAATTGAATGGAACGCCACTAAATGCTGGAAGGTTATAATGAATGAAAATATAATGTGACAGAAATATAATTATGGAATAACAAGGATACTATTCCCAAGTACTTAATGTACATTGTATTTCTTTGCAGTTGCAAATCAGTATTTCAATTATTAAATACTGCTTGTTAACGATGTTGCGAAAACATTTGGAATGGGGAGTGGGGGTCGGGCCGAAATTTTCAGCACACTGCTCCGTCAGAAAAGCATCATTTTCCAATCAGCACATACGGTCTTCAGAATTGAATCCTGTCAATCAGGGTAAAACAAGAAAAAAATCCATACGGATGAAGAAATTTGCTGAAAGGTTTCGAAACAAAGTCAGCCAAAATTACAAGTAAAAATGTAATTGCAGACAGAAATTGAACATTTTCCCAGTTGAGCTGGGGAGGGGTACACACCCCAACTTCTTTCTCTTCTATTATAATGCAATCAAACACTGGAATTCCCTCCCTAATCACATTAAAGCAATAGGAAACTTCGCACATTTTAAGAGAGTTCTAAAAGATTTCCTATCACTTGAGTCTAAGAGAACAGAAACAAGTGACATGATTTACACATTTGTGTGATATGGCTAAGATTTTCAGATTAATATTCTTTTCTCTATACCTTGTTCTTATTTATATGTATTGTTTTATTCTTGGGTTTAACTTTTTTTTTTCTTCTTCATTCAGTTTTGTTGCTGTTATACTTTTCTGTAAATATGTTTCATCTGTATATAAGAACTAATGCTATACATTTCCATAATTGTCTTGTAATGCTCTGTTTAGGACCCCATTGTAAATAAGCTCTCGAGCTTTCATGGGTCATCCTGTCAAGCTTTCATGAATTTTTATTTTATGTATGTGTATATTTGAACTTGACAAATAAATCAAATCAAAATCAAACTCTCGACGGCGCTGCTCATTGTATTAAGTCATGTCATGTACATGTCATGCATGAGGGCATCCTGTTAGAATTTAAAACGTAAAACTGTCTCGAGGAAAGGGATGGATGAGGACAGAAGATGGATGTACGATTTGGGGGGCAAAATGGAAACCAAAAGCAACACCGATACTTCTAGGTCAGACAAGCTCTTGAAATTGCCTAAGAACCCTTGAGTTCACTCTCGTGAGTTCACTCACGTACTAGAACAGTCTACGTTCACTAACTAAACAATAGCTCTTCAGTTGGACACGTGACTTTAAAGATATAAGTAGGAGTGATAAATAATAGACTCCAGTCACGTTTTTCGGACGTGTTCTTGCTCATTGTAAACATTTTGGTCTTGCCTTTGGATATAGTTTTGTTCCAAGAATGAGGAATAAATGAAGAATGCTTTGTTGAGAAGTTTGTATTATCTATCGTTTACGATTATACAACAGATGCTTCGCTATCAATTTATTTCACTGGTCGAATTCCCCTATATTTAATACTGGACCAACACTATTTTGAATCTGAGTTAAGATTGTCACTGTTTATATTCGACATTATTTTTCTGCTCCCAAGTTTGTTTGTTTGGTTTTTTCCCCCTCTCTCTCTTCTTCTTCTTCTTCTTCTTTTTGGTCTTCCCTCCGTACGCTTCCATCACCTCTCTCTCTTTCTCCATGCCTAATTTTTAATCTTTTTTTCTCAATTTTCTTTCTCTGTCTCTCATAATATTTTCATTGTTTATCCTTACTCACATCAGCAAGTCTAATAGTTATGATTATTGACACTGATTATTTATTGTGGTTTAGTTTTGGTACAATTTTATTGAATTCGTTTATAAGTTATTGCTTATTTGATATATGTATGCTCCTGTGATTGTATTTCAAATCATTTTAATTTTATATGGTTTTTGTATTTTCAGGGCCCCATGGAAGATCAATTTATATTGAATAGGCTACCCTGAAGAAATATCAGTAAATAAATGAATTAAAAAAAATACCTAATCCTAAAGTAGGTTTTTCACGGGGCACGCGAAAGATTCGCGAAGGATGCGAATGCTAAAAAAATAGCAAAGTCCCACATTCGTATTTAGGCTCTAAAAGTTCGCCAAACATGTTCGGGGTTCGGAAGCGTCGTCCATTGTTCGCGGGAGTCGTTTTTAGTTAGGTGGGAATTTCGAAGAAAAAAGTGACATTTCTTTTGAACGTTTCCAGCATCCAGGGTCATGATTTGCTCTTGATTTACTCTCGCAAATGTCTAAAAAGCTTCGTCATACGCGCACGACCTACTCACGACGTGCGTGATGCTCGCAAAATCTTCGTGAACCCCAAACAGATTCCGACATTTTGGAGAATGTCTCGCGCATGTCTCGCGAAAGCAGCAAAGTTCGTTCGATCATTTCAGAATCTTGTGTTGTTCGCATTTTAGTCGCGTGTTTTTCGGCATATGGACTGGCCATAGTTCAGCAACGCTACACACGACATTCGCACATAGTACGTTGTGCGCAAACTGCTCAAGGATGTATGGCTCCATTTTCGCGACACATTTGGAGAAAAACTTTTCCGAATGTTGGACTTTGCCATTTATCGACATTCGCATCCTTCGCGAATCGTTCGCGTATCCCGTGAAAACCACTTTAATCCCAATCCCGACCCTAACCCTAAATCTTCGACGAAATAAAAACAGGGGCAAAATCGCCAGAGGAAATGTTGGATCACCTCTTTCAGACGTCATAAATGGCCTTTCTGTCGATGAATCTATGCTTTTAATAAACACAAACAAATTCATCTTTCCGATCGACCACCCAGCCATAATACACACATCAAAACAAACTCATCGTGTGCCCGGCAGAAGGGTGCAACGGACATAATTGTCAAATGTTTTGTCAAATTTCAATTCTTTTTAGGTGATCCAAGCTCTCCATCTACTTCTTTCAATGAAAAGCTGAATGGCACCAGTGCAAATTGCACATGAAGTGGCATAATTATCTTGCTGTCAAATCACTAATGAGAAAGAGGAAATGAAAGGCGAATCACGGGCCTTAGTGATGTCGCGGACATGTACTTTACACCTTTCCATGATCTTTAAATTGGTAATTATTTAGTTAATAAGTTAGTGCTGCTTGATCTAACCAGTCATTAATTTTGTTATTCGAACGCGGCGTACTGCTCCTGGTGATCCAATATGCATGATATGGCATTGCTAAGAGGCGGTGGCAAATCAGGGAAGGGGCTATAATTTGATTTAAAAATAATTTTAAAAAATAAGAAGAAGAAGAAATGAACAACTGTCAGTTTGCGGGAAGATCGTCCACTTTAATGCTAATTATTGTTCTAAAGAATTAATCTGTTCATGGTTTCTTTATATGCTTTACAATAAAGCGTGCATAGATCCCCCCCCCCCCCCCCCCGCCAGGAGAGTGAGCGCGTAAGGAGATCGAAATTCATGTTATTAAAGTATTATAACAAAGTCAATATTTTATCTGATTATTTTCATCAGATTTTGGTGGAGTGCTTGTTACGATGTCATGATTTTCCTATGGACAATACGATAATAAGATATAATATTACAAGTTAAAAGCTGTATTCAGGATAAGTGGCATTTGAAATGGCTCGCTGCTGTCCAAAACTAGGGAAAGGGAACTTGCGAACTGTGCAATGCCGTTTTATGAGCAACACTGATGTCATGACACAACACTCTACCAGCGGTGTATCCTGCATATAGTATGGAGCCTGCGTATCAGAAGTGGATTCAAGGGGCAGGGCCCCGGGATCCCTCCCCTAGCAAAAAAGACACACACAACAAAAAACAACAACAACAACAAAAACAAACAACAACAACAACAACAACAACAACAACAACAGCGCTTGTCAGAAAATTTTAAGAATATTGTGCCCCCTTCCCCTCACAAATCCTGGATCCGTCACTACTGCGTATAAGCCACTCTGCCTTTTGAAAACCCTCGTAAAGAGATCAATACCACTTGCAATGAGTCTATGAATTGTGGGGCTGCCCAGATACGTCCCCCCTGCACAAACACACACAGACAAAGACGGAATGACCCCGACATGGTTTTTTTTTTATCCATATCTTGAGAATTTGACCAGGGTCCATAATTTGATATTCGTTGAATTTTGTTTATACGTGTTCCTCAATTATACAGAGGTTTTTTGTTTGTTTGTTTGTTTGTTTTTTCTATATGTCGCTCAAAGCAGTTATCTTAATTAAGATCCTTGGATGCAAATAATAAATCACGAATTATGAAGTATATATTATGAATAAAGCAAACTTCAACTTGAACTTTCAGGGTGACCCTTTCTTTTATTTTTTTTTTAAATAAAGATTTTCTATCATTCTATTTTTTCGAAGCGGATGCGCATTGAACTACAAGGAAATCGTTCAAGGATTCCCCATTTCCGAACGTAATGATGATCGATCGCCGCTTTACCAGTGCAGGTGACACACAAGGTGTATCTGAAGATACGGGGGTGGGTGAAAACGTGTAATTGCATCAGAAGCTGCCGTTTGATGTGTTGTATTTTTAACAGCATAGGGGGTGTATCCAGCAAAGGCGGCCTTTCTCAATTTTTATTTAAAAAAAAAATCATGAGCATACGCACAGAGAAATAGTGCATGCCTCTAATTGCAGAAAATTGCTGAAATTATTATAAAATATCGACCCCCCCTCTCTCTCTCTCTCCCCCCCCCCCCCTCTCAGCAAATTCTGAATCATCTTAATTGTAATTCACTTCTGCCACCCAATGAGTCGGCATACAGACAATTTCATAGTACTGAAACCACACTGTTGAGAATAAAGAGTGACTTATTGATGGCCATGGATAATCAGAAAGTCACTATCTTGCTCCTTTTAGACTTAAGTAGCGCATTTGATACCATAGATCATTCTTGTTAATTGGAAACGCTGAAGATCTGCTTTGGCATTGATGATCTTGCTCTCATATGGATTGAGTCATATTTGATAGAATGATAGACATCAAAAGATCAAGATTGATTATTCTGTCTCTGATTCTTTTCCAGTGCCCTTCGGGGTCCCGCAAGGATCTCGGTTGGGCCCTCTATTATTTACTCTGTACACAGGTAATCTGCTACGCAGTTGACACACAGATTTACTTGTCATTTAGGCCCGATGTTATTTGCTCAAGAGCAACGAGTCTAGCTCAGAGAAGCATGTGTCAGTTATATACGAGAATGGATGCTGCAAAACAAACTCATGCTCAACGACAGTAAAACTGAACTGTTGCTCATTGGCACATCTAAACAGGTATCAAAACTTAATTTCACTGGGATATCTGTCGGAAGTTCGGTCATAAATCCATCTATGAATGCTAGAAATCTGGGAGTGCATTTTGACAGGCATTTGAATATGGAAGCACATATTACCAATGTATGTAAATCATCGTACTACATGCATGGTATATATCTCCGACATATTAGAAAATATTTTGATCAGGATACTAGTATGAAAATAATTGCTCATGCATGTATCACTAGCAAGTTAGATTATTGCAATGGGTTATTGTATGGACTCCCTGACTCTCAAGCGGGTCCAAAACCTTAGTGCAAGACTGATTTGTGGATGCTCCAAATTCTCAAGGATCACCCCTGTATTGAGAGATCTGCACTGGCTACCAGTGCGACAAAGAATATCCTGTTGATTGTCTATAAAGCTCTAATTGGTCAAGCCCCTAAATATATATTGTAGAACCAAGGAGGTACTAGGCAAACTTGCCTAGTACCTCCTTGGTAGAACTATTACAACTCAAAGCTCGCAAACATACCCACAACCTGCGCAGTTTTCAATATACGTACTGCAAACCTCATCATATAAAACAAAAATAACCCTTAGGAGATCGAGTATTTGTCTGCGCAGCCCCCAAACTGTTGAACAACTTACCGTTAGAAATCAGGAAATCACTAACTGTAAATACTTTCAAATCAAAACTAAAAGCATTGAATTACTCATCATAGTTAGAAGCACATCAGGAGCAGTAGAATATATATACGTAGTTTCTGTGCTTTATAAACTAATTGTCATTCATTAACATACACACACACACACACCCACACACCCACCCACAAGAACCATATCTCTCTTTCTCTCTCTCTCTCTATCTTGATCCTTTTCTCTCTCTCTCTTGCTCCCTTTTTTCTTCTCTCTCTCTTGCTCCCCTTTCTCTCTCACTTTCTCCCCCTCTCTTTCCCCTTCTCTCTCCCGCTCGCTTTCTCTATCACTATTCCATTCTCCTTTCTCTCCCTCTCTCTCTTTCTTAAGTCTCTCTCTCTCTCTCTCCTAATAGATTCTTTTGCCCCCTCCCCCAATCAAATGGCAGAAAACAGCATTAGAGAGAAAGGGAGAAAAGGAACGGGAGAAGGGGAAAAAGGAATGAGAAAAGAAGACGATATAGAACCCCTTCCCGCAGCCGCCCCCTAATCGTATTGAATTTTTCAAGTAAGACCGGTGCCCCCAGTGATGCCAGTGCCCCATCAATGGCTTGACTCACGCTACGACGCTGTCTGCATTTTTTGCGATTTACAATTTATCAAATCAAACACATCCCAAATGCCTTCGATAATAATAAAACGGAACGGGTATATGCAGAGTCGTAATCATAAACTATGGGCGGGGCGGAATCGTAAGCAAATCGAAGACATATACCATAAGTAAATACATTATAATCATAATTGGCAAGTTTCTGCGTATTGGAATGACCATGTATGTCAACCGATACAGGCTCTATCCCTTTCATCACCAAGATCTGTTGCACTTCACTTCGTAAACGCTTGTAATCCATTATTTTCATTCCCAGTATAAGCTATAAAGGGGCAACATGATACCATCAAAAGCACCCCTAGGAGATAACGACCCTCTGAGGGCGGGGTAACGGGATGAGACACGGCCAAAATCGAGAGTTTTAGCGCAAATCCGCCACTTGGTTGTTCTTCAAAAGAATGATCACTTATCTTCTTGAATTTCTAAGGCCGTAACACAAATCTTCTTCGCTAGATGTCTTTTCAAGGTAACTGTTTTAAAGGTACAATCTATGTAGCAATTTTGAGTCTATTAAACGCAAACAATAGCTATTTCAAATGTTAATGGTATGGTACAGCAAGATAACGAAAATCAAAGACATGGGGAAATCATTCATTAAAAAAAAAAAAAAAAAACTTTTGTAGATATTTAGCATGTTTAGGGGCAAACAAAGACCATGCAAAACATCTCTCCTTTTTTTCAAAATGAAAGACTTGTGGTCATATTATCTACCTGTATTTGCTGAACAGACGTTAAAAGGGTAAATTGAATTTGTTTAAGCATAATAAAACATAGCTATTCTGCTTTAATAGACTTCCAATTACTTTTCAGACAATTTTAGATAGATAAATGCTTCAAGCCAACTGCTCTTCTTTTTCAGACAACCATACCAGTTCTATTGAGTTGTTCACCATCAATAGAAAACGCTTTAAAATTTCACATTATTATTATTTTTTTATCTTAAAAACCCTAAAAATCATATAAGAAAATTTCAGACAAAAACTTATATTTATAGTTAGCTTTTATTGTTTTTCTTATGACTGACGTCCGTTTGACAAATGCAACGAGACAAAAGTAGTCATGAAATGCATTTGGCGCTCGGTGTTTTTTTTTTTTTTTTTTTTTGGTTGTTGTTGCTGTAGTCGTCGTAATCGTTATTGTAGTCGTTTTTATTTTTGTTTCTACAACTTGCTATCATGTAATAACCTCCCACGAAAGTTGAATGATACCTTTGAAGGTTCCCTCAAAGTAATAAGAGCAATATGGATGTTTGTTTGTTTTCCGAAAAAGCTTGCGTCATTATGTCTTAGATGGCAGGATCATATCCAGATCGAGTTACATAGTCTGCGTCACCAATTATAGTTGTAGTTAGATTTTTGAGTACCAATTCTTCTCTTTTTTGAGCGCTTGCGGCGGATTTCCATCATTTCAAGAAACCAAAGGCCAATGACACCGATGTGTTTTCAACTCTTTGTATCACGGTCAGGGCCATGAACTTTTCTAATAATTTCCCTTTGTACAACACTACACAGGGCGTCGATCATGGGAGGATTTGGGAAGTATCGCCATAAGAAGAAGAAAAATAATAAATAATGATTATATTGAAGGTGCCGGTCAAACGGACCAGAGTAGCACCGGATCAATCGCCGGTACAGGTGTGAAAAATATTCAGTACAGCAGAGTACGGTTTATTGCAAGTCATGTCGAGGTCATTCGGAAATTATTCTCAGTGCATCAAAAATTATGGAATTCATTACTTTGGCATATGGTGCGACCAGGTGAGTCGAGTTTAGGAGGTCCTCTGGTAATCTAAAGCGGTCAGGCGGATGACCAAAAACATTTGAATTTAAAGAGAGAAAAAAAATCAATGTCATGATATACGGAACGTGGTAATTCTCCCACGCATTTGATTTATGGCTGTCATGACGACACAAAATTTGTCACACCTGGGTGTGATTTTCAAAGGTGGTTATTAGTTCTAGTCATGAAAAAAAAAAAAATAATAAATTATCACAGGATCAAACAAAATTTACACAGAATAAAAAATCCCAACACAAATGAAGTTATCAAATGATGTCTGTAAAACGTTTGCGATTAAAAGCAATTAAAATTTATGAGAAAGAAATATATTTAAACGTATATTGAATAATAAGGGATGCCTGATATGTTAAATCAATGTAAAGGTGATGAAAGTAGTCTTCAACTGATCTACTTTTAATTTGATAATGATATCGAAAAGGAAAACACACCGCTATCTTAGAAACCTTCGATTTTAAAACAATTCATGTTCAAATAATTATAGTGAGAGTGAAGAAGTGAATATTACCCACAGTTCATTGGAGGGTGTAACTCTTTTCAATTCTGTTCTAAACAACATGTGATAATAATGTACGAAAATTCAAATTTTATTTAAAAAAATCATATTCAGGATGCTGCATATTCACTTTAGAGTATATTCCACTTCTGAATCAGGTAACATTATACATCTTAGAAGAAGATAAAAATAATTCTAAACAACTCTGACTCTCCTTATACTGATAGAAAATAGGAACACTGCCTAAAGTTCATAGGGGCACATTTAAATTTCACTTCAGAATCAGTTTGTACAAATTACGCGACACGAGGAGGAGGCGTTACATATAGGCTAACCACTAACGTCACCTGGTTTATACGTCATTTGTAAACTGACTGATCGCTGATGAAGGCTGGCGAGGGGAAGTAGGCCAACGACTCCATTATCCTTCTTGTGTGATATATTAATGTATTCGCAATATTAACCACAATAACTGGGCCATTAAGATGTAGAAGGACATGAAATAATTAATGTACCACGACTTTTATGTATGTAATAACTGATTTATGGACAAATGGACATTTTGATGAGCCATATCGATGCGCAAGGTTAGCCTCGCTCTTATCCGTCTGTGTCATAACCTTCTTTGATTATTAAGGCATTTTAATTCAAAGTAGTATTTAATCATCTCTTTCACCTTGAATAGTAAAGATTTTTAAAAAATAGTAATATTCTTGTAGCATTACATCTATTAATGGGTTTATTTTAATAGGACTTTATGTCTATTTTACTTCACGTACCTCGAATCAGCATGAATTGCTTTCCATCGAGACTCTCCTTAAAATACACGCTTAAAATTTATATTTGCAAATAAGAAGGGTATATGTCAAATAAGACTTTGTATTTTTACAGTGAATATAAAGTCTTTTCAAGATTTATTGCCAATGCTTCCAAACCACAGAAAATCCCACGTGAAAATGAGTCATTAATTATGAATGACAGTCGTTGACTATATTGTCTGATTGCGTGGTATACAACAGTGAAAAGAGGTTTATGTTTTTCCTCTCTCTGAAAGTAAAAGGTCACGCCTGAAAAAAAAAGAGGGGATTGCAGGAAATTTGTATAGCCTTTATATTACAAGGGAAGAACACATTAAATTTTCTGGAATAAGGGCAATAATACTTTTAGGTAGCGCGATTAAATTCATTTTGTTTAATCAAACTTCTGTTCTCGGGGTTTCACTCGTCTACCATGACATTCCTTCCTCATTAAATTAGTCCACAAGATAGATGTTTCCATTTCAAATGGAGCAACTCCTATATCACGGGCCCGTTGGTATCCTCCAAATATTTTGCAATGCAAATGTATACGTTTTATAACGATAGTAGACCTATTGCTATTTATCTACTGTATTGAAAAAAATATTTTTTTAATATTGTTTAATTCAGGCCTGTTTTGCCCAAGTAATAGCGATAATCACTATATTGGCTTTATCTTGGGGGGGGGGGGGGATGCGATTTCGTTCTGTAATCAGCTTGGAACTAATTATACAAAGTGATCCAAAGCGAGTTCATTTCATTTCAGTGTGTGTGACGTCATCACATCAAGGGACTATATTAAAGCGTCCAGGGGTGCCTATGTATGATCATAAAACTTGGCTCGGCGATCAGAATCGTGCCCCATTCAGCCTTTAAAGTCAATAAACTTTATCATTCTGTCTTTCATGGCAATAAACAGAGTTTGTAAAGACGAAGGGGCCCTTCTTCTATATTATGCGGGTAGAACAAAATCCCTAAAAAATATCTTTTGTAACCCCTGCCAAAATCAGAACCTTTCCCAATACTGTTATATTCCTCAGTAACGAGTCTGGTCACTCCCTGTAAACTGCAGGATACGTCAAGTTAAGGCGGAGGCGTGAAAAGAGAGAGAGAGAGGAGAGAGAGAGGGGAGAGAGAGGGGGGGGGGGGGGAGAGAGGGAGAGAGAGGGGAGAGAGAGAGGGGGGAGGGGGAGAGGGGGGGGGGGGTGGGTGGGTGGGTGATATGTTTCTTTGATATTTCGAAGGTCGAAACTTGCTGCAGGGTATTTATTAATCGGACACCGATACGATATCAGAGCTGCAGATTCGAAGGTTTGATTTTGTTTCGGATTATGAACCTTCAGTTAAACGAACGTTCGAAATATTAAACCTTCGGATAAATGAATCTCCGGAATTACGAACTTTCAGAATAGAAAGATGGAATCCATGGAAACCCTAATGGACACACTTTTTAAATCAATCATTATTATTATCTAGCTTAGCGTCTGGTATTAAGTCGGTGATATTCGGGACAAACATTGTCTGTCGTGCAGATTTACAAGGACCAGATGATATGTGTTTTGATTACTGTTCACGAATGTTTTGAAAAAATCAGCATTAAGTACGTCGTTCAATCTCATTTTGTAGAGTTGAAAACTAAAAACTTAGGAAACTAAAATGCCAGAGTAAACAAAATTAATGTTACAGTTCTTTGGCCATCGGTTAACTTTCCATGGCAAAATATATGGTCAATGCAATTCTACTATTTTGTTTACCGTTTAATTCTTCTTGTATTGTATTGTATTGTATTGTATTGTATTGTATTTATTTTCTAAGCACGATGATATAAAATGAAACAATACAAACAAAATAGAATGATACATATAACATCAGAATATTGTGAATTGGCTGGATGGCCCACTCAGCTATGTGAATGTTACAAAGCTGTTCTTCCATGGGGTCCAGATGAATACACAGATAAATCATATATATATATATATATTTTTGGTATATATATATATATATATATGTATATATATATATTTTTTTGTATATATATATA